>CM059784.1:27640000-28240000 GCA_030435695.1 Brachymystax lenok tsinlingensis | reverse complement strand
ATACTAATAGCATGGAACGGGAGTTTGGTCAATTCTAACAGCATGAAACGGGAGTTTGGTGAATACTAACAGCATGAAATGGAAATTTGGTCAATACTAACAGCATGGAACGGGAGATTGGTCAATTCTAACCGCATGAAACGGGAGTTTGGTCAATACTAACAGCATGAAATGGAAATTTGGTCAAAACAAACAGCATGGAACGGGAGTTTGGTCAATACTAACAGCATGGAATTGTAGTTTGATCAATACTAACAGCATGGAACGGGAGTTTGGTGAATACTAACAGCATGAAATGGAAACTGGTTCAATACTAACAGCATTGAATGGGAATTTGGTCAATACTAATAACATGGAACGGGAGTTTGGTCAATACTAACAGCATGGAATTGTAGTTTGATCAATACTAACAGCATGGAACGAGAGTTTGGTCAATACTAATAGCATG
The DNA here is from genome assembly GCA_030435695.1 of Brachymystax lenok tsinlingensis. Taxonomy (NCBI): domain Eukaryota; kingdom Metazoa; phylum Chordata; class Actinopteri; order Salmoniformes; family Salmonidae; genus Brachymystax; species Brachymystax lenok. The sequence goes on along the minus strand of CM059784.1, from coordinate 28,239,552 downwards.
GAATGGGAATTTGGTCAATACTAACAGCATGGAATGGGAGTTTCGTCAATACTAACAGCATGGAACGGGAGTTTGGTCAATACTAATAGCATGGAACGGGAATTTGGTCAATACTAACAGTATGGAACGGGAGTTTGGTCAATACTAATAGCATGGAACGGGAGTTTGGTCAATACAAATAGCATGGAACACGAGTTTGGTCAATACTAACAGCATGGAACGCGAGTTTGGTCAATACTAACAGCGTTGAATGGGAATTTGGTAAATAGTAATAGCATGGAATGGGAGTTTGGTCAATACTAATAGCATGGAATTAGAGTTTGGTCAATACTAACAGCATGGAACGAGAGTTTGGGCAATACTAATAGCATGGAATGGGAATTTGGTCAATACTAACAGCATGGAATGGCAGTTTGGTCAATACTAACAGCATGGAATGGGAATTTGGTCAATACTAACAGCATGGAATGGGAGTTTGGTCAATACTAATAGCATGGAGCGAGTTTGGTCAATACTCACAGCATGGAGCGAGTTTGGTCAATACTAACAGCATGGAACACGAGTTTGGTCAATACTAACAGCATTGAATGGGAATTTGGTCAATACTAATAGAATGGAACGAGAGTTTGGTCAGTACTAACAGCATGGAATGGGACTTTGGTAAATAGTATTAGCATGGAATGGGAGTTTGGTCAATACTAATAGCATGGAGCAGGAGTTTGGTCAATTCTAACAGCATGAAACGGAGTTTGGTGAATACTAACAGCATGAAATGGAAATTTGGTCAATACTAACAGCATGGAACGGAGGTTGGTCAATTCTAACAGCACGAAACGGGAGTTTGGTCAATACTAACTGCATGGACCGGGAATTTGGTCAATACTAATAACATGGAACGGGAGTTTGGTCAGTACTAACAGCATGGAACGGGAGATTGTTCAATTCTAACCGCATGAAACGGGAGTTTGGTCAATACTAACAGCATGAAATGGAAATTTGGTCAAAACAAACAGCATGGAACGGGAGTTTGGTCAATACTAACAGCATGGAATTGTAGTTTGATCAATACTAACAGCATGGAACGAGAGTTTGGTCAATACTAATAGCATGGAATGGGAATTTGGTCAATACTAACAGCATGGAATGGGAGTTTCGTCAATAATAACAGCATGGAACGGGAGTTTGGTCAATACTAACAGCATGGAACGGGAGTTTGGTCAATACTAATAGCATGGAACACGAGTTTGGTCAATACTAACAGCATGGAGCAGTTTGGTCAATACTAACAGCGTTGAATGGGAATTTGGTAAATAGTAATAGCATGGAATGGGAGTTTGGTCAATACTAATAGCATGGAACGGGAGTTTGGTCAATACTAATAGCATGGAACGGGAATTTGGTCACTATTAACAGTATGGAACGGGAGTTTGGTCAATACTAACAGCATGGAATTGTAGTTTGATCAATACAAACAGCATTGAACGAGAGTTTGGTCAATACTAATAGCATGGAATGGGAATTTGGTCAATACTAACAGCATGGAACGGGAGTTTGGTCAATACTAACAGCATGGAATGGGAATTTGGTCAATACTAACAGCATGGAACGGGAGTTTGGTCAATACTAATAGCATGGAACGCGAGTTTGGCCAAAACTAACAGCATGGAACGGGAGTTTGGTCAATACTAATAGCATGGAACGGGAGTTTGGTCAATAATAACAGCATGAAACGGGAGTTTGGTCAAACTAACAGCATGGAGCGGGAGTTTGGTCAATACTAATAGCATGGAATGGGAGTTTGGTCAATACTAACAGCATGGAGCGGGAGTTTGGTCAATTCTAATAGCATGGAACGCGAGTTTGGTCAATACTAACAGCATGGAACGGGAGTTTGTTCAATACTAACAGCATGAATTGGAGTTTGGTCAATACTAACAGCATGGAAATGGAGTTAGGTCAATACTAATAGCATAGAACGGTAGTTTGGTCAATACTAACAGCATGGAAATGGAGTTAGGTCAATACTAACAGCGTGAAACGGGAGTTTGGTCAATACTAATAGCATGGAACGGGAGTTTGGTCAATACAAATAGCATGGAACACGAGTTTGGTCAATACTAACAGCATGGAACGCGAGTTTGGTCAATACTAACAGCGTTGAATGGGAATTTGGTAAATAGTAATAGCATGGAATGGGAGTTTGGTCAATACTAATAGCATGGAATTAGAGTTTGGTCAATACTAACAGCATGGAACGAGAGTTTGGGCAATACTAATAGCATGGAATGGGAATTTGGTCAATACTAACAGCATGGAATGGCAGTTTGGTCAATACTAACAGCATGGAATGGGAATTTGGTCAATACTAACAGCATGGAATGGGAGTTTGGTCAATACTAACAGCATGGAACGCGAGTTTGGTCAATACTCACAGCATGGAACGCGAGTTTGGTCAATACTAACAGCATGGAACACGAGTTTGGTCAATACTAACAGCATTGAATGGGAATTTGGTCAATACTAATAGAATGGAACGAGAGTTTGGTCAGTACTAACAGCATGGAATGGGACTTTGGTAAATAGTATTAGCATGGAATGGGAGTTTGGTCAATACTAATAGCATGGAACGGGAGTTTTGTCAATTCTAACAGCATGAAACGGTGTGTTTGGTGAATACTAACAGCATGAAATGGAAATTTGGTCAATACTAACAGCATGGAACGGGAGGTTGGTCAATTCTAACAGCACGAAACGGGAGTTTGGTGAATACTAAAAGCATGAAATGGAAATTTGGTCAATACTAACTGCATTGAATGGGAATTTGGTCAATACTAATAGAATGGAACGCGAGGATGGTCAATACTAACAGCATGGAGCAGGAGTTTGGTCAATACTAACTGCATGGACCTGGAATTTGGTCAATACTAATAACATGGAACGGGAGTTTGGTCAGTACTAACAGCATGGAACGGGAGATTGGTCAATTCTAACCGCATGAAACGGGAGTTTGGTCAATACTAACAGCATGAAATGGAAATTTGGTCAAAACAAACAGCATGGAACGGGAGTTTGGTCAATACTAACAGCATGGAACGCGAGTTTGGTCAATACTAACAGCATGGAACGCGAGTTTGGTCAATACTAACAGCATGGAACACGAGTTTGGTCAATACTAACAGCATTGAATGGGAATTTGGTCAATACTAATAGAATGGAACGGGAGGATGGTCAATACTAACAGCATGGAGCAGGAGTTTGGTCAATACTAACTGCAAGAAAAGCGTGAATTTGGTCAATACTAATAACATGGAACGAGTTTGGTCAGTACTAACAGCATCGAATGGGACTTTGGTAAATAGTATTAGCATGGAATGGGAGTTTGGTCAATACTAATAGCATGGAACGGGAGTTTGGTCAATTCTAACAGCATGAAACGGGAGTTTGGTGAATACTAACAGCATGAAATGGAAATTTGGTCAATACTAACAGCATGGAGCAGGAGATTGGTCAATTCTAACCGCATGAAACGGGAGTTTGGTCAATACTAACAGCATGAAATGGAAATTTGGTCAAAACAAACAGCATGGAACGGGAGTTTGGTCAATACTAACAGCATGGAATTGTAGTTTGATCAATACTAACAGCATGGAACGGGAGTTTGGTGAATACTAACAGCATGAAATGGAAACTGGTTCAATACTAACAGCATTGAATGGGAATTTGGTCAATACTAATAACATGGAACGGGAGTTTGGTCAATACTAACAGCATGGAATTGTAGTTTGATCAATACTAACAGCATGGAACGAGAGTTTGGTCAATACTAATAGCATGGAATGGGAATTTGGTCAATACTAACAGCATGGAATGGGAGTTTCGTCAATACTAACAGCATGGAACGGGAGTTTGGTCAATACTAATAGCATGGAACGGGAATTTGGTCAATACTAACAGTATGGAGCAGGGAGTTTGGTCAATACTAATAGCATGGAGCAGGAGTTTGGTCAATACTAATAGCATGGAACACGAGTTTGGTCAATACTAACAGCATGGAACGCGAGTTTGGTCAATACTAACAGCGTTGAATGGGAATTTGGTAAATAGTAATAGCATGGAATGGGAGTTTGGTCAATACTAATAGCATGGAATTAGAGTTTGGTCAATACTAACAGCATGGAACGAGAGTTTGGGCAATACTAATAGCATGGAATGGGAATTTGGTCAATACTAACAGCATGGAATGGCAGTTTGGTCAATACTAACAGCATGGAATGGGAATTTGGTCAATACTAACAGCATGGAATGGGAGTTTGGTCAATACTAATAGCATGGAACGCGAGTTTGGTCAATACTCACAGCATGGAACGCGAGTTTGGTCAATACTAACAGCATGGAACACGAGTTTGGTCAATACTAACAGCATTGAATCTGAATTTGGTCAATACTAATAGAATGGAACGAGAGTTTGGTCAGTACTAACAGCATGGAATGGGACTTTGGTAAATAGTATTAGCATGGAATGGGAGTTTGGTCAATACTAATAGCATGGAACGGGAGTTTGGTCAATTCTAACAGCATGAAACGGGAGTTTGGTGAATACTAACAGCATGAAATGGAAATTTGGTCAATACTAACAGCATGGAACGGGAGGTTGGTCAATTCTAACAGCACGAAACGGGAGTTTGGTCAATACTAACTGCATGGACCGGGAATTTGGTCAATACTAATAACATGGAACGGGAGTTTGGTCAGTACTAACAGCATGGAACGGGAGATTGTTCAATTCTAACCGCATGAAACGGGAGTTTGGTCAATACTAACAGCATGAAATGGAAATTTGGTCAAAACAAACAGCATGGAACGGGAGTTTGGTCAATACTAACAGCATGGAACGAGAGTTTGGTCAATACTAATAGCATGGAATGGGAATTTGGTCAATACTAACAGCATGGAATGGGAGTTTCGTCAATAATAACAGCATGGAACGGGAGTTTGGTCAATACTAACAGCATGGAACGGGAGTTTGGTCAATACTAATAGCATGGAACACGAGTTTGGTCAATACTAACAGCATGGAACGCGAGTTTGGTCAATACTAACAGCGTTGAATGGGAATTTGGTAAATAGTAATAGCATGGAATGGGAGTTTGGTCAATACTAATAGCATGGAACGGGAGTTTGGTCAATACTAATAGCATGGAACGGGAATTTGGTCACTATTAACAGTATGGAACGGGAGTTTGGTCAATACTAACAGCATGGAATTGTAGTTTGATCAATACAAACAGCATTGAACGAGAGTTTGGTCAATACTAATAGCATGGAATTAGAGTTTGGTCAATACTAACAGCATGGAACGAGAGTTTGGGCAATACTAATAGCATGGAATGGGAATTTGGTCAATACTAACAGCATGGAATGGCAGTTTGGTCAATACTAACAGCATGGAATGGGAATTTGGTCAATACTAACAGCATGGAATGGGAGTTTGGTCAATACTAATAGCATGGAACGAGTTTGGTCAATACTCACAGCATGGAACGCGAGTTTGGTCAATACTAACAGCATGGAACACGAGTTTGGTCAATACTAACAGCATTGAATCTGAATTTGGTCAATACTAATAGAATGGAACGAGAGTTTGGTCAGTACTAACAGCATGGAATGGGACTTTGGTAAATGGTATTAGCATGGAATGGGAGTTTGGTCAATACTAATAGCATGGAACGGGAGTTTGGTCAATACTAACAGCATGAAACGGAGTTTGGTGAATACTAACAGCATGAAATGGAAATTTGGTCAATACTAACAGCATGGAGCGGAGATTGGTCAATTCTAACCGCATGAAGCGGGAGTTTGGTCAATACTAACAGCATGAAATGGAAATTTGGTCAAAACAAACAGCATGGAACGGGAGTTTGGTCAATACTAACAGCATGGAATTGTAGTTTGATCAATACTAACAGCATGGAACGGGAGTTTGGTGAATACTAACAGCATGAAATGGAAACTGGTTCAATACTAACAGCATTGAATGGGAATTTGGTCAATACTAATAACATGGAGCAGGAGTTTGGTCAATACTAACAGCATGGAATTGTAGTTTGATCAATACTAACAGCATGGAACGAGTTTGGTCAATACTAATAGCATGGAATGGGAATTTGGTCAATACTAACAGCATGGAATGGGAGTTTCGTCAATACTAACAGCATGGAGGGAGTTTGGTCAATACTAATAGCATGGAACGGGAATTTGGTCAATACTAACAGTATGGAGCAGGAGTTTGGTCAATACTAATAGCATGGAGCAGGAGTTTGGTCAATACAAATAGCATGGAACATGAGTTTGGTCAATACTAACAGCATGGAACGCGAGTTTGGTCAATACTAACAGCGTTGAATGGGAATTTGGTAAATAGTAATAGCATGGAATGGGAGTTTGGTCAATACTAATAGCATGGAATTAGAGTTTGGTCAATACTAACAGCATGGAACGAGAGTTTGGGCAATACTAATAGCATGGAATGGGAATTTGGTCAATACTAACAGCATGGAATGGCAGTTTGGTCAATACTAACAGCATGGAATGGGAATTTGGTCAATACTAACAGCATGGAATGGGAGTTTGGTCAATACTAATAGCATGGAACGCGAGTTTGGTCAATACTCACAGCATGGAACGCGAGTTTGGTCAATACTAACAGCATGGAACACGAGTTTGGTCAATACTAACAGCATTGAATCTGAATTTGGTCAATACTAATAGAATGGAACGAGAGTTTGGTCAGTACTAACAGCATGGAATGGGACTTTGGTAAATGGTATTAGCATGGAATGGGAGTTTGGTCAATACTAATAGCATGGAACGGGAGTTTGGTCAATTCTAACAGCATGAAACGGAGTTTGGTGAATACTAACAGCATGAAATGGAAATTTGGTCAATACTAACAGCATGGAACGGGAGGTTGGTCAATTCTAACAGCACGAAACGGGAGTTTGGTCAATACTAACTGCATGGACCGGGAATTTGGTCAATACTAATAACATGGAACGGGAGTTTGGTCAGTACTAACAGCATGGAACGGGAGATTGTTCAATTCTAACCGCATGAAACGGGAGTTTGGTCAATACTAACAGCATGAAATGGAAATTTGGTCAAAACAAACAGCATGGAACGGGAGTTTGGTCAATACTAACAGCATGGAACGAGAGTTTGGTCAATACTAATAGCATGGAATGGGAATTTGGTCAATACTAACAGCATGGAATGGGAGTTTGGTCAATAATAACAGCATGGAACGGGAGTTTGGTCAATACTAACAGCATGGAACGGGAGTTTGGTCAATACTAATAGCATGGAACACGAGTTTGGTCAATACTAACAGCATGGAGCGAGTTTGGTCAATACTAACAGCGTTGAATGGGAATTTGGTAAATAGTAATAGCATGGAATGGGAGTTTGGTCAATACTAATAGCATGGAACGGAGTTTGGTCAATACTAATAGCATGGAGCAGGAATTTGGTCACTATTAACAGTATGGAGCAGGAGTTTGGTCAATACTAACAGCATGGAATTGTAGTTTGATCAATACAAACAGCATTGAGCAGAGTTTGGTCAATACTAATAGCATGGAATGGGAATTTGGTCAATACTAACAGCATGGAACGGGAGTTTGGTCAATACTAACAGCATGGAATGGGAATTTGGTCAATACTAACAGCATGGACGGAGTTTGGTCAATACTAATAGCATGGAACGCGAGTTTGGTCAATTCTAACAGCATGGAACGGGAGTTTGGTCAATTCTAACAGCATGGAACGGGAGTTTGGTCAACACTAAGAGCATGAAACCGGAGTTTGGTCAATACTAACAGCATGGAATTGTAGTTTGTCAATACTAACAGCATGGAACGAAAGTTTGGTCAATACTAATATTATGGAACTGGAGTTTGGTCAAAACAAACAGCATGGAACGGGAGTTTGGTCAATACTAACAGCATGGAATTGTAGTTTGATCAATACTAACAGCATGGAATGAGAGTTTGGTCAATACTAATAGCATGGAATGTGAATTTGGTCAATACTAACAGCATGGAATGGGAGTTTCGTCAATAATAACAGCATGGAACGGGAGTTTGGTCAATACTAATAGCATGGAACGGGAATTTGGTCAATACTAACAGTATGGAACGGGAGTTTGGTCAATACTAATAACATGGAACGGGAGTTTGGTCAGTACTAACAGCATGGAACACGAGTTTGGTCAATACTAACAGCATGGAACGCGAGTTTGGTCAATACTAACAGCGTTGAATGGGAATTTGGTAAATAGTAATAGCATGGAATGGGAGTTTGGTCAATACTAGTAGCATGGAACGGGAGTTTGGTCAATACTAATAGCATGGAACGGGAATTTGGTCAATATTAACAGTATGGAACGGGAGTTTGGTCAATACTAACAGCATGGAATTTTAGTTTGATCAATACAAACAGCATTGAATGAGAGTTTGGTCAATACTAATAGCATGGAATGGGAATTTGGTCAATACTAACAGCATGGAATGGGAGTTTGGTCAATACTAACAGCATGGAATGGGAATTTGGTCAATACTAACAGCATGGAACGGGAGTTTGGTCAATACTAATAGCATGGAACGCGAGTTTGGTCAATTCTAAAAGCATGGAACGGGAGTTTGGTCAATTCTAACAGCATGGAACGGGAGTTTGGTCAACACTAAGAGCATGAAACGGGAGTTTGGTGAATACTAACAGCATGAAATGGAAATTTGGTCAATACTAACTGCATTGAATGGGAATTTGGTCAATACTAATAGAATGGGCGAGGATGGTCAATACTAACAGCATGGAGCAGGAGATTGGTCAATTCTAACCGCATGAAACGGGAGTTTGGTCAATACTAACAGCATGAAATGGAAATTTGGTCAAAACAAACAGCATGGAGCAGGAGTTTGGTCAATACTAACAGCATGGAATTGTAGTTTGATCAATACTAACAGCATGGATCGAGTTTGGTCAATACTAATAGCATGGAATGGGAATTTGGTCAATACTAACAGCATGGAATGGGAGTTTAGTCAATAATAACAGCATGGAGCAGGAGTTTGGTCAATACTAACAGCATGGAACGGGAGTTTGGTCAATACTAATAGCATGGAACACGAGTTTGGTCAATACTAACAGCATGGAGCGAGTTTGGTCAATACTAACAGCGTTGAATGGGAATTTGGTAAATAGTAATAGCATGGAATGGGAGTTTGGTCAATACTAATAGCATGGAACGGGAGTTTGGTCAATACTAATAGCATGGAACGGAATTTGGTCAATATTAACAGCATGGAGCAGGAGTTTGGTCAATTCTAACAGCATGGAACGGGAGTTTGGTCAACACTAAGAGCATGAAACGGAGTTTGGTCAATACTAACAGCATGGAATTGTAGTTTGGTCAATACTAACAGCATGGAGCGAAAGTTTGGTCAATACTAATAGCATGGAACACGAGTTTGGTCAATACTAACAGCATGGAGCGAGTTTGGTCAATACTAACAGCGTTGAATGGGAATTTGGTAAATAGTAATAGCATGGAATGGGAGTTTGGTCAATACTAATAGCATGGAACGGGAGTTTGGTCAATACTAATAGCATGGAACGGGAATTTGGTCAATATTAACAGCATGGAACGGGAGTTTGGTCAATTCTAACAGCATGGAGCAGGAGTTTGGTCAACACTAAGAGCATGAAACGGGAGTTTGGTCAATACTAACAGCATGGAATTGTAGTTTGGTCAATACTAACAGCATGGAACGAAAGTTTGGTCAATACTAATATTATGGAACGGGAGTTTGGTCAAAACAAACAGCATGGAACGGGAGTTTGGTCAATACTAACAGCATGGAATTGTAGTTTGATCAATACTAACAGCATGGAACGAGAGTTTGGTCAATACTAATAGCATGGAATGGGAATTTGGTCAATACTAACAGCATGGAATGGGAGTTTGGTCAATACTAACAGCATGGAACGGGAGTTTGGTCAATACTAATAGCATGGAACGGAATTTGGTCAATACTAACAGTATGGAACGGAGTTTGGTCAATACTAATAACATGGAGCAGGAGTTTGGTCAGTACTAACAGCATGGAACACGAGTTTGGTCAATACTAACAGCATGGGCGAGTTTGGTCAATACTAACAGCGTTGAATGGGAATTTGGTAAATAGTAATAGCATGGAATGGGAGGTTGGTCAATACTAATAGCATGGAGCAGGAGTTTGGTCAATACTAACAGCATGGAACAGGGAGTTTGGTCAATACTAATAGCATGGAACACGAGTTTGGTCAATACTAACAGCATTGAGCGAGTTTGGTCAATACTAACAGCGTTGAATGGGAATTTGGTAAATAGTAATAGCATGGAATGGGAGTTTGGTCAATACTAATAGCATGGAACGGGAGTTTGGTCAATACTAATAGCATGGAGCAGGAATTTGGTCAATATTAACAGCATGGAGCGGAGTTTGGTCAATTCTAACAGCATGGAGCGGGAGTTTGGTCAACACTAAGAGCATGAAACGGGAGTTTGGTCAATACTAACAGCATGGAATTGTAGTTTGGTCAATACTAACAGCATGGAACGAAAGTTTGGTCAATACTAATATTATGGAACGGAGTTTGGTCAAAACAAACAGCATGGAGCAGGGAGTTTGGTCAATACTAACAGCATGGAATTGTAGTTTGATCAATACTAACAGCATGGAGCGAGTTTGGTCAATACTAATAGCATGGAATGGGAATTTGGTCAATACTAACAGCATGGAATGGGAGTTTCGTCAATAATAACAGCATGGAGCAGGAGTTTAGTCAATACTAATAGCATGGAACGGGAATTTGGTCAATACTAACAGTATGGAACGGGAGTTTGGTCAATACTAATAACATGGAGCAGGAGTTTGGTCAGTACTAACAGCATGGAACACGAGTTTGGTCAATACTAACAGCATGGAGCGAGTTTGGTCAATACTAACAGCGTTGAATGGGAATTTGGTAAATAGTAATAGCATGGAATGGGAGGTTGGTCAATACTAATAGCATGGATGGAGTTTGGTCAATACTAACAGCATGGAATGGGAATTTGGTAAATAGTAATAGCATGGAGCAGGGAATTTGGTCAATATTAAAAGTATGGAGCAGGGAGTTTGGTCAATACTAACAGCATGGAATTGTAGTTTGATCAATACAAACAGCATTGAACGAGAGTTTGGTCAATACTAATAGCATGGAATGGGAGTTTGGTCAATACTAACAGCATGGAATGGGAGTTTGGTCAATACTAACAGCATGGAATGGGAATTTGGTCAATACTAACAGCATGGAGCAGGAGTTTGGTCAATTCTAACAGCATGGAGCAGGAGTTTGGTCAACACTAAGAGCATGAACGGGAGTTTGGTCAATACTAACAGCATGGAATTGTAGTTTGGTCAATACTAACAGCATGGAACAAAGTTTGGTCAATACTAATATTATGGAGCAGGAGTTTGGTCAATACTAATAGCATGGAATGCAAGTTTGGTCAATACTAACAGCATGGAACGGGAGTTTGGTCAATACTAATAGCATGGAACATGAGTTTGGTCAATACTAACAGCATGGAGCGAGTTTGGTCAATACTAACAGCGTTGAATGGGAGTTTGTTAAATAGTAATAGCATGGAATGGGAGTTTGGTCAATACTAATAGCATGGAGCAGGGAGTTTGGTCAATTCTAACAGCATGAAATGGGAGTTTGGTGAATACCAACAGCATGGAAAGGGAATTTGATCAATACTAACAGCATGGAACAGGAGTTTGGTCAATACTAATAGCATGGAGCGAGATTGGTCAATGCTTTCAGCATTGAGTTTGGTCAATACTAACAGCAAGGAACGGGAATTTGGTCAATACTAATAGAATGGAACGGGAGGTTGGTCAATACTAACAGCATGGAACAGGAGTTTGGTCAATACTAACAGCATGGAACAGGAGTTTGGTCAATACTAACTGCATGAAGCGAGTTTAGTCAATACTAACAGCATGGAATGGGAGTTTGGTCAATACTAATAGCATGGAGCAGGAGTTTGGTCAATTCTAAAAGCATGAAACGGGAGTTTGGTAAATACTAACAGCATGAAATGCAAATTTGGTCAATACTAACAGCATGGAACAGGAGTTTGGTCAATACTAACAGCATGGAACGGGAGTTTGGTCAATTCTAATAGCATGGAACGGGAGTTTGGTCAATACTAACAGCATGGAACGGGAGTTTGGTCAATACTAACAGCATGGAATTGGAGTTTGGTCAATACTAACAGCATGGAAATGGAGTTAGGTCAACACTAATAGCATAGAACGGGAGTTTGGTCAATACTAACAGCATGGAACTGGAGTTAGGTCAATACTAACAGCATGGAACTGGAGTTTGGTCAATACTAACAGCATGGAAACGGGAGTTTGGTCAATACTAATAGCATGGAATGGGAGTTTGGTCAATACTAACAGCATGAAATGGGAGTTTGTAAACACTAATAGCATGAAAAGGGAGTTTGGTCAATACTAACAGCATGGAGCAGGAGTTTGGTCAATACTAACAGCATGGAGCAGGGAGATTGGTCAGTACTAACAGCATGGAACGGAGTTTGGTCAATACTAACTGCATGAAACGAGTTTAGTCAATACTAACAGCATGGCATGGGAGTTTGGTCAATACTAATAGCATGGATCGCAATTTTGGTCAATACTAACAGCATGGAGCGATTTTGGTCAATACTAACAGCATGGAACACGAGTTTGGTCAATACTAACAGCATTGAATGGGAATTTGGTCAATACTAATAGAATGGAACGGGAGGATGGTCAATACTAACAGCATGGAGCAGGAGTTTGGTCAATACTAACTGCATGGAACGGGAATTTCGTCAATACTAATAACATGGAACGGGAGTTTGGTCAGTACTAACAGCATGGAATGGGACTTTGGTAAATAGTATTAGCATGGAATGGGAGTTTGGTCAATACTAATAGCATGGAACGGGAGTTTGGTCAATTCTAAAAGCATGAAACGGGAGTTTGGTAAATACTAACAGCATGAAATGCAAATTTGGTCAATACTAACAGCATGGAGCGGAGTTTGGTCAAACTAACAGCATGGAGCAGGAGTTTGGTCAATACTAATAGCATGGAATGGGAGTTTGGTCAATACTAACAGCATGGAGCGGAGTTTGGTCAATTCTAATAGCATGGAACGGGAGTTTGGTCAATACTAACAGCATGGAACGGGAGTTTGGTCAATACTAACAGCATGGAATTGGAGTTTGGTCAATACTAACAGCATCGAAATGGAGTTAGGTCAATACTAATAGCATAGAACGGGAGTTTGGTCAATACTAACAGCGTTGAATGGGAATTTGGTAAATAGTAATAGCATGGAATGGGAGTTTGGTCAATACTAGTAGCATGGAACGGGAGTTTGGTCAATACTAATAGCATGGAACGGGAATTTGGTCAATATTAACAGTATGGAACGGGAGTTTGGTCAATACTAACAGCATGGAATTTTAGTTTGATCAATACAAACAGCATTGAATGAGAGTTTGGTCAATACTAATAGCATGGAATGGGAATTTGGTCAATACTAACAGCATGGAATGGGAGTTTGGTCAATACTAACAGCATGGAATGGGAATTTGGTCAATACTAACAGCATGGAACGGGAGTTTGGTCAATACTAATAGCATGGAACGCGAGTTTGGTCAATTCTAAAAGCATGGAACGGGAGTTTGGTCAATTCTAACAGCATGGAACGGGAGTTTGGTCAACACTAAGAGCATGAAACGGGAGTTTGGTGAATACTAACAGCATGAAATGGAAATTTGGTCAATACTAACTGCATTGAATGGGAATTTGGTCAATACTAATAGAATGGAACGCGAGGATGGTCAATACTAACAGCATGGAACGGGAGATTGGTCAATTCTAACCGCATGAAACGGGAGTTTGGTCAATACTAACAGCATGAAATGGAAATTTGGTCAAAACAAACAGCATGGAACGGGAGTTTGGTCAATACTAACAGCATGGAATTGTAGTTTGATCAATACTAACAGCATGGATCGAGAGTTTGGTCAATACTAATAGCATGGAATGGGAATTTGGTCAATACTAACAGCATGGAATGGGAGTTTCGTCAATAATAACAGCATGGAACGGGAGTTTGGTCAATACTAACAGCATGGAACGGGAGTTTGGTCAATACTAATAGCATGGAACACGAGTTTGGTCAATACTAACAGCATGGAACGCGAGTTTGGTCAATACTAACAGCGTTGAATGGGAATTTGGTAAATAGTAATAGCATGGAATGGGAGTTTGGTCAATACTAATAGCATGGAACGGGAGTTTGGTCAATACTAATAGCATGGAACGGGAATTTGGTCAATATTAACAGCATGGAACGGGAGTTTGGTCAATTCTAACAGCATGGAACGGGAGTTTGGTCAACACTAAGAGCATGAAACGGGAGTTTGGTCAATACTAACAGCATGGAATTGTAGTTTGGTCAATACTAACAGCATGGAACGAAAGTTTGGTCAATACTAATAGCATGGAACACGAGTTTGGTCAATACTAACAGCATGGAACGCGAGTTTGGTCAATACTAACAGCGTTGAATGGGAATTTGGTAAATAGTAATAGCATGGAATGGGAGTTTGGTCAATACTAATAGCATGGAACGGGAGTTTGGTCAATACTAATAGCATGGAACGGGAATTTGGTCAATATTAACAGCATGGAACGGGAGTTTGGTCAATTCTAACAGCATGGAACGGGAGTTTGGTCAACACTAAGAGCATGAAACGGGAGTTTGGTCAATACTAACAGCATGGAATTGTAGTTTGGTCAATACTAACAGCATGGAACGAAAGTTTGGTCAATACTAATATTATGGAACGGGAGTTTGGTCAAAACAAACAGCATGGAACGGGAGTTTGGTCAATACTAACAGCATGGAATTGTAGTTTGATCAATACTAACAGCATGGAACGAGAGTTTGGTCAATACTAATAGCATGGAATGGGAATTTGGTCAATACTAACAGCATGGAATGGGAGTTTCGTCAATAATAACAGCATGGAACGGGAGTTTCGTCAATACTAATAGCATGGAACGGGAATTTGGTCAATACTAACAGTATGGAACGGGAGTTTGGTCAATACTAATAACATGGAACGGGAGTTTGGTCAGTACTAACAGCATGGAACACGAGTTTGGTCAATACTAACAGCATGGAACGCGAGTTTGGTCAATACTAACAGCGTTGAATGGGAATTTGGTAAATAGTAATAGCATGGAATGGGAGGTTGGTCAATACTAATAGCATGGAACGGGAGTTTGGTCAATACTAACAGCATGGAACGGGAGTTTGGTCAATACTAATAGCATGGAACACGAGTTTGGTCAATACTAACAGCATTGAACGCGAGTTTGGTCAATACTAACAGCGTTGAATGGGAATTTGGTAAATAGTAATAGCATGGAATGGGAGTTTGGTCAATACTAATAGCATGGAACGGGAGTTTGGTCAATACTAATAGCATGGAACGGGAATTTGGTCAATATTAACAGCATGGAACGGGAGTTTGGTCAATTCTAACAGCATGGAACGGGAGTTTGGTCAACACTAAGAGCATGAAACGGGAGTTTGGTCAATACTAACAGCATGGAATTGTAGTTTGGTCAATACTAACAGCATGGAACGAAAGTTTGGTCAATACTAATATTATGGAGCAGGAGTTTGGTCAAAACAAACAGCATGGAACGGAGTTTGGTCAATACTAACAGCATGGAATTGTAGTTTGATCAATACTAACAGCATGGAACGAGTTTGGTCAATACTAATAGCATGGAATGGGAATTTGGTCAATACTAACAGCATGGAATGGGAGTTTAGTCAATAATAACAGCATGGAGCAGGAGTTTAGTCAATACTAATAGCATGGAACAGGGAATTTGGTCAATACTAACAGTATGGAGCAGGAGTTTGGTCAATACTAATAACATGGAACGGGAGTTTGGTCAGTACTAACAGCATGGAACACGAGTTTGGTCAATACTAACAGCATGGAACGCGAGTTTGGTCAATACTAACAGCGTTGAATGGGAATTTGGTAAATAGTAATAGCATGGAATGGGAGGTTGGTCAATACTAATAGCATGGAACGGGAGTTTGGTCAATACTAACAGCATGGAATGGGAATTTGGTAAATAGTAATAGCATGGAACGGGAATTTGGTCAATATTAAAAGTATGGAACGGGAGTTTGGTCAATACTAACAGCATGGAATTGTAGTTTGATCAATACAAACAGCATTGAACGAGAGTTTGGTCAATACTAATAGCATGGAATGGGAATTTGGTCAATACTAACAGCATGGAATGGGAGTTTGGTCAATACTAACAGCATGGAATGGGAATTTGGTCAATACTAACAGCATGGAACGGGAGTTTGGTCAATTCTAACAGCATGGAACGGGAGTTTGGTCAACACTAAGAGCATGAAACGGGAGTTTGGTCAATACTAACAGCATGGAATTGTAGTTTGGTCAATACTAACAGCATGGAACGAAAGTTTGGTCAATACTAATATTATGGAACGGGAGTTTGGTCAATACTAATAGCATGGAATGCAAGTTTGGTCAATACTAACAGCATGGAACGGGAGTTTGGTCAATACTAATAGCATGGAACATGAGTTTGGTCAATACTAACAGCATGGAACGCGAGTTTGGTCAATACTAACAGCGTTGAATGGGAGTTTGTTAAATAGTAATAGCATGGAATGGGAGTTTGGTCAATACTAATAGCATGGAACGGGAGTTTGGTCAATTCTAACAGCATGAAATGGGAGTTTGGTGAATACCAACAGCATGGAAAGGGAATTTGATCAATACTAACAGCATGGAACGAGAGTTTGGTCAATACTAATAGCATGGAACGCGAGATTGGTCAATGCTTTCAGCATGAAACGCGAGTTTGGTCAATACTAACAGCAAGGAACGGGAATTTGGTCAATACTAATAGAATGGAACGGGAGGTTGGTCAATACTAACAGCATGGAACAGGAGTTTGGTCAATACTAACAGCATGGAACGGGAGTTTGGTCAATACTAACTGCATGAAACGAGAGTTTAGTCAATACTAACAGCATGGAATGGGAGTTTGGTCAATACTAATAGCATGGAACGGGAGTTTGGTCAATTCTAAAAGCATGAAACGGGAGTTTGGTAAATACTAACAGCATGAAATGCAAATTTGGTCAATACTAACAGCATGGAACAGGAGTTTGGTCAATACTAACAGCATGGAACGGGAGTTTGGTCAATTCTAATAGCATGGAACGGGAGTTTGGTCAATACTAACAGCATGGAACGGGAGTTTGGTCAATACTAACAGCATGGAATTGGAGTTTGGTCAATACTAACAGCATGGAAATGGAGTTAGGTCAACACTAATAGCATAGAACGGGAGTTTGGTCAATACTAACAGCATGGAAATGGAGTTAGGTCAATACTAACAGCATGGAACTGGAGTTTGGTCAATACTAACAGCGTGAAACGGGAGTTTGGTCGATACTAATAGCATGGAATGGGAGTTTGGTCAATACTAACAGCATGAAATGGGAGTTTTGTAAACACTAATAGCATGAAAAGGGAGTTTGGTCAATACTAACAGCATGGAACGGGAGTTTAGTCAATACTAACAGCATGGAACGGGAGATTGGTCAGTACTAACAGCATGGAACGGGAGTTTGGTCAATACTAACTGCATGAAACGAGAGTTTAGTCAATACTAACAGCATGGCATGGGAGTTTGGTCAATACTAATAGCATGGATCGCAATTTTGGTCAATACTAACAGCATGGAACGCGATTTTGGTCAATACTAACAGCATGGAACACGAGTTTGGTCAATACTAACAGCATTGAATGGGAATTTGGTCAATACTAATAGAATGGAACGGGAGGATGGTCAATACTAACAGCATGGAGCAGGAGTTTGGTCAATACTAACTGCATGGAACGGGAATTTCGTCAATACTAATAACATGGAACGGGAGTTTGGTCAGTACTAACAGCATGGAATGGGACTTTGGTAAATAGTATTAGCATGGAATGGGAGTTTGGTCAATACTAATAGCATGGAACGGGAGTTTGGTCAATTCTAAAAGCATGAAACGGGAGTTTGGTAAATACTAACAGCATGAAATGCAAATTTGGTCAATACTAACAGCATGGAACGGGAGTTTGGTCAAACTAACAGCATGGAACGGGAGTTTGGTCAATACTAATAGCATGGAATGGGAGTTTGGTCAATACTAACAGCATGGAACGGGAGTTTGGTCAATTCTAATAGCATGGAACGGGAGTTTGGTCAATACTAACAGCATGGAACGGGAGTTTGGTCAATACTAACAGCATGGAATTGGAGTTTGGTCAATACTAACAGCATCGAAATGGAGTTAGGTCAATACTAATAGCATAGAACGGGAGTTTGGTCAATACTAACAGCATGGAAATGGAGTTAGGTCAATACTAACAGCATGGAACGGGAGTTTGGTCAATACTAACAACATGAAACGGGAGTTTGGTCGATACTAATAGCATGGAACGGGAGTTTGGTCAATACTAACAGCATGAAATGGGAGTTTTGTAAACACTAATAGCATGAAAAGGGAGTTTGGTCAATACTAACAGCATGGAACGGGAGTTTGGTCAATACTAACAGCATGGAACGGGAGATTGGTCAGTACTAACAGCATGGAACGGGAGTTTGGTCAATACTAACAGCATGGAACGGGAGTTTGGTCAATACTAACAGCATGGAACTGGAGTTTGGTCAATACTAACAGCATGGAACGAGAGTTTGGGCAATACTAATAGCATGGAATAGGAATTTGGTCAATACTAACAGCATGGAATGGGAGTTTGGTCAATACTAACAGCATGGAATGGGAATTTGGTCAATACTAACAGCATGGAATGGGAGTTTGGTCAATACTAATAGCATGGAACGCGAGTTTGGTCAATAGTAACAGCATGGAACGGGAGATTGGTCAGTACTAACAGCATGGAACGGGAGTTTGGTCAATACTAACAGCATGGAACTGGAGTTTGGTCAATACTAACAGCATGGAACTGGAGTTTGGTCAATACTAACAGCATGGAACGGGAGATTGGTCAGTACTAACAGCATGGAACGGGAGTTTGGTCAATACTAACAGCATGGAACGGGAGTTTGGTCAAAACTAACAGCATGGAACTGGAGTTTGGTCAATACTAACAGCATGGAATTAGAGTTTGGTCAATACTAACAGCATGGAACGAGAGTTTGGGCAATACTAATAGCATGGAATTGGAATTTGGTCAATACTAACAGCATGGAATGGGAGTTTCGTCAATAATAACAGCATGGAACGGGAGTTTCGTCAATACTAATAGCATGGAGCAGAATTTGGTCAATACTAACAGTATGGAACGGGAGTTTGGTCAATACTAATAACATGGAACGGGAGTTTGGTCAGTACTAACAGCATGGAACACGAGTTTGGTCAATACTAACAGCATGGAACGCGAGTTTGGTCAATACTAACAGCGTTGAATTGGAATTTGGTAAATAGTAATAGCATGGAATGGGAGTTTGGTCAATACTAATAGCATGGAACGGGAGTTTGGTCAATACTAATAGCATGGAACGGGAATTTGGTCAATATTAACAGTATGGAACGGGAGTTTGGTCAATACTAACAGCATGGAATTGTAGTTTGATCAATACAAACAGCATTGAACGAGAGTTTGGTCAATACTAATAGCATGGAATGGGAATTTGGTCAATACTAACAGCATGGAATGGGAGTTTGGTCAATACTAACAGCATGGAATTGGAATTTGGTCAATACTAACAGCATGGAATGGGAGTTTGGTCAATACTAATAGTATGGAATGACAGTTTGGTCAATACTAACAGCATGGAACGGGAGTTTGGTCAATACTAATAGCATGGAACATGAGTTTGGTCAATACTAACAGCATGGAACGCAAGTTTGGTCAATACTAACAGCGTTGAATGGGAGTTTGGTAAATAGTAATAGCATGGAATGGGAGTTTGGTCAATACTAATAGCATGGAACGGGAGTTTGGTCAATTCTAACAGCATGAAATGGGAGTTTGGTGAATACTAACAGCATGGAAAGGGAATTTGATCAATACTAACAGCATGGAACGAGAGTTTGGTCAATACTAATAGCATGGAACGCGAGATTGGTCAATGCTTTCAGCATGAAACGCGAGTTTGGTCAATACTAACAGCATTGAATGGGAATTTGGTCAATACTAATAGAATGGAACGGGAGGATGGTCAATACTAACAGCATGGAGCAATAGTTTGGTCAATACTAACTGCATGGAACGGGAATTTGGTCAATACTAATATCATGGAACTGGAGTTTGGTCAGTACTAACAGCATGGAATGGGACTTTGGTAAATAGTATTAGCATGGAATGGGAGTTTGGTCAATACTAATAGCATGGAACGGGAGTTTGGTCAATTCTAAAAGCATGAAACGGGAGTTTGGTAAATACTAACAGCATGAAATGCAAATTTGGTCAATACTAACAGCATGGAACGGGAGTTTGGTCAAACTAACAGCATGGAACGGGAGTTTGGTCAATACTAATAGCATGGAATGGGAGTTTGGTCAATACTAACAGCATGGAACGGGAGTTTGGTCAATTCTAATAGCATGGAACGGGAGTTTGGTCAATACTAACAGCATGGAACGGGAGTTTGGTCAATACTAACAGCATGGAATTGGAGTTTGGTCAATACTAACAGCATCGAAATGGAGTTAGGTCAATACTAATAGCATAGAACGGGAGTTTGGTCGATACTAACAGCATGGAAATGGAGTTAGGTCAATACTAACAGCATGGAACGGGAATTTGGTCAATACTAACAACATGAAACCGGAGTTTGGTCGATACTAATAGCATGGAACGGGAGTTTGGTCAATACTAACAGCATGAAATGGGAGTTTTGTAAACACTAATAGCATGAAAAGGGAGTTTGGTCGATACTAACAGCATGGAAATGGAGTTAGGTCAATACTAACAGCATGGAACGGGAATTTGGTCAATACTAACAACATGAAACCGGAGTTTGGTCGATACTAATAGCATGGAACGGGAGTTTGGTCAATACTAACAGCATGAAATGGGAGTTTTGTAAACACTAATAGCATGAAAAGGGAGTTTGGTCAATACTAACAGCATGGAACGGGAGTTTGGTCAATACTAACAGCATGGAACGGGAGATTGGTCAGTACTAACAGCATGGAACGGGAGTTTGGTCAATACTAACAGCATGGAACGGGAGTTTGGTCAATACTAACAGCATGGAACTGGAGTTTGGTCAATACTAACAGCATGGAACGAGAGTTTGGGCAATACTAATAGCATGGAATAGGAATTTGGTCAATACTAACAGCATGGAATGGGAGTTTGGTCAATACTAACAGCATGGAATGGGAATTTGGTCAATACTAACAGCATGGAATGGGAGTTTGGTCAATACTAATAGCATGGAACTCGAGTTTGGTCAATAGTAACAGCATGGAACGGGAGATTGGTCAGTGCTAACAGCATGGAACGGGAGTTTGGTCAATACTAACAGCATGGAATTGGAGTTTGGTCAATACTAACAGCATGGAACTGGAGTTTGGTCAATACTAACAGCATGGAACGGGAGATTGGTCAGTACTAACAGCATGGAACGGGAGTTTGGTCAATACTAACAGCATGGAACTGGAGTTTGGTCAAAACTAACAGCATGGAACTGGAGTTTGGTCAATACTAACAGCATGGAATTAGAGTTTGGTCAATACTAACAGCATGGAAGGAGAGTTTGGGCAATACTAATAGCATGGAATGGGAATTTGGTCAATACTAACAGCATGGAATGGGAGTTTGGTCAATACTAACAGCATGGCATGGGAATTTGGTCAATACTAACAGCATGGAATGGGAGTTTGGTCAATACTAATAGCATGGAAAGCAAGTTTGGTGAATAGTAACAGCATGGAACACGAGTTTGGTCAATACTAACTGCATGGAGCAGGAATTTGGTCAATACTAATAACATGGAACGGGAGTTTGGTCAGTACTAACAGCATGGAATGGGACTTTGGTAAATAGTATTAGCATGGAATGGGAGTTTGGTCAATACTAATAGCATGGAACGGGAGATTGGTTATTCTAACCGCATGAAACGGGAGTTTGGTCAATACTAACAGCATGCAATGGAAATTTGGTCAAAACAAACAGCATGGAACGGGAGTTTGGTCAATACTAACAGCATGGAATTGTAGTTTGATCAATACTAACAGCATGGAACGAGAGTTTGGTCAATACTAATAGCATGGAATGGGAATTTGGTCAATACTAACAGCATGGAATGGGAGTTTCGTCAATACTAACAGCATGGAACGGGAGTTTGGTCAATACTAATAGCATGGAACGGGAATTTGGTCAATACTAACAGTATGGAACGGGAGTTTGGTCAATACTAATAGCATGGAACACGAGTTTGGTCAATACTAACAGCATGGAACGCGAGTTTGGTCAATACTAACAGCGTTGAATGGGAATTTGGTAAATAGTAATTGCATTGAATAGGAGTTTGGTCAATACTAATAGCATGGAACGGGAGTTTGGTCAATACTAATAGCATGGAACGGGAATTTGGTCAATACTAACAGTATGGAACGGGAGTTTGGTCAATACTAACAGCATGGAATTGTAGTTTGATCAATACAAACAGCATGGAACGGGAATTTGGTCAATACTAACAGTATGGAACGGGAGTTTGGTCAATACTAATAGCATGGAACACGAGTTTGGTCAATACTAACAGCATGGAACGCGAGTTTTGTCAATACTAACAGCGTTGAATGGGAATTTGGTAAATAGTAATTGCATGGAATGGGAGTTTGGTCAATACTAATAGCATGGAACGGGAGTTTGGTCAATACTAACAGCATGGAACAGGAGTTTGGTCAAAACTAACAGCATGGAACTGGAGTTTGGTCAATACTAACAGCATGGAATTAGAGTTTGGTCAATACTAACAGCATGGAACGAGAGTTTGGGCAATACTAATAGCATGGAATGGGAATTGGTCAATACTAACAGCATGGAATGGGAGTTTGGTCAATACTAATAGCATGGAAAGCAAGTTTGGTCAATACTAACAGCATGGAAGGAGAGTTTGGGCAATACTAATAGCATGAAAAGGGAGTTTGGTAAATACTAACAGCATGAAATGCAAATTTGGTCAATACTAACAGCATGGAACGGGAGTTTGGTCAAACTAACAGCATGGAACGGGAGTTTGGTCAATACTAATAGCATGGAATGGGAGTTTGGTCAATACTAACAGCATGGAACGGGAGTTTGGTCAATTCTAATAGCATGGAACGGGAGTTTGGTCAATACTAACAGCATGGAACGGGAGTTTGGTCAATACTAACAGCATGGAAT
Organism: Brachymystax lenok tsinlingensis; assembly: GCA_030435695.1. Lineage (NCBI taxonomy): Eukaryota > Metazoa > Chordata > Actinopteri > Salmoniformes > Salmonidae > Brachymystax > Brachymystax lenok. The sequence continues at coordinate 28,215,908 of CM059784.1, read as the reverse complement.
TGGAGTTTGGTCAATACTAACAGCATCGAAATGGAGTTAGGTCAATACTAATAGCATAGAACGGGAGAATGGTCGATACTAACAGCATGGAAATGGAGTTAGGTCAATACTAACAGCATGGAACGGGAATTTGGTCAATACTAACAACATGAAACCGGAGTTTGGTCGATACTAATAGCATGGAACGGGAGTTTGGTCAATACTAACAGCATGAAATGGGAGAATTGTAAACACTAATAGCATGAAAAGGGAGTTTGGTCGATACTAACAGCATGGAAATGGAGTTAGGTCAATACTAACAGCATGGAACGGGAATTTGGTCAATACTAACAACATGAAACCGGAGTTTGGTCGATACTAATAGCATGGAACGGGAGTTTGGTCAATACTAACAGCATGAAATGGGAGTTTTGTAAACACTAATAGCATGAAAAGGGAGTTTGGTCAATACTAACAGCATGGAACGGGAGTTTGGTCAATACTAACAGCATGGAACGGGAGATTGGTCAGTACTAACAGCATGGAACGGGAGTTTGGTCAATACTAACAGCATGGAACGGGAGTTTGGTCAATACTAACAGCATGGAACTGGAGTTTGGTCAATACTAACAGCATGGAACGAGAGTTTGGGCAATACTAATAGCATGGAATAGGAATTTGGTCATAACTAACAGCATGGAATGGGAGTTTGGTCAATACTAACAGCATGGAATGGGAATTTGGTCAATACTAACAGCATGGAATGGGAGTTTGGTCAATACTAATAGCATGGAACGCGAGTTTGGTCAATAGTAACAGCATGGAACGGGAGATTGGTCAGTGCTAACAGCATGGAACGGGAGTTTGGTCAATACTAACAGCTTGGAATTGGAGTTTGGTCAATACTAACAGCATGGAACTGGAGTTTGGTCTATACTAACAGCATGGAACGGGAGATTGGTCAGTACTAACAGCATGGAACGGGAGTTTGGTCAATACTAACAGCATGGAACGGGAGTTTGGTCAAAACTAACAGCATGGAACTGGAGTTTGGTCAATACTAACAGCATGGAATTAGAGTTTGGTCAATACTAACAGCATGGAAGGAGAGTTTGGGCAATACTAATAGCATGGAATGGGAATTTGGTCAATACTAACAGCATGGAATGGGAGTTTGGTCAATACTAACAGCATGGAATGGGAATTTGGTCAATACTAACAGCATGGAATGGGAGTTTGGTCAATACTAATAGCATGGAAAGCAAGTTTGGTGAATAGTAACAGCATGGAACACGAGTTTGGTCAATACTAACTGCATGGAACGGGAATTTGGTCAATACTAATAACATGGAACGGGAGTTTGGTCAGTACTAACAGCATGGAATGGGACTTTGGTAAATAGTATTAGCATGGAATGGGAGTTTGGTCAATACTAATAGCATGGAACGGGAGATTAGTCAATTCTAACCGCATGAAACGGGAGTTTGGTCAATACTAACAGCATGAAATGGAAATTTGGTCAAAACAAACAGCATGGAACGGGAGTTTGGTCAATACTAACAGCATGGAATTGTAGTTTGATCAATACTAACAGCATGGAACGAGAATTTGGTCAATACTAATAGCATGGAATGGGAATTTGGTCAATACTAACAGCATGGAATGGGAGTTTCGTCAATACTAACAGCATGGAACGGGAGTTTGGTCAATACTAATAGCATGGAGCAGGGAATTTGGTCAATACTAACAGTATGGAGCAGGAGTTTGGTCAATACTAATAGCATGGAACACGAGTTTGGTCAATACTAACAGCATGGAACGCGAGTTTGGTCAATACTAACAGCGTTGAATGGGAATTTGGTAAATAGTAATTGCATGGAATGGGAGTTTGGTCAATACTAATAGCATGGAGCAGGAGTTTGGTCAATACTAATAGCATGGAGCAGGAATTTGGTCAATACTAACAGTATGGAGCAGGAGTTTGGTCAATACTAACAGCATGGAATTGTAGTTTGATCAATACAAACAGCATTGAACGAGTTTGGTCAATACTAATAGCATGGAATGGGAATTTGGTCAATACTAACAGCATGGAATGGGAGTTTGGTCAATACTAACAGCATGGAATGGGAATTTGGTCAATACTAACAGCATGGAACGCGAGTTTGGTCAATACTAACAGCGTTGAATGGGAATTTGGTAAATAGTAATTGCATGGAATGGGAGTTTGGTCAATACTAATAGCATGGAACGGGAGTTTGGTCAATACTAATAGCATGGAACGGGAATTTGGTCAATACTAACAGTATGGAACGGGAGTTTGGTCAATACTAACAGCATGGAATTGTAGTTTGATCAATACAAACAGCATTGAACGAGAGTTTGGTCAATACTAATAGCATGGAATGGGAATTTGGTCAATACTAACAGCATGGAATGGGAGTTTGGTCAATACTAACAGCATGGAATGGGAATTTGGTCAATACTAACAGCATGGAACGGGAGTTTGGTCAATACTAATAGCATGGAACGCGAGTTTGGTCAATTCTAACAGCATGGAACGGGAGTTTGGTCAATTCTAACAGCATGGAACGGGAGTTTGGTCAACACTAAGAGCATGAAACAGGAGTTTGGTCAATACTAACAGCATGGAATTGTAGTTTGGTCAATACTAACAGCATGGAACGAAAGTTTGGTCAATACAAATATTATGGAACGGGAGTTTGGTCAATACTAATAGCATGGAATGCGAGTTTGGTCAATACTAACAGCATGGAACGGGAGTTTGGTCAATACTAATAGCATGGAACATGAGTTTTGTGAATACTAACAGCATGGAACGCGAGTTTGGTCAATACTAACAGCGTTGAATGGGAATTTGGTAAATAGTAACAGCATGGAATGGGAGTTTGGTCAATACTAACAGCATGGAACTGGAGTTTGGTCAATACTAACAGCATGGAACGGGAGATAGGTCAGTACTAACAGCATGGAACGGGAGTTTGGTCAATACTAACAGCATGGAAAAGGAGTTTGGTCAAAACTAACAGCATGGAACTGGAGTTTGGTCAATACTAACAGCATGGAATTAGAGTTTGGTCAATACTAACAGCATGGAACGAGAGTTTGGGCAATACTAATAGCATGGAATGGGAATTGGTCAATACTAACAGCATGGAATGGGAGTTTGGTCAATACTAATAGCATGGAAAGCAAGTTTGGTCAATAGTAACAGCATGGAACACGAGTTTGGTCAATACTAACTGCATGGAACGGGAATTTGGTCAATACTAATAACATGGAACGGGAGTTTGGTCAATACTAACAGCATGAAATGGAAATTTGGTCAAAACAAACAGCATGGAACGGGAGTTTGGTCAATACTAACAGCATGGAATTGTAGTTTGATCAATACTAACAGCATGGAACGAGAGTTTGGTCAATACTAATAGCATGGAATGGGAATTTGGTCAATACTAACAGCATGGAATGGGAGTTTGGTCAATACTAATAGCATGGATTGGGAATTTGGTCAACACTAACAGTATGGAACGGGAGTTTGGTCAATACTAACAGCATGGAACGCGAGTTTGGTCAATACTAACAGCGTTGAATGGGAATTTGGTAAATAGTAATTGCATGGAATGGGAGTTTGGTCAATACTAATAGCATGGAACGGGAGTTTGGTCAATACTAATAGCATGGAACGGGAATTTGGTCAATACTAACAGTATGGAACGGGAGTTTGGTCAATACTAACAGCATGGAATTGTAGTTTGATAAATACAAACAGCATTGAACGAGAGTTTGGTCAATACTAATAGCATGGAATGGGAATTTGGTCAATACTAATATTATGGAACGGGAGTTTGGTCAATACTAATAGCATGGAATGCGAGTTTGGTCAATACTAACAGCATGGAACGGGAGTTTGGTCAATACTAATAGCATGGAACATGAGTTTTGTGAATACTAACAGCATGGAACGCGAGTTTGGTCAATACTAACAGCGTTGAATGGGAATTTGGTAAATAGTAACAGCATGGAATGGGAGTTTGGTCAATACTAACAGCATGGAACTGGAGTTTGGTCAATACTAACAGCATGGAACGGGAGATAGGTCAGTACTAACAGCATGGAACGGGAGTTTGGTCAATACTAACAGCATGGAACAGGAGTTTGGTCAAAACTAACAGCATGGAACTGGAGTTTATCCAATACTAACAGCATGAAACGCGAGTTTGGTCAATACTAACAGCATGGAACGAGAGTTTGGGCAATACTAATAGAATGGAACGGGAGGTTGGTCAATACTAACAGCATGGAACAGGAGTTTGGTCAATACTAACAGCATGGAACGGGAGTTTGGTCAATACTAACTGCATGAAACGAGAGTTTAGTCAATACTAACAGCATGGCATGGGAGTTTGGTCAATACTAATAGCATGGATCGCAAGTTTGGTCAATACTAACAGCATGGAGCGAGTTTGGTCAATACTAACAGTATTGAATGGGAATTTGGTCAATACTAATAGAATGGAACAGGAGGTTGGGCAATACTAACAGCATGGAACAGGAGTTTGGTGAATACTAACAGCATGAAATGGAAATTTGGTCAATGCTAACAGCATGGAGCAGGAGTTTGGTCAATTCTAACAGCATGAAACGGGAGTTTGGTGAATACTAACAGCATGAAATGGAAATTTGGTCAATACTAACAGCATGGAATGGGAGTTTGGTCAGTACTAATAGCATGGAATTGTAGTTTGGTCAAAACTAACAGCATGGAACTCGAGAGTTTTGTCAATACTAATAACATGAAATGGAAATTTGGTCAATACTAACAGCATGGAACGGGAGATTGGTCAATTCTAACAGCATGAAACGGGAGTTTGGTCAATACTAACAGCATGGAACAGGAGTTTGGTCAATACTAACTGCATGGAGCAGGAATTTGGTCAATACTAATAACATAGAGCAGGAGTTTGGTCAGTACTAACTGCATGGAGCAGGAGTTTGTACAATTCTAAAAGCATGAAACGGGAGTTTGGTGATTACTAACAGCATGAAATGGAAATTTGGTCAATACTAACAGCATGGAACAGGAGTTTGGTCAATACTAACAGCATGGAATGGGAATTTGGTCAATACTAACAGCATGGAATGGGAGTTTGGTCAATACTAACAGCATGGAATGGGAATTTGGTCAATACTAACAGCATGGAGCAGGAGTTTGGTCAATACTAATAGCATGGAACGCGAGTTTGGTCAATACTAACAGCATGGAACGCGAGTTTGGTCAATACTAACAGCATGGAATGGGAATTTGGTCAATACTAATAGAATGGAAAGGGAGGTTGGTCAATACTAACAGCATGGAACAGGAGTTTGGTCAATTCTAACAGCATGGAACGGGAGTTTGGTCAACACTAAGAGCATGAAACGGGAGTTTGGTCAATACTAACAGCATGGAATTGTAGTTTGGTCAATACTAACAGCATGGAAAGAAAGTTTGGTCAATACTAATGGCATGGAATGGGAATTTGGTCAATACTAACAGTATGGAACGGGAGTTTGGTCAATACTAACAGCATGGAACGGGAGTTTGGTCAATACTAACAGCATGGAACGCGAGTTTTGTCAATACTAACAGCGTTGAATGGGAATTTGATGAATAGTAATAGCACGGAATGGGAGTTTGGTCAATACTAACAGCATGGAACGGGAGTTTGGTCAATTCTAACAGCATGAAACGGGAGTTTGGCGAATACTAACAGCATGGAATGGGAATTTGATCAATACTAACAGCATGGAACATGAGTTTTGTGAATACTAACAGCATGGAACGCGAGTTTGGTCAATACTAACAGCGTTGAATGGGAATTTGGTAAATAGTAACAGCATGGAATGGGAGTTTGGTCAATACTAACAGCATGGAACTGGAGTTTGGTCAATACTAACAGCATGGAACGGGAGATAGGTCAGTACTAACAGCATGGAACGGGAGTTTGGTCAATACTAACAGCATGGAACAGGAGTTTGGTCAAAACTAACAGCATGGAACTGGAGTTTATCCAATACTAACAGCATGAAACGCGAGTTTGGTCAATACTAACAGCATGGAACGAGAGTTTGGGCAATACTAATAGAATGGAACGGGAGGTTGGTCAATACTAACAGCATGGAACAGGAGTTTGGTCAATACTAACAGCATGGAACGGGAGTTTGGTCAATACTAACTGCATGAAACGAGAGTTTAGTCAATACTAACAGCATGGCATGGGAGTTTGGTCAATACTAATAGCATGGATCGCAAGTTTGGTCAATACTAACAGCATGGAACGCGAGTTTGGTCAATACTAACAGTATTGAATGGGAATTTGGTCAATACTAATAGAATGGAACGGGAGGTTGGGCAATACTAACAGCATGGAACAGGAGTTTGGTGAATACTAACAGCATGAAATGGAAATTTGGTCAATGCTAACAGCATGGAACGGGAGTTTGGTCAATTCTAACAGCATGAAACGGGAGTTTGGTGAATACTAACAGCATGAAATGGAAATTTGGTCAATACTAACAGCATGGAATGGGAGTTTGGTCAGTACTAATAGCATGGAATTGTAGTTTGGTCAAAACTAACAGCATGGAACGAGAGTTTTGTCAATACTAATAACATGAAATGGAAATTTGGTCAATACTAACAGCATGGAACGGGAGATTGGTCAATTCTAACAGCATGAAACGGGAGTTTGGTCAATACTAACAGCATGGAACAGGAGTTTGGTCAATACTAACTGCATGGAACGGGAATTTGGTCAATACTAATAACATAGAACGGGAGTTTGGTCAGTACTAACTGCATGGAACGGGAGTTTGTACAATTCTAAAAGCATGAAACGGGAGTTTGGTGAATACTAACAGCATGAAATGGAAATTTGGTCAATACTAACAGCATGGAACGGGAGTTTGGTCAATACTAACAGCATGGAATGGGAATTTGGTCAATACTAACAGCATGGAATGGGAGTTTGGTCAATACTAACAGCATGGAATGGGAATTTGGTCAATACTAACAGCATGGAACGGGAGTTTGGTCAATACTAATAGCATGGAACGCGAGTTTGGTCAATACTAACAGCATGGAACGCGAGTTTGGTCAATACTAACAGCATGGAATGGGAATTTGGTCAATACTAATAGAATGGAAAGGGAGGTTGGTCAATACTAACAGCATGGAACAGGAGTTTGGTCAATTCTAACAGCATGGAACGGGAGTTTGGTCAACACTAAGAGCATGAAACGGGAGTTTGGTCAATACTAACAGCATGGAATTGTAGTTTGGTCAATACTAACAGCATGGAAAGAAAGTTTGGTCAATACTAATGGCATGGAATGGGAATTTGGTCAATACTAACAGTATGGAACGGGAGTTTGGTCAATACTAACAGCATGGAACGGGAGTTTGGTCAATACTAACAGCATGGAACGCGAGTTTTGTCAATACTAACAGCGTTGAATGGGAATTTGATGAATAGTAATAGCACGGAATGGGAGTTTGGTCAATACTAACAGCATGGAACGGGAGTTTGGTCAATTCTAACAGCATGAAACGGGAGTTTGGTGAATACTAACAGCATGGAATGGGAATTTGATCAATACTAACAGCATGGAACGAGAGTTTGGTCAATACTAATAGCATGGAACGCGAGATTGGTCAATACTTTAAGCATGAAACGCGAGTTTGGTCAATACTAACAGCATGGAATGGGAATTTGGTCAATCCTAATAGAATGGAACGGGAGGTTGGTCAATACTAACAGCATGGAGCGCGAGTTTGGTCAATCACAATGTTCTATACCTCCATTCACACACTCATCCTGATCTCTACTTCCATACATCCACTCATAATTTTCTATACCTCCATTCACCCCACTCATAATGTTCTCTACCTCCATTCACACACTCATCCTGTTCTCTACCTGCATTCACCAACTCATAATGTTCTCTACCTCCATTCACCCACTCATCCTTTTCTCTACCTCCATTCACCCACTCATAGTGTTCTCTACCTACATTCACCCACTCATCCTGTTTTCTACCTCCATTCACCCACTCAAAATGTTCTCTACCTCTATTCACCCACTCATCCTGATCTCTACCTCCATTCATTCACTCATAAGTTTCTCTACCTCCATTCACCCACTAATCCTGTTCTCTACCTCCATTCACCCACTCATAATGTTCTCTACCTCCATTCACCACTCACAATGTTCTCTACCTCCATTCACACACTCATCGTGTTCTCTACCTCCATTCACCCACTCATAATGTTCTCTTCCTCCATTCACCCACTCATAATGTTCTCTACCTCCATTCACCCACTCATCCTTTTCTCTACCTCCATTCACCCTATCACAATGTTCTCTACCTCTATTCACCCACTCATCCTGTTCTCTTCCTCCATTCATCCACTCATAATGTTCTCTACCTCTATTCACCCACTCATCCTGATCTCTACCTCCATTCATCCACTCATATTTTTCTCTACCTCCATTCACCACTCACAATGTTCTCTACCTCCATTCACCCACTCATAATGTTCTCTACCTCCATTCACACACTCATCCTGTTCTCTACCTCCATTCACCCACTATTCCTGTTCTCTACCTCCATTCACCCACTCATAATGTTCTCTACCTCCATTCACACACTCATCCTGTTCTCTACCTCCATTCACCCACTATTCCTGTTCTCTACCTCCATTCACCCACTCATAATGTTCTCTACCTCCATTCACCCACTCATAATGTTCTATACCTCCATTCACCCACTCATAATGTTCTCTACCTCCATTCACCACTCACAATGTTCTCTACCTCCATTCACACACTCATCGTGTTCTCTACCTCCATTCACCCACTCATAATGTTCTCTACCTCCATTCACCAACTCATAATGTTCTCTACCTCCATTCATCCACTCATAATGTTCCCTAACTCCATTCACCACTCACAATGTTCTCTACCTCCATTCACCCACTCACAATGTTCTCTACCTCTATTCACCCACTCATCCTGATCTCTACCTCCATTCATCCACTCATAATGTTCTCCACCTCCATTCACCACTCACAATGTTCTCTACCTCCATTCACCCACTCACAATGTTCTCTACCTCTATTCACCCACTCATCCTGATCTCTACCTCCATTCATCCACTCATAATTTTCTCTACCTCCATTCACCACTCACAATGTTCTATAACTCCATTCACCCACTCACAATGTTCTCTACCTCCATTCACTCACTCAAAATGTTCTCTACCTCTATTCACCCACTCATCCTTTTCTCTACCTCCATTCATGCACTCATAATTTTCTCTACCTCCATTCACCACTCACAATGTTCTCTTCCTCCATTCACCCACTCATAATGTTCTCTACCTCCATTCACACACTCATCCTGTTCTCTACCTCCATTCACCCACTCATAATGTTCTCTACCTCCATTCACCCACTCATCCTTTTCTCTACCTTCATTCACCCTATCGCAATGTTCTATACCTCCATTCACCCACTCATACTGTTCTCTACCTCCATTCACACACTCATCCTGTTCTCTACCTCCATTCACCCACTCATAATGTTCTCTACCTCCATTCACCCATTCATCCTATTCTCTACCTCCATTCACCCTGTCACAATGTTCTCTACCTCCATTCACAAACTCATCCTGATCTCTACTTCCATTCATCCACTCATAATTTTCTATACCTCCATTCACCCACTCAAAATGTTCTCTACCTCCATTCACCCACTCATAGTGTTCTCTACCTCCATTCACCCACTCATCCTGTTCTCTACCTCCATTCACCCACTCATAATGTTCTCTACCTCCATTCACCCACTCATAATGTTCTCTATCTCTATTCACCCACTCATCCTTTTCTCTAACTCCATTCACCCACTCACAATGTTCTCTACCTCTATTCACCCACTCATCCTGTTCTCTACCTCCATTCATCCACTCATAATGCTCTTTACCTCTATTCACCCACTCATCCTGATCTCTACCTCCATTCATCCACTCAATCTATTCTCTACCTCCATCCACCCACTCATAATGTTCTCTACCTCCATTCACCCACTCATCCTGTTCTCTACTTCCATTCACCCACTCATAATGTTCTCTACCTCTATTCACCCACTCATCCTGATCTCTACCTCCATTAATCCACTCATATTTTTCTCTACCTCCATTGACCCACTCATAATGTTCTCTACCTCCATTCACCCACTCATAATGTTCTCTACCTCCATTCACCCACTCATCCTGTTCTCTACCTCCATTCACCCACTCATTCTGTTTTCTACCTCCATTAACCCACTCTTAATGTTCTCTACCTCCATTCACCCACTCATAATGTTCTCTACCTCCATTCACCCACTCATCCTTTCATCTACCTCCATTCATCCACTCATAATGTTCTCTACCTCCATTCACTCACTCATAATGTTCTCTACCTCTATTCACCCACTCATCCTGATCTCTACCTCCATTCATCCACTCATATTTTTCTCTACCTCCATTCACCCACTCATAATGTTCTCTACCTCCATTCACCCACTCATAATGTTCTCTACCTCCATTCACCCACTCATAATGTTCTCTACCTCCATTCACCCACTCATAATGTTCTCTACCTCCATTCACCCACTCATCTTGTTCTCTACCTCCATTCACCCGCTCATTCTGTTTTCTACCTCCATTCACCCACTCATCCTGTTCTCTACCTCCATTAAATAGAATCATAAAGTGTTAAGTGCTCCCTGAGAAATAAATATTTTCTCTCTCTGTAGTTCCATAGGGGCCAAGTAATTACATGACTCTCCTCTCTGCCTTCTGTCTGAACCGCTTAGGAGAGATAGAGAGACTGAAGCAGCTATTTAACATCTGACATGACACACATACATATATCCACAGACTACATATATTACATATCTCCTTAGCCAGCAGGGCACGGCTAGGCCGGGTGGTAACAAGTATATCATATTGCCGAGGGCTGAGTGTGTGTGTGTGTGTGTGTGTGTGTGTGTGTGTGTGTGTGTGTGTGTGTGTGTGTGTGTGTGTGTGTGTGTGTGTGTGTGTGTGTGTGTGTGTGTGTGTGTGTGTGTGTGTGTGTGAATGGGAGGATGTGTGGGTGTCTGTGTGAATGAGAGGATGTGTGTGTGTCTATAGAGAAAGGTGCCGTGGTGGTGTTGTAGGTCTAATCCTCAGTCAACAGAGCCAGTAGAATACAGCCGGTAGAATGCAGCCAGAAGCACATAGACGGTAGAATACAGCCGGTAGAATACAGCCGGTAGAACACAGCCGGTAGAATACAACCGGTAGAGCACAGCCAGTAGAACACAGCAGGTAGAATACAGCTGGTAGAACGCATACAGTAGAACACAGACGGTAGAATACAGCCGGTAGAACACAGCCGGTAGAAAACAGCAGGTAGAATACAGCCGGTAGAATACAGCCTGTAGAACACAGCCAGTAGAACACAGCCAGTAGAACACAGCATGTAGAATACAGCCGGTAGAACACAGCCAGTTTAATACAGCCAGTAGAATACAGCCAGTAGAATACAGCCAGTTTAATACAGCCAGTAGAATACAGCCAGTTTAATACAGCGGGTAGAATACAGCCAGTTTAATACACCCAGTAGAATAAAGCCAGTTTAATACAGCCAGTATAATACAGCCAGTGGAATACAGCCAGTAGAATGCAGCATGTAGAACACAGCCTGTAGAATACAGCCAGTTTAATACAGCCAGTATAATTCAGCCAGTGGAATACAGCCAGTAGAATACAGCCAGTTTAATGCAGCATGTAGAACACAGCCAGTAGGATACAGCCAGTTTAATACAGCCAGTAGAATACATCCAGTAATACAGCCAGTAGAATACAGCCAGTAGAATACAGACAGTTTAATACAGCCAGGGGAATACAGGCAGTTTAATACATCCAGTAGAATACAGCCAGTATAATACAGCCAGTAGAATAAAGCCAGTAGAATACAGCCAGTAGAATACAGCCAGTTTAATACAGCCAGTAGAATACAGCCAGTATAATACAGCCAGTAGAATACAGCCAGTAGAACACAGCCAGTAGAATACAACCAGTAGAACACAGCCAATACATACACACATCACAGGCCAGAAGAACACTTGCCCAGCTGCCTAGACCCTTTCCAGTCTCCCTCCCTACAACTCTGCAGGCTTCCTTCCCAGATCCCCTCTACACATCCATTCCTCAGCTCCAGCCACACACACTGGATGCCATGCAGCAGGACACTAGCCCTGTTCCAGTCTCCCTCCCTACAGCTCTCCAGCACCTGCCCTTCTTTCTCCAGTTACAATAGACCCCACCCCTTTCTCCAGTAACACTAGACCCCACCCCTTTCTCCAGTTGTACTAGACCCCACCCCTTTCTCCAGTTACACTAGACCCCACCTCTTTCTCCAGTTACACTAGACCCCACCCCTTTCTCCAGTTGTACTAGACCCCACCCCTTTCTCCAGTTACACTAGACCCCACCCCTTTCTCCAGTTACACTAGACCACACCCCTTTCTCCAGTTACACTAGACCACACCCCTTTCTCCAGTTACACTAGACCCCACCCCTTTCTCCAGTTACACTAGACCCCACCCCTTTCTCCAGTTACACACAAGGGCCAGGCTCAACAGCCTTTCTCTCCAGACCTTTTTCAGCCTCTGTCCCCCCCTCTCCTCCATCTCTCATACCACTCTCCTACCCCACTTCTCCCCCTCTCCTCACCCTCTCTCCCACCAGTCTCTCTCCCGCCTCTTCCTTTCTGTTCTAGTCTTTCTGTGTTAGGGAAAACAGAAGACAGCAACAAGACAGAAGACAGAAGACAAGAATGAAGACAGACGACAGAAGACAAGAATGAAGACAGAAGACAAAAGACAGAAAGCAAGGCAGAAGACAGAAGCTGAATCATGCTCAGTGCAACTCTCAGTTACCTTTGGAGGCAGTCTCCAATCTAAATGTCCAGCAGGGGAGGAGCCAGGGCTTCATACAGGGTACAGATTTTTACTGGGCTTACCTAGTGGAGACAGATCATATCACCTATACCTCTTCCTTATACACTCTACTGGTTCTACTTTATATAGGAGAGGAGGTATGAAGGGAAGGGAGGAAAGTATAAGAGCAGAAGGGAGGAGGGCTATGCCTGACTACCTGCTGTCCTCAGTGGGATAGCAGTGCTTTCACTCCCAGCTGGTCTGGTCTGGTAGGAGAGGATAGGATAGGAGAAGAGAGGCTATGCCTGACTACCTGCTGTCCTCAGTGGGATAGCAGTGCTTTCTCCCAGCTGGTCTGGTCTGGCCACTGTGAGGAGGAGAGGGATGAATAGATGTATAGGATTAGAGCTCAGGTGGACACAGACAGAGGGAGGTAAGGAGAGAGGGATGGAGGGAGGGAGGGAGTTAGACAGAGAGGGAGAGAGAATGGAAGACAGAGAAAGAGAGGGAGAGAGAGTGTGTCTGTGAGAGAGAGAGTGAGAGAGTGTGTGAGAGAGAGAGAGAGAGAGAGAGAGAGAGAGAGAGAGAGAGAGAGAGAGAGAGAGAGGAAAGTGCTACATTCTGACATCTATACATCCCTGATGAGATAGGACAAAATGGCAGAGGGGACAGTACAAAATGGCAGAGGGGACAGTAAAGGGTGTTAATGAAGGAGTGTGTATGTGTGTGTTTGTGCTTGTGTGTGTGTGTATAGAACTCTGTCCCATGAGAGGTCCTCTTGCAGGTGACTTTTAATTTCGGTTGTATTTGCATATATTCAATCAGGTCGAGTAATTGGGTGAGTGACACACACGCACACACGCAAACACACACCGAAGGGCCGTTGGTCTGCAGAAAAAGCAGGTGCAGATGACTGATAACACAGATGACTGATGACACAGATGAGCTGATGACACAGATGACCGATGACACAGATGACTGATGTCACAGATGACTGATGATACAGATGAGCTGATGACACAGATGACTGATGACACAGATGACTGATGACACAGATGAGCTGATAACACAGATGAGCTGATTACACAGATGACTGATGACACAGAGAACTGATTACACAGATGACTGATGACACAGATGAGCTGATGACACAGATGACACAGATGAGCTGATGACACAGATGACTGACGACACAGATGAGCTGATGACACAGGTGACTGATGACACAGATGAGCTGATGACACATATGACTGACGACACAGATGACTGATTACACAGATGACTGATGACACAGATGAGCTGATGACACAGATGAGCTGATGACACACATGACTGATGGTTCTAATCACTAAAAGTATCTCCCCCATCAATTGTCCTTCCTCTCCCCTGTCCCTCCCTGAAGACACAAACAGCGACGTATGTGTGTTTGAGTGTCTTCCCTCTCCCTGAGGGTTCAAACAGCCCCTCCAGCCCAGCATGTTAAACGTCCATCTTTGAAGATGAAGTTTCTACATAACATAATGACCTTGACGTACTGGGGCAGATCAGGGCTTGGATAACATAATGACCTTGACAGACTGGGGCAGACCAGATAAGGACCAGCTACTGACACAAATACGGACACACTTTTTATTTCACCTTGTTTTGTTATTTTTGTTTACTCTGCGATATAATGATATGTTAATGCATTATTTCTGCTATGTTTTCAACAACATTCAGTCAGGTTTGATCGATTTACTAAGGCCTGGAATAGACGCAAGCACGTACATACCCTCAACGCATACACTGTCCAACCAAACCCCTTTTGACATTGAATGTTTAACTATTACCTACATGTGGCATGCAATGAAATATGAATGAATGTTTAGTAGAAATGACAGCTAATTTCAAGAACAAGAGTGGCAGGGTGTGTTTGTGTATGTATGTGTGTATGTGTGTGTGTGTTTGTGTATGTTTGTGTGTATGTGTGTGTGTGTTTAAGTCTGTGTGTCGGGTTAGAGGACCATAAGTAAAGAAAAGGGAGAGGGACAGCTAGGGGGAAAAGCACTGAGCAAAGAACCCTTCATTATCAGGCAAGTCGCTCAAGATCCAAGGCGAAATTTGACATCCATCCAGATACCCAGGACGTCAGGAGATGACTTAAAAAAACGGTGAGCGCTATTACCATAAAGTAGGTTTCCGCTCTGCTAGGGCGCTGTGGGCGGGGATGGAGGATGTGCTTTAGCCACGTACTGCGGCTCTGAGGGTCACATGTTCAATCTCAGTGATAGGCACTCTTTTAAAATGTTTTGTTGTAACCCTATCTCAAATCTTAACCCTGACGTTAACCAGTTGGAATTAATACCTAAATACCAGTTGAGTTGTTTCTGTTGTAACCGTAACCCTATCCCAAACGTAACTGTCAAAATTTGACAGTTGGAGAAACTTCTAAATGTTATGTTCGGAGAAATGTGGACAAACGTCGGAATCTGATGTAAAATTGGTAAAACTGTGAGAACTTGTTGAAATTATACAGAGCAGAGTAAATGGGCCACCCATCACATGAGCACCACAATGCCTTTTCCACCCATGCTATACCAAGGTTTTCCAGCACACAGCTTTGACCTACTACAGTAGCTATGTTGGTACTGTACTTCAAACTATGTGTAGGCAGGTTGCTTATGATTCAAATCTTCTTAAACAGCCTCATTCATAATGCTAGCGGAGGTGCTCCCAGACAAACACAAAACACACGCAAGCACGGACACTTGCGTGTGTTACAGTAATACATTTAGTGTCGTAGAGGACAGAGAAGGGACTATAAGTAAAGAACATCATCCCCTTCACAACCTCACACCAGTAACAGGAGAGAACATCATCCCCTTCACTACCTCACACCAATAACAGGAGAGGACATCATCCCCTTCATTACCTCACACCAATAACAGGAGAGGACATCATCCCCTTCACTACCTCACTCCAGTAACAGGTGAGAACCTCCCCTTCACTACCTCACACCAATAACAGGAGAGAACATCATCCCATTCACTACCTCAAACCAGTAACAGGAGAGGACATCATCCTCTTCACTACCTCACTCCAGTAACAGGAGAGAACATCATCCTCTTCACTACCTCACACCAATAACAGGAGAGGACATCATCCCCGTCACTACCTCACTCCAAGAACAGGAGACAACATCATCCCCTTCACTACCGTACTCCAGTAACAGGAGAGAACATCATCCCCTTCACTACCTCACTCCAATAACAGGAGAGGACAACATCCCCTTCACTACCTCACACCAATAACAGGAGAGGACATCATCCCCTTCACTACCTCACACCAATAACAGGTGAGAACATCATCCCCTTCACTACCTCACACCAATAACAGTAGAGAAAATCATCCCCTTCACTACCTCACTCCAATAACAGGAGAGGACATGATCTCCTTTACTACCTCACTCCAATAACAGGAGAGGACATGATCTCCTTTACTACCTCACACCAATAACAGGAGACAACATCATCAACTTCACTACCACACACCAATAACAGGAGAGGACATCATCCCCTTCACCACCTCACACCAATAACAGGAGAGACCATCATCCTCTTCACTACCTCACTCCAATAACAGGAGAGAACATCATCCCCTTCACTACCTCCACCAATAACAGGAGAGGACATGATATCCTTTACTACCACACACCAATAACAGGAGACAACATCATCCTTTTCCCTACCACACACCAATAACAGGAGAGAACATCATCCCCTTCACTACCTCACACCAATAACAGGAGAGGACATGATCTCTTTTACTACCTCACAGCAATAACAGGAGACAACATCATCCCCTTCACTACCACACACCAATAACAGGAGAGAACATCATCCCTTCACTACCTCACACCAATAACAGTAAAGGACATCATCCCCTTCACTACCACACACCAATAACAGGAGAGAACATCATACCCTTCACTACCTCATACGAATAACAGTAGAGAACATCATCCCCTTCACTACCTCACACCAATAACAGTAGAGAACATCATCCCCTTCACTACCTCACTCCAATAACAAGAGAGAACATCATCCCCTTCACTACCTCACACAAATAACAGGAGAGGACATCATCCCCTTCACTACCTCACTCCAATAACAGGAGAGGACAACATCCCATTCACTACCTCACACCAATAACAGGAGAGGACATCATCCCCTTCACTACCTCACACCAATAACAGGAGAGAACATAATCCCCTTCACTACCTCACTCCAATAACAGGAGAGAACATCATCCCCTTCACTACCTCCACCAATAACAGGAGAAGACATGATATCCTTTACTACCTCACACCAATAACAGGAGACAACATCATCCTTTTCCCTACCACACACCAATAACAGGAGAGAACATCATCCCATTCACTACCTCAAACCAGTAACAGGAGAGGACATCATCCTCTTCACTACCTCACTCCAGTAACAGGAGAGAACATCATCCTCTTCACTACCTCACACCAATAACAGGAGAGGACATCATCCCCTTCACTACCTCACACCAATAACAGTAGAGAAAATCATCCCCTTCACTACCTCACTCCAATAACAGGAGAGGACATCGTCCCCTTCACTACCTCACACAAACAACAAGAGAGAACATCATCCACTTCTCTACCTCACTCCAATAACAGGAGAGGACATGATCTCCTTTACTACCTCACACCAATAACAGGAGACAACATCATCAACTTCACTACCACACACCAATAACAGGACAGAACATCATCCCTTTCACTACCTCACACCAATAACAGTAGAGAACATCATCCCCTTCACTACCTCACACCAAAAACAAGAGAGGACATCATCCCCTTCACTACCTCACACCAATAACAGGAGAGGACATCATCCCCTTCACCACCTCACACCAATAACAGGAGAGACCATCATCCTCTTCACTACCTCACTCCAATAACAGGAGAGAACATCATCCCCTTCACTACCTCCACCAATAACAGGAGAGGACATGATATCCTTTACTACCACACACCAATTACAGGAGACAACATCATCCTTTTCCCTACCACACACCAATAACAGGAGAGAACATCATCCCCTTCACTACCTCACACCAATAACAGGAGAGGACATGATCTCTTTTACTACCTCACAGCAATAACAGGAGACAACATCATCCCCTTCACTACCCACACCAATAACAGGAGAGAACATCATCCCCTTCACTACCTCACACCAATAACAGTAGAGGACATCATCCCCTTCACTACCACACACCAATAACAGGAGAGAACATCATACCCTTCACTACCTCATACGAATAACAGTAGAGAACATCATCCCCTTCACTACCTCACACCAATAACAGTAGAGAACATCATCCCCTTCACTACCTCACTCCAATAACAGGAGAGAACATCATCCCCTTCACTACCTCACACAAATAACAGGAGAGGACATCATCCCCTTCACTACCTCACTCCAATAACAGGAGAGGACAACATCCCATTCACTACCTCACACCAATAACAGGAGAGGACATCATCCCCTTCACTACCTCACACCAATAACAGGTGAGAACATCAGCCCCTTCACTACCTCACACCAATAACAGTAGAGAAAATCATCCCCTTCACTACCTCACTCCAATAACAGGAGAGGACATCATCCCCTTCACTACCTCACACCAATAACAAGAGAGGACATCATCCCCTTCACTACCTCACACCAATAACAGGAGAGAACATCATACCCTTCACTAACTCACACCAATAACAGGAGAGAACATCATACCCTTTACTACCTCACTCCAATAACAGGAGAGAACATCATACCCTTCACTACCTCACACCAATAACAGTAGAGAACATCATCCTCTTCACTACCTCACTCCAATAACAGGAGAGGACATGATCTCCTTTACTACCTCACACCAATAACAGGAGACAACATCATCAACTTCACTACCACACACCAATAACAGGACAGAACATCATCCCTTTCACTACCTCACACCAATAACAGTAGAGAACATCATCCCCTTCACTACCTCACACCAATAACAAGAGAGGACATCATCCCCTTCACTACCTCACACCAATAACAGGAGAGGACATCATCCCCTTCACCACCTCACACCAATAACAGGAGAGACCATCATCCTCTTCACTACCTCACTCCAATAACAGGAGAGAACATCATCCCCTTCCCTACCACACACCAATAATAACAGGAGAGGACATGATCTCATTTACTACCTCACACCAATAACAGGAGACAACATCATCCCCTTCACTACCACACACCAATAACAGTAGAGAACATCATCCCCTTTACTACCTCACACCAATAACAGGAGGGACATCATCCCTTTCACTACCTCACACCAATAACAGGAGAGAACATCATCCCCTTCACTACCTCACTCAAATACCAGGAGAGGACATCATCCCCTTCACTACCTCACAACAATAACAGGAGAGAACATCATACCCTTCACTACCTCACTCCAATAACAGGAGAGAACATCATCGCCTTCACTACCTCACACCAAAAATAGTAGAGAACATCATCCCCTTCACTACCTCACACCAATAACAGGAGAGAACATCATCCCCTTCACTAACTCACACCAATAACAGGAGAGGACATCATCCCTTTCACTACCTCACTCCAATAACAGGAGAGGACATCATCCCCTTTACTACCTCACACCAATAACAGGAGGGGACATCATCCCTTTCACTACCTCACAACAATAACAGGAGAGAACATCATACCCTTCACTACCTCACTCCAATAACAGGAGACAACATCATCCCCTTCACTAACACACACCAATAACAGGAGAGAACATCATCCCCTTCACTACCTCACACCAATAACAGTAGAGGACATCATCCCCTTCACTACCACACACCAATAACAGGAGAGAACATCATACCCTTCACTACCTCATACGAATAACAGTAGAGAACATCATCCCCTTCACTACCTCACACCAATAACAGTAGAGAACATCATCCCCTTCAATACCTCACTCCAATAACAGGAGAGAACATCATCCCCTTCACTACCTCACACAAATAACAGGAGAGGACATCATCCCCTTCACTACCTCACTCCAATAACAGGAGAGGACAACATCCCCTTCACTACCTCACACCAATAACAGGAGAGGACATCATCCCCTTTACTACCTCACACCAATAACAGGTGAGAACATCATCCCCTTCACTACCTCACACCAATAACAGGCGAAACATGATAAGGAGCTGGGGATTGTCTATGAAGGATGTGCTTGTGTTTATCCCCTTCTCTCTTCTCTCAGGCTCTGAACCTGATCGGTTTTGAACTGACTTTGAGACCAGACAAAAACGTGTTCTTTTTTTGGGGTGTGGTGGATAGACGAAACCACAAACGACTGGACCTATAGACTCATTATTTTCACCCTTCTTTCTTTCTCTCCCATTCAGAGGGAGGATGAAGCGTCTTGGCTGTAGCAGTGTGCTTTCTGATCCCTGGTCAATAGACACAGAGCAGGTGGAGACACTAAGTGCTTTGTGTGCATGTGTGTGTACCGAGTGTGTGTGTACACTCACTCACACTCATGCACTCACACACACAAACACACATACACAATCTCTAACACTGCCAAACCTTGCTGATGTGCTTGGTCAGTGCTGAATGTAGGCTTTGTAAAATTGCACTTGAGGACATAATCTTAACATCTCATCAAGTTGTCTCTGTCTCTGTGTTTGTTCTCTGTGTAGACTCACAAGCAGAGAAACACAGACAAACAAAGAGAGACTGTTGAAATGAAGGGTGATGCTTCAAACTGAATCACTGGTTGTGTGGGAGTTATACGTCTTACAGTACATATAGAGAAATCGTCGTTGACGTGGCATTTTGACGTTGATGTGAAATTCAAGTGTGAGTGACAGAGCTACAATGGATGTTCAACAAAGTGTGAAATGATTAAAAGACGGAGAATTGTACACTTGTTAATGTCAGTACTTTGTCAAAGCTAAACAGCCTTGGGGTTTAGTTTCTAAAGGTTTTGCGTTCATGGGTCCGGAGGTAAGAGGGCTGCCTCAGGTAGGGAGGGTCTCATGGCGACCAGCACAGAGGTTAATGGTAGAATGGTTGTCGTTCCTGAGGCGAAGACAGACAGAGGGCAGGGTACACACACACACTCATGCATGTGCACTTTAACACACACAAACACACAAAGACTCACACACCCACACAGACAGACTCACGGATGCACAAACGCACGGACACATGGTCTCATGGACGCACACGGACACATGGACACACAGACACATGGACGCATGGATGCATGGACACACGGACGCACAGACACAGAGACACACCGACACATGGACGCAGGCATCTTTCTTTACTCCTGTGGTACTATCCCCTGTCTGTCTGGTCTTGGATAGTTTCTATCTCTCTTTCTCTCTCTCCTTCCCTCCCTCCCTCCATCCCTCTCTCTCTCATGTCAGGGCTGGTGTGTGATCTGTCCGGTCATGGCCCACTGTGAATGGAACCCTGCTGTCTCAGCTGTCAATCACCCAGCCAGGAGATGATAGGCTCCCAGAGGACACTGAGAAGCTATCTGGCATGCTGGAGATAAGAAATGAGCATCAACGTTGCCAGGGGTGGGGTGAGGTGGGGTGGCACGTGATTGCATGCGTGTGTGTTGGGTAGGTGGCAAAGCAACCATAGCAGTGTTCATTTGGAGTCCTAGGTCAACTCATTACCAGATGATGCACACCGCTAACCATAACTAATTACAAAGCTAACCCGAACTCATTACACAGCTAACCCTAACTCATTACACAGCTAACCCTAACTCATTACACAGCTAACCCTAACCCTAACTCATTACACAGCTAATCCTAACCCTAACTCATTACACAGCTAATCCTAACCCTTACTCATTACACAGCTAATCCTAACCCTAACTCATTACACAGCTAACCCTAACCCTAACTCATTACACAGCTAACCCTAACTCATTACACAGCTAACCCTAATCCTAACTCATTACACAGCGAACCCTAACCCTAACTCATTACACAGCTAATCCTAACCCTTACTCATTACACAGCTAATCCTAACCCTAACTCATTACACAGCTAATCCTAACCCTTACTCATTACACAGCTAATCCTAACCCTAACTCATTACACAGCTAACCCTAACCCTAACTCATTACACAGCTAACCCTAACTCATTACACAGCTAACCCTAACCCTTACTCATTACACAATCTGCCTGTCCACTCTGCCAGTCAGCCGAACCCACATCCCTCTCCAGTCTAACATCCTCTTACTGCTCATAGTATCAGCATGAACAATCACTCTCTCCACACACTAAGCATCTTACCCCAGCCACTGAATCACACTCCCTCCAGTTTTATCTGGTTGAAACCACAAATGTGGCATTTTTCTGCTAATGTAACCAAACAGATGAACCGACTTAAAAGAGGGAGCAGGGTCCTTTGAAGAGGGCCAAAGAAAGAGGGACAACGGGATGGAAAAGATGAATAAATATGTGCATCTTTCTGTCTCAGAAGATGTGATTTCCATGGGTTTCAGTGGGAATCTGTGAGTTACTACTGCAGTACTTCAAGGGATGGAAGAAGCAGAGAGGAGGAGGTAAAGGTTGAGTGATGAGGGACATCAGAGTTGAGTGATGTTATGAAAGTATGTATTCTGACAATCCAGTCCAGTCATGTTAGTAAAGCCAGTGGATGAGCTTTCAGCTCAGCATTGGTTAAAGTGGACAAGCCTCACCGTTCGTATGTCTGCCTGCTCTCAGATGAACACAGTCCAGCTCAGTTCAGCTCTGGATAACAAGCGTCAGCTGAACAGCAGTGCACACACATATCCAACTACTAATACATGCGCTCACACACATGACAACACACACATGCACGAACGGATAAACGCCAAGTGGAACGGGAATAAAAGTTCCATGTTCTCATATCTCTCTCCTTTATTGACATGAAAAATCGAATCAAATCAAAGGTTATTTGTCACATGTGCCAAATACAACAGGTGTAGACCTTACAGTGAAATGCTTACTGACAAGCCCTTAACCAGAAAAATAAGTCTTAAGAAAGTATTTACAAAAATTAACTGAAAAAAATAAAAGAAGAAAATTGAAAATAACAATTAATTAAAGAGCTGCAGTAAAATAACAGTATCAAGGCTATATACAGGGGGTACTGGTAGAGAGTCAATGTGCGGGGGCAGAGGTTAGTCGAGGAAATTGAGGTAATATGTAGGTAGAGGTAAAGTGACTATGCATAGATAATAAACAGAGAGTAGCAGCAGTGTAAAAGAGGGTTCTGTGTAGCCCTTTGATTAGCTGTTCAGGAGTCTTATGGCTTGGCTCGGCTCCGGCACAGCTTGCCGTGTGGTAGCAAAGAAACCATGTCTTGCAGATAATAAATAGACATTGGCCCAAATGGAATACATGTCTCTGTTCAGATCAAAGAGGAATTCTGAGCTACAGTAGAAGTCCATCTTCTGGAGATTGTATGAATAGTTTATTGTCTCTTTACATACAATTGCTGTAGAATGTCAATCAATAGATGATTAAAAAAGTATTTCACAATAAAGCCATATAAGTGGCTAAATGAATAGACCGACAGCATAGGTGTATACATACTTGTTGGTCTTGTGAAATTAAGTCATATAATCAATATAAAGCCAGTGAATAAAATGGTTTACCTTCACGACTTTGAA
Organism: Brachymystax lenok tsinlingensis; assembly: GCA_030435695.1. Taxonomy (NCBI): domain Eukaryota; kingdom Metazoa; phylum Chordata; class Actinopteri; order Salmoniformes; family Salmonidae; genus Brachymystax; species Brachymystax lenok. Next base: position 28,192,125 of record CM059784.1, on the reverse strand, counting down.
GATCTGAATTGTATATTAGATACAATATATACAGTGCATTCAGAAAGTATTCAGACCCCTTGACTTTTTCAACATTTTGTTACATTACAGCCTTATTCTAAAATGTGTTGAACAAATGTTTTTCCTCATCACAATATCCCATGTCGACAATGTGAAAACAGATTTTTAGAAATGTTTGCAAATGTATAACATTTTTAAAACAGAAATACCTTATTTACATAAGTATTCAGACCCTTTGCTATGAGACTCGAAAGGTGCATCTTGTTTTCATTGATCATCCTTGAGATGTTTCTACAACTTCATTGGAGTCCACTTGTGGTAAATTCAATTGATTGGACATGACTTGAAAAGGCACACACCTGCCTATATAAGGTCCCACATTTGACAGTGCATGTCAGAGCAAAAACCAAGCCATGAGGTTGAAGGTATTGTCCGTAGAGCTCCGAGAGAGGATTGTGTCGAGGCACAGATCTGGGGAAGGGTACCAAACAATATCTGCAGCATTGAAGGTTTCCAAGAACACAGTGGCCTTCATTCTTAAATAGAAGTTTGCAACTAAAAAGACTCTTCCTAGAGCTGTCCACCCGGCTAAACTGAGCAATCGAGGGAGAAGGGTCTTGGTCAGGGAGGTGACCAAGAACACAATGATCACTCTGACAGAGCTCCAGAGTTCCTCTGTGGAGATGGGAGAAACTTCCAGAAGGACAACCATCTCTGCAGCATTTCACCAATCAGGCCTTTGGAGTAGAGTGACCAGACAGAAGCCACTCCTCAGTAAAAGGCACATGACAGCCCGCATGGAGTTTGCCAAAAGGCACCTTAAGACTCTGGTCTGATGACACCAAAATATAACTTGTTGGCCTGAATGACAAGAGTCACGTCTGGAGGAAACTTGGCACCATAAGGCTGGAAGCATCATGCTGTGGGGATGTTTTTCAGTGGCAGGGACTGGGAGACTAGTGAGGATAGTAGGGAAGATGAACAGAGCAAAGTACAGAGAGATCTTTGATGAAAACCTGCTCCAGAGCGCTCAGGACCTCAGACTGGGGTGAAGGTTCACCTTCCAACAGGACAACGTCTCTAAGCACACAGCCAAGACAACATAGGGATGGCTTTGGGATAAGCCTATGAATATCCTTGAGTGGCCCAGCCAGAGCCCGGACTTGAACCCGATCGAACATCTCATAAGAGACCTGAAAATAGCTGTGCAGCAATGCTCCCCATCCAACCTGACAGAGCTTGAGAGGATCTGCAGAGAAGAGTGGGAGAAACTCCCCAAATACAGGTGTTCCAAGCTTGTAGCGTCATACCCAAGAAGACTTGAGGCTGTAATCACTGCCAAAGATGCTTCAACAAAGTACTGAGTAAAGGGTCTGAATACTTATGTAAATGTGATATTTCAGTTTTTTTTTTGTAATACATTTACAAAAAGTTCTAAAAACCTGTTTCTGCTTTATTGTTATGGGGTATTGTAGGTAGATTGATGAGGTAAAAAAAATATTTCATACATTTTAGAATAAGGCTGTAACGTAACAAAATGTGGAAAAAGTCAAAGGGTCTGAATACTTCCTGAATGCACTGTACATAATATAACTCAGTCATCTAAGGGTTAAGTTACAGTCATTAACTTTGTCATTACTGTATATAATATACCTCAGTCATCTAAGGGTTATGTTACAGTCATTAACCTTTTCTTTACTGTATATAATATACCTCAGTCATCTAAGGGTTATGTTACAATCATTAACTTTGTCATCACTGTATATAATATAACTCAGTCATCTAAGGGTTATGTTACAGTCATTAACTTTGTCATCACTGTATATAATATAACTCAGTCATCTAAGGGTTATGTTACAGTCATTAACTTTGTCATTACTTTCTCTTTAGTTTGTTTCCCTACCTCTTTTCCAACGCCATCCCCTATCTCCTTCAATTCAATGGCTTTATTGGCATGGGAAACATTTGTTAACATTGCCAAAGCAAGTGAAATAGATAATAAACAAAAGTGAAATAAACAATACAAATTAACAGTAATCATTACACTCACAAAAGTTCCAAAAGAATGAAGACATTACAAATGTCATATTATGTGCAAATAGTTAAAGTACAAAAGGGAAAATAAATAACCATAAATATGGGTTGTATTTACAATGGTGTTTGTTCTTCACTGGTTGCTCTTTTATTGTGGCAGCTGGTCACAAATTGTGCTGCTGTGATGGCACACTGGTATTTCACCCAATAGATATGAGAGTTTATCAAAATTGTGTTCGTATTCAAATTCTTTGTGAATCTGTGTAATCTGAGGGAAATATGTGCCTCTAATATGGTCATACATTTGGCAGGAGGTTAGGAAGTGCAGCTCAGTTTCCACCTCATTTTGTGGCCAGTGTGCACATAGCCTGTCTTCTCTTGAGAGCCAGGTCTGCCTACGGCGGCCTTTCTCAATAGCAAGGTTTGGGTCAGTCACAGTGGTCAGGTATTCTGCCACTGTGTACTCTCTGTTTAGGGCCAAATAGCATTCTAGTTTGCTAATCTTTTTGTTTTCTCATGATGTGGCTGGGTCTAATTGTCTTGCTGTCCTGGGGCTCTGTGGGGTCTGCTTGTGTTGTGGACTCTTCTCCAGGTTCATCTCTCTGTAGGTGATGGCTTTGTTGTGGAAGGTTTGGGAATCGCTTCTTTTTAGGTGGTTGTAGAATTTAACCTTTTCACATGTGAGTTCCAAATATCTCTAACGGTCGCCCCAGCATGAGTTGTTTTATGCATTTGTTGTCAGAATGCACTCACTGTTCCAAAATGTGATTATTACGCAACAGGACTGTTAACACACGCTGTCTGCTAATTATCTATAGGCTGTGCTTCAACTTGTCAATTTCAAATTACTTTCTAACAAGTTGTACATTCTAACAACAGTTTGAATTGAGGTGTTCCGCCTCCTCATTAATTCACATAGAAGTAGTCCATTTCAGCGTTGCGGACAATTTATGTTTGAGGCTTTATTGAGCCAGATACACTTCTCTCTCCAGGAGAACCCATCGCACTTCACTCATGTTTGTGCAGATGAAGTATGCATATATTTCCACAGTTTTGCAAGAATTGGAAAATGTTCTTGCTGGAGCTCGATTTGCCTTCCTTGTTGTTTTCCTTACACATAAGAACTTTGGACATGTGTGCGTTCTTATCAAAGTAAGTTCCTTATTTTCTGTATATCATGTTGTCGTTTCTACTGTAGGCGCATACAGAATGTACAGTTGAAGTCAGAAGTTTGCATGCACTTCGGTTGGAGTCATTAAAACTCGTTTTTCAACCACTCCACAAATTTCTTGTTAACAAACTATAGTTTTGGCAAGTCGGTTAGGACATCTACTTTCTGCATGATACAAGTAATTTTTCAAACAATTGTTTACAGACAGATTATTTCACTTATAATTCACTGTTCCAGTGGGTCAGAAGTTTACATACGCTAAGTTGACTGTTCCTTTAAACAGCTTGGAAAATTCCAGAAAATTATTTCATGGCTTTAGAAGCTTCTGATAGGCTAATTGACCTCATTTGAGTCAACGTTTGACCCAAGATAAGCAATTTAAAGGCAATGCTACCAAATACTAATTGAGTGTATGTAAACTTCTGACCCACTGGGAATGTGATGAATTAAATAAAAGCTGAAATAAATAATTCTTTCTACTATTATTCTGACATTTAAATTTTTTTAAATTAAGTGGTGGTCCTAACTGACCTAAGACAGGGAATTTTTACTAGGATTAAATGTCAGGAATTGTGAAAAACTGAGTTTAAATGTATTTGGCTAAGGTGTACATAAACTTACGACTTCAACTGTATGTATGGAGCATATTGTATTTACAGTATTTGGTGACAAATAAAGCATTCTGATTATTGCATATATTGTAATTGACACCTACGTATGATGTGTGTAAAGTACTTTTTTGAAGGTTGTACTGATTATAATGAGCTAAGCTTTTTGCCAGCTATGTGTGGTGCCCTGTTTGTTGACATTATACAATGCATTCTGGGTGTCATGTAATCTGCCAGACCAAAGATGTTATAATGAGGTGAAGGAATGGTTCACTCATCTTGTGGGTAAACTTCCGGAAGAGAATGAAGGGAAGTGGATGATCATAGACGACACACCCCTTCAACATGCATACTATAAACAAACCAAACTCATCTTTTCTCTTCTTAATATCTTTGGTTGATGTGGAAAAAAAACATTGTCGGATTACTTTCGATTTCTAGGAAGTGTTTTACTCAATTATTTAGATCAATGGTGATCTCACCCATGATGTGATTAATTATAAATAGTAATTGCCATTAGCTAATTGATATTGTTGTTTCTGTCAGCCGAGAATTATAAAAATATCACAGCTTGTGTTATGTCAATCTTTCCTCAGTTAGCGCTAGGACAAATGTAGCCTACATTTTTCCGGTTTGGATGATTGTTTTATTCTGCAGCTACTTCTGTGAATGTCTGAACATTGCATCCAAAATAAACTGCTCACATTCTGGACATAACTTTGTAAGGACTGTGTTTGTGCAAAATGTTTCTGAAAAAACAGTGTGGCCTGTTTAAATGCTGATTGTTGCATCATTCGAAACTGGACATTCTAAATACGCATTCTAATCACACCGGTTTGATCGTATGCTACAGGGACCACTGTAGAATGACCACACCCATGTGTTGGTAGTGTGAAAAGTTTAACCTTTCCGGGCTAGGGGGCAGTGTTTGGAAGTTCGGAGAATCTGGCGTGCCCAAAGTAAAATGCCTGTTACTCAGGCTCAGACGCTAAGATATGCATATGCATTAGTTATATTTGATAGAAAACACTTTGAAGTTTCTAAAACTGTTAAAATAATGTATGTGAGTATAACAGAACTGATATGGCAGGCAAAAACCCAATGAAAATCCATCCGGCAAAATGGCTTTTTTGAGCTCCAATGCATTTGGTATGGTTTCCTATTGCACAATGAAAAGAATATCTCCCAAATTGCAGTATCTATGGCTTCCACTGGATGTCAACAGACTTTAGACAAGGTTTCAGGCTGTAGTTTATCATTGGGTTCCTCCTTGGGTCTGTATTCCTGTGGCGCACGTGACTGAGGGCGCGCTTTTTGTTATTTATCTCCGGTATTGAACATACTACATTCCGTCTTAAATTGTATCGTTTATTTACATATTAGGGTACCTGAGGATTGATTAGAAACATTGTTTGACTTGTTTGGATGAAGTTTATTGGTAACTTTTTGGATTCTTTTGTCTGTATGTTGAACGAGTTGAACGGGTGGATTACTGAACAAAACACGCCAACCAAACTGAGTTTTTGGGATATAAAGAGGGACTTTATCGAACAAAACAACCATTTATTGAGTAGCTGGGACCCTTGGGATTGCAAACAGAGGAAGATCTTCAAAGGTAAGTGATTTATTTTATCACTCTTTTTGATTTTTGTGACATCTGTGCTGGTTTGAAATATATTTATATGCAGTAAGTTTGCGGGGCGCTGTCCTCAGATAATCAAATGCTATGCTTTCGCCGTAAAGCCTATTGTAAATTGAACAAAGCGGTTTGATTACCAAGATTCTAAGCTAAAGAATGGTGTATGACATTTTCATGAATGTTTAATATTCAGATTTTTTTATTTTGAATTTCGCGCTCTGCAATTTTACCGGATGTTGTGGAGGTCGCACGCTAGCGGGACACTCTTTCGTAAGAAGTTAATGGCTCTTTTCTGGATTTTGGTAATTAGCAAGTCTCCGCGTGTATTATTTGGTGTTTTAAGTTGTACACAGGATATTTTTGCAGAATTTTGCATACAGAGTCTCAATTTAGTGTTTGTCCCATTTTGTGAATTCTTGCTTGGTGAGCGGACCCCAGACCTCACAACCATAAAGGGCAATGGGTTCCATAACTGATTCAAGTATTTTTAGCCAGATCCTAATTGGTATGTCGAATTTGATGTTCCTTTTGATGGCATAGCTTTGTGGAAGTTACCTGTGGCGCCAATGTTCAGGCCCGAGGTATGTATCATTTTTTGTGTGCTCTAGGGCAACAGTGTCTAGACGGAATTTGTAATTGTGGTCCTGACAACTGGACCGTTTTTGGAACATCATTATTTTTGTCTTACTGAGATTCACTGTCAGGGCCTAGGTCTGACAGAATCTGTACAGAAGATCTAGGTGCTGCTGTAGGCCCTCCTTGATTGGTGACAGAAGCACCAGATCATCAACAAACAGTAGACATTTGACTTCAGATTCTAGTAGTGTGAGGCTGGGTGCTGCAGACTGTTCTAGTGCACTCGCCAATTCGTTGATATATATGTTGAAGAGGGTGGGGCTGAAACTGCATCCCTGTCTCATCTCATGGCCCTGTGGAAAGAAATGTTTTTCCCCCAACACCACTTTCAGTCAAATTTGTATCTCTCTCTCTCTCTCTCTCTCTCTCTCTCTCTCTCTCTCTCTCTCTCTCTCTCCTTCTCTTTTTCATTCTCTCTCTATCCCATTCCTCTCTTGCTTTTTCTTTTCATTCTCTCTCTCATTCTGTCTCTCTCCTATTCCTTCTCTCTCTCTCATTCTCTCTCTCGCCTTCTCTCGCTCTTTTCCTTCTCTTTCCCATTCCATCCATCTCTCTCTCTCTCTCTCTCTCTCTCTCTCTCTCTCTCTCTCTCTCTCTCTCTCTCTCTCTCTCTCTCTCTCTCTCTCTCTCATTCCATCTCCCATGTGGGTGATAGGGCTTGGGGAAGTAAATAGGTGTTATTATATATTATATGTTGTGTGAGAGAAAGGAGCCTTGGGGAGGGAGAGAGAACTAGAGGGGGGAGTGTGTGATTTAGGGTAAGAAGGGCCTTGGGGAGGGAGAGAAAACTAGAGGGGGAAGTGTGTGCAACCTGGCAGAACAGCATCTTTTCATTTCTCTCTCTCTCCCTCTCTCGTTCTCTCTTTCACCATGCTTCTACTCCTCCTTCCTATGCTCCTCCTTCTCCTCTGTTACTCTTTCCTGTCTTTCAGCCCCTCATCTGTCTCTCTCTTTGTCTCCATCTCTCAATCTCTCTATATCTCTTTCTCTCTTTCTCCCCCTGACAGAGTCCCCAGTTAGCCACTGTCACCACAACCACCACATCCATGTCTCTCTCTGCTCTCCAGTTTCTATGATAGTTATGCCTCTCCTCTCTCTCTCTCTCTCTCTCTCTCTCTCTCTCTCTCTCTCTCTCTCTCTCTCTCTCTCTCTCTCTCTCTCTCTCTCTATATATATATATATATCTCTCTCTCTCTTTCTCCCCCTGACAGAGTCCCCAGTTAGCCACTGTCACCACAACCACCACATCCATGTCTCTCTCTGCTCTCCAGTGTGAGTGTGTCCTTCCCCAGTCGTTCTTCAAAGAGGAGCTTTTTTTTTCTTTCTAGTTTTATCCTCCTGTTACAGGGACTGCTACTGGTCAGATGTTGAATATACTTAATGAATATAAAGGCCCAGTGCAGTCAAAACTAAATTCCCTGTGTTTTATATATATTGCCACACTGTTGGAATATTGGTGTGAAATCCTGAAAATTATGATAATGCCCTTTAAGTGTAGAAGCTGTTTGAGAAAAAACACCTGAAATTCCAGCCTGTTTTTGTGGGATGGAGTTTTGGCTAAATGTGTTAATTAGACCAATAAGAAATAGAGTTCCAAACCTCTCTGCCAATAGAAGCTAGTTTTCACTTTTCCCCTCCCCACTCATACCACTCTCAGACAGTCTTGCTTGAGAAATTGCTCTTTGCTTAAAAGCTATAGTTTTTTGTTGTTGATCATTTTAATTGAGAACAATCACAATAACGTACTTAATTATTACCCAGAAATTGTTTGCATTGAGATAAAAGCGGCTGTATTGGACCTTTAAATCATAGAGGGTATATGGCTGATTTGTATTCAGTAGAAAGATTTATCCTAGTGTGTTTCCTCCCTAGTGAGCAATATGAAGGTGTAAAGGACAAATACAGGACACTGGGAACTTTGTTACACACACACACACACACACACACACACACACACACACACACACACACACACACACACACACACACACACACATACATACATACACACATACACAGTCTCATGGGGGAATGAGAGATGGAGAGTAGAAACGGAAGATGAATAGAAGAAGGAAAGAAAAGGAAGATGGAGAAGGAATGGAAGATAGAGAGAGTAAGAGGCCATGTGTATCTGTCATTAGCAGCCCCCATGCTAACCCAATCTGAACTGGTGGAAGCCCCATGGAGATGTATTCTGATTATTCATAGGAACACAGCAACACCTGGCTGCTGAGATATATCACTCACTACAAGACACTGTTGGTCTGCATCCCAAATGACACCCTATTCCCTATATATCGCACTACTTTTGAACAGGGCCCATACTGTAGGTAGCGCATTATATACGTTATAGGTAACCATTTGGGATGCAGTCCTAGATACCATGTCACTGCTATACCATCGCTCAGCAGACCAACCCACTACTGGCTTCAAAGACTAACAACTGCTTTCATTCAACAGTAGAGAGATGGAGTTCTTCTCTTCGAAACAAATCACAGTCATCATATGCATTACAATCCTCTCTATTCCCTTGACTTTCTCTCTTCTTCTTCTCTCACATGCTCATTGAAATTCCACTCCAGCTTTGTATTCCTATACCAAAGAACTCATTCCATCTTCCTCCTCCATCTCTCCATTCCATAGTGTCCCTCTCATGAAAATATCACCCCCTTCCCCCTCTCTCTCTTTATCGTTTTCACTCTCCCCATCACCTCGACAGAGCAGAATGCTTTGAGAGCTGAAGTGAATGACAACTGACTGGTAAGAAAGAGAGGAGAGAAAGACTGAGGTAGCATGTAGCCCTATGGAGTTACTCAAACAGGTATCTCACCATTTCAATTAAAACACATATTTGCCCAAGTAAATATCTCCACGCGACTTCACACACCTCTCAGGGTTTTGTAATGAAGATAATGCAGCACTATAACAATGTATAATACAGTGGATACACCTGCAATCACCAGGTCCCGTTCATGAGAGGCTACTCTTGATGGAGCGAAAATAGTGACAAGGGAATTCTTTCAGGTCATGATTTCAAACTTCTGTTGTTGGAAGTGGACAAGAACAGGAACAACTGATAAGTACTTCAGCACATAGTCATATGTTATGACATCAGTATTTACTCTGGTATAGGATAGAAGCCAAATACAGAATGTAATATGGAGTACTTCCAAAGGATCCTTACTCAGTTACTCAGTTCCTTTCATCTTGGATGCTGTGGACACACTTTTTGGATGTTCACTATTCTTGCTTGGGAGTCTATTTCCGTATACCTTTAGACAGGAAAGCCTTAGGCTAGGAGCCTGAATGACTGTTTCTATGATAGTTATGCCTCTCCTCTCTCTCTCTCTCTCTCTCTCTCTCTCTCTCTCTCTCTCTCTCTCTCTCTCTCTCTCTCTCTCTCTCTCTCTCTCTCTCTCTCTCTCTCCTCTCTCTCCTCTCCCCTCTCTCTCCTCCCTCTCTCCTATTCCTCCTCTCTCTCTCCTCTCTCCTGCTCCAACTCAAACAGCTTAGAGGGCTATACTGTAACTTTCAGCTCTACAAACCATTTCTCCACACAACCCCTCCTCTTTACAAGGATCTTTCCTTTCTATCTTCCTTTCCTGTTTTTTTTTTAGGGAGAGCATCTATATTCCCTGCTTTCTGTCAGATCACAGCAGTCTCCTATGCGGCCCAAATGGCACCCTTTTCTTAATAATATAGTGCACTTAATAGGGAATAGGGTTCTATTTGGGACACATCCTCCGCACGGTTTATCTCTGGTCGATAAAGCTGTGGTTAGTCCTCTTCATCAAATAACAGCTCACTTCATTGCACAATGAGTACAGCGTTTTACTCTTTCATTTTCTGTCGTTCCCCTCCTAACTCTCTTGTATCACTGTCTCACCTTCTCCTCCACTCTCTCTCTTTACACTCTCTCTTCAAAACAGAGCAGGACAATATATCATCCATCTGCAGCAGAGAAAAGAGAAACATGAAAAGGGGAACCCTGAACCTGCGGTCAAACTCCAAACATGCATTAATAGATTCTATAAACCATCTCTTGAAGATTATGGTTACCTGCACTTCCTTTACTGCTCTCACAGATTCTCTATCACAGGTACTCTATCACATGTACTCTATCACATGTACTCTATCACAGGTACTCTATCACATGTACTCTATCACATGTACTCTATCACAGGTACTCTATCACAGGTACTCTATCACATGTACTCTATCACAGGTACTCTATCACATGTACTCTATCACAGGTACTCTATCACATGTACTCTATCACATGTACTCTATCACATGTACTCTATCAAAGGTACTCTATCACATGTACTCTATCACATGTACTCTATCACATGTACTCTATCACATGTACTCTATCACATGTACACTATAACAGGTACTCTATCACATGTAGTCTATCACATGTACACTATAACAGGTACTCTATCACATGTACTCTATCACATGTAATCTATCACAGGTACTCTATCACATGTACTCTATCACATGTACTCTATCACAGGTACTCTATCACAGGTACTCTATCACAGGTACTCTATCACAGGTACTCTATAACAGGTACACTATAACAGGCACTCTATAACAGCTACTCTATCACAGGTACTCTATAACAGGTACTCTATAACAGGTACTCTATAACAGCTACTCTATCACAGGTACTCTATCACATGTACTCTATCACAGGTACTCTATCACATGTACTCTATCACAGGTACTCTATATAGCTACTCTATCACAGGTACTCTATTACATGTACTCTATCACAGGTACTCTATAACAGGTACACTATAACAGGCACTCTATAATAGGTACTCTATAACAGGTACTCTGCAGCAGGTACTCTATAACAGGTACCCTATCACAAGTACCCTGTCACAGGTACTCGTGTCACAAGGAACTCTATAACAGGTACTCTTTCACAGGTACTGTATCAAAAGTACTCTATCAAAAGTACTCTATCACAGGTACTCTATCAAAAGTACTCTATCCAGGGAACTCTCTCACAAGTACAAAATCAAAGATATTCTATCACAAGTACTCTCTCACAGTTTCTCTCTCACAGGTACTCTCTCACAGGTACTCTCGGTACTCTACCAATGTTACTTTATCACAATTACTCTATCAACGGTAATCTATAACAGGTACTCTACCACAGGTACTCTATAACAGGTACTCTATAACATGTACCCTATAACAGGTACTCTGTCACAGGTACTCTATAACAGGTACTCTATAACATGCACTCTATAGCAGGTACTCTATAAAAGGTACTCTGTCACAGGTACCTTATCACAGGTACTCTATAACAGGTACTCTATAGTAGATACACTATAACAGGTACACTATAACAGGTACTCTATAACAGGCACTCTATAACATGTAATGTACCACAGGTTCTGTATCACAAGTACTCTATCACAGGTACCCTATCACAGGTTCTGTATCACAAGTACTCTATAACAGGTACTTATTGCAGGTACTCTATCGCAGTTACTCTATAACATGTACACTATCACAGGTACTCTATAACATGGTACTCCATCACAGGTACTCCATCACAGGTACTCCATCACAGGTAGTCTTTAACAGGTACTCCGTCACAGGTACTCCATCACAGGTATTCCATCACAGGTAATCTTTAACAGGTACTCTCACAGGTACTCTATAACAGGTACTCCCTCACAGCTACTCTATCACAGGTACTCTATCACAGGTACTCTTTAACAGATATTCTACAACAGGTACTCTATAACTTGTACTCAATAACAGGTACTCTATAACAGATACTCTATAACAGGTACTCTAGCACAGGTACTCTATCACAGTTACTCTATATCAGGTACTCTATATCAGGTACTCTATAACAGGTACTCATTAACAGGTACTCTATAACATGTACTCTATCACAGGTACTCTATCACAGGTACTCTTTAACAGGTACTGTATAACAGTTACTCTATCACAGGTATCAAATTCAAATCAAATCAAATGTATTTATAAAGCCCCCCTTACATCAGCTGATGTCACATAGTGCTGTACAGAAACCCAGCCTAAAACCCCAAACAGCAAGCAATGCAGGTGTAAAAGCACGGTGGCTAGGAAAAACTCCCTAGAAAGGCCAAAACCTAGGAAGAAACCTAGAGAGGAACCAGGCTGTGAGGGGTGGCCAGTCCTCTTCTGGCTGTGCCGGGTGCAGATTATAACAGGTACTCTATAACAGGTACACTATAACAGGGGACTCCATCACAGGTACTCCATCACAGGTACTCCATCACAGGTAATCTTTAACAGGTACTCTCACAGGTACTCTATAACAGGTACTCCCTCACAGCGACTCTATCACAGGTACTCTATAACAGGTACGCTATAACAGATATTCTATAACAGGTACTCTATAACTTGTACTCAATAACAGGTACTCTATAACAGGTACTCTTTATCAGGTACTCTATAACATGTACACTATCACAGGTACTCTATCACAGGTACTCTTTAACAGGTACTCTATCACAGGTACTCTATAACAGGTACTCTATCACAGGTACTCTATCACAGGTACTCTATAACAGGTGCGCTATAACAGGTACTCTATAACATGCACTCTATAGCAGGTACTCTATAAAAGGTACTCTGTCACAGGTACCTTATCACAGGTACTCTATAACAGGTACTCTATAGTAGATACACTATAACAGGTACACTATAACAGGTACTCTATAACAGGCACTCTATAACATGTACTGTACCACAGGTTCTGTATCACAAGTACTCTATCACAGGTACCCTATCACAGGTTCTGTATCACAAGTACTCTATAACAGGTACTCTATTGCAGGTACTCTATCGCAGTTACTCTATAACATGTACACTATCACAGGTACTCTATAACATGGTACTCCATCACAGGTACTCCATCACAGGTACTCCATCACAGGTAGTCTTTAACAGGTACTCCGTCACAGGTACTCCATCACAGGTATTCCATCACAGGTAATCTTTAACAGGTACTCTCACAGGTACTCTATAACAGGTACTCCCTCACAGCTACTCTATCACAGGTACTCTATCACAGGTACTCTTTAACAGATATTCTACAACAGGTACTCTATAACTTGTACTCAATAACAGGTACTCTATAACAGGTACTCTATAACAGGTACTCTAGCACAGGTACTCTATCACAGTTACTCTATAACAGGTACTCTATATTAGGTACTCTATATCAGGTACTCTATAACAGGTACTCATTAACAGGTACTCTATAACATGTACTCTATCACAGGTACTCTATCACAGGTACTCTTTAACAGGTACTGTATAACAGTTACTCTATCACAGGTATCAAATTCAAATCAAATCAAATGTATTTATAAAGCCCCCCTTACATCAGCTGATGTCACATAGTGCTGTACAGAAACCCAGCCTAAAACCCCAAACAGCAAGCAATGCAGGTGTAAAAGCACGGTGGCTAGGAAAAACTCCCTAGAAAGGCCAAAACCTAGGAAGAAACCTAGAGAGGAACCAGGCTGTGAGGGGTGGCCAGTCCTCTTCTGGCTGTGCCGGGTGCAGATTATAACAGGTACTCTATAACAGGTACACTATAACAGGGGACTCCATCACAGGGGACTCCATCACAGGTACTCCATCACAGGTACTCCATCACAGGTAATCTTTAACAGGTACTCTATAACAGGTACTCCCTCACAGCGACTCTATCACAGGTACTCTATCACAGGTACGCTATAACAGATATTCTATAACAGGTACTCTATAACTTGTACTCAATAACAGGTACTCTATAACAGGTACTCTTTATCAGGTACTCTATAACAGGTACTCTTTAACTGGTACTCTATAACATGTACACTATCACAGGTACTCTATCACAGGTACTCTTTAACAGGTACTCTATCACAGGTACTCTATAACAGGTACTCTATCACAGGTACTCTATCACAGGTACTCTATAACAGGTGCGCTATAACAGGTACTCTATCACAGGTACTCTATAACAGGTGCGCTATAACAGGTACTCTATCACAGGTACTCTATAACAGGTGCGCTATAACAGGAACTCTATCACAGGTACTGTATTACAGGTACTGTATAACAGGTACTGTATTACAGGTACTGTATAACAGGTACTGTATAACAGGTACTCACTCACAGGTTCTCTATCATATTTTTCTCTGTATCTCTCTTACTCCTCTTTCAGTCTCTCTCTTTTATAGAGTACTCTATAACATGTACTCTATCACAGGTACTCTATCACAGGTACTCTTTAACAGGTACTCTATCACAGGTACTCTATAACAGTTACTCTATCACAGGTACTCTATAACAGTTACTCTATCACAGGTACTCTATAACAGTTACTCTATCACAGTTACTCTATAACATGTACTCTATCACAGGTACTCTATCACAGGTACTCTATCACAGGTACTCTTTAACAGGTACTCTATCACAGGTACTCTATAACAGGTACTCTTTAACAGGTACTCTATAACATGTACTCTATCACAGGTACTCTATCACAGGGAGTCTTTAACAGGTACTCTGTAACAGTTACTCTATCACAGGTATCAAATTCAAATCAAATCAAATGTATTTATAAAGCCCCCCTTACATCAGCTGATGTCACAGAGTGCTGTACAGAAACCCAGCCTAAAACCCCAAACAGCAAGCAATGCAGGTGTAAAAGCACGGTGGCTAGGAAAAACTCCCTAGAAAGGCCAAAACCTAGGAAGAAACCTAGAGAGGAACCAGGCTGTGAGGGGTGGCCAGTCCTCTTCTGGCTGTGCCGGGTGCAGATTATAACAGGTGCTCTATAACAGGTCAAAGTCAAAGTCAAAGTCAAAGTCACCATTATTAGTCAGTTGTACAACCGAATGCCTTCAACCGAAATGTGTCTTCCGCATTTAACCCAACCCCTCTGAATCAGAGAGGTGCGGGAGGCTGCCTTTAATCGACATCCACGTCTTGGCGCCGGGAACAGTGGGTTAACTGCCTTGTTCAGGGCAGAACGACAGATTTTTACCTTGTCAGCTCGGGGATTTGAACTTGCAGCCCTCGGTTACAAGTCCAACGCTCTAACCACTAGGCTACCTGCCGCCCCGCGGTACACTATAACAGGGGACTCCATCACAGGTACTCCATCACAGGTACTCCATCACAGGTAATCTTTAACAGGTACTCTCACAGGTACTCTATAACAGGTACTCCCTCACAGCGACTCTATCACAGGTACTCTATAACTGGTACTCTATCACAGGTACTCTATCACAGGTACGCTATAACAGATATTCTATAACAGGTACTCTATAACTTGTACTCAATAACAGGTACTCTATAACAGGTACTCTTTATCAGGTACTCTATAACAGGTACTCTTTAACAGGTACTCTATAACATGTACACTATCACAGGTACTCTATCACAGGTACTCTTTAACAGGTCCTCTATCACAGGTACTCTATAACAGGTACTCTATCACAGGTACTCTATCACAGGTACTCTATAACAGGTGCGCTATAACAGGTACTCTATAACTTGTACTCAATAACAGGTACTATATAACAGGTACTCTTTATCAGGTACTCGATAACAGGTACTCTTTAACAGGTACTCTATAACATGTACACTATCACAGGTACTCTATCACAGGTACTCTTTAACAGGTACTCTATCACAGGTACTCTATAACAGGTACTCTATCACAGGTACTCTATCACAGGTACTCTATAACAGGTGCGCTATAACAGGTACTCTATCACAGGTACTCTATAACAGGTGCGCTATAACAGGTACTCTATCACAGGTACTCTATAACAGGTGCGCTATAACAGGTACTCTATCACAGGTACTGTATTACAGGTACTGTATAACAGGTACTGTATTACAGGTACTGTATAACAGGTACTGTATAACAGGTACTCACTCACAGGTTCTCTATCATATTTTTCTCTGTATCTCTCTTACTCCTCTTTCCAGTCTCTCTCTTTTATAGAGTACTCTATAACATGTACTCTATCACAGGTACTCTATCACAGGTACTCTTTAACAGGTACTCTATCACAGGTACTCTATAACAGTTACTCTATCACAGTTACTCTATAACCTGTACTCTATCACAGGTACTCTATCACAGGTACTCTATCACAGGTACTCTTTAACAGGTACTCTATCACAGATACTCTATAACAGGTACTCTTTAACAGGTACTCTATAACATGTACTCTATCACAGGTACTCTATCACAGGGAGTCTTTAACAGGTACTCTGTAACAGTTACTCTATCACAGGTATCAAATTCAAATCAAATCAAATGTATTTATAAAGCCCCCCTTACATCAGCTGATGTCACATAGTGCTGTACAGAAACCCAGCCTAAAACCCCAAACAGCAAGCAATGCAGGTGTAAAAGCACGGTGGCTAGGAAAAACTCCCTAGAAAGGCCAAAACCTAGGAAGAAACCTAGAGAGGAACCAGGCTGTGAGGGGTGGCCAGTCCTCTTCTGGCTGTGCCGGGTGCAGATTATAACAGGTGCTCTATAACAGGTACACTATAACAGGGGACTCCATCACAGGTACTCCATCACAGGTACTCCATCACAGGTAATCTTTAACAGGTACTCTCACAGGTACTCTATAACAGGTACTCCCTCACAGCGACTCTATCACAGGTACTCTATAACTGGTACTCTATCACAGGTACTCTATCACAGGTACGCTATAACAGATATTCTATAACAGGTACTCTATAACTTGTACTCAATAACAGGTACTCTATAACAGGTACTCTTTATCAGGTACTCTATAACAGGTACTCTTTAACAGGTACTCTATAACATGTACACTATCACAGGTACTCTATCACAGGTACTCTTTAACAGGTCCTCTATCACAGGTACTCTATAACAGGTACTCTATCACAGGTACTCTATCACAGGTACTCTATAACAGGTGCTATAACAGGTACTCTATAACTTGTACTCAATAACAGGTACTCTATAACAGGTACTCTTTATCAGGTACTCTATAACAGGTACTCTTTAACAGGTACTCTATAACATGTACACTATCACAGGTACTCTATCACAGGTACTCTTTAACAGGTACTCTATCACAGGTACTCTATAACAGGTACTCTATCACAGGTACTCTATCACAGGTACTCTATAACAGGTGGCTATAACAGGTACTCTATCACAGGTACTCTATAACAGGTGCTGCTATAACAGGTACTCTATCACAGGTACTCTATAACAGGTGCGCTATAACAGGTACTCTATCACAGGTACTGTATTACAGGTACTGTATAACAGGTACTGTATTACAGGTACTGCATAACAGGTACTGTATAACAGGTACTCACTCACAGGTTCTCTATCATATTTTTCTCTGTATCTCTCTTACTCCTCTTTCAGTCTCTCTCTTTTATAGAGTACTCTATAACATGTACTCTATCACAGGTACTCTATCACAGGTACTCTTTAACAGGTACTCTATCACAGGTACTCTATAACAGTTACTCTATCACAGTTACTCTATAACATGTACTCTATCACAGGTACTCTATCACAGGTACTCTATCACAGGTACTCTTTAACAGGTACTCTATCACAGATACTCTATAACAGGTACTCTTTAACAGGTACTCTATAACATGTACTCTATCACAGGTACTCTATCACAGGAGTCTTTAACAGGTACTCTTTAACAGGTACTCTATAACATGTACTCTATCACAGGTACTCTATCACAGGAGTCTTTAACAGGTACTCTGTAACAGTTACTCTATCACAGGTATCAAATTCAAATCAAATCAAATGTATTTATAAAGCCCCCCTTACATCAGCTGATGTCACAGAGTGCTGTACAGAAACCCAGCCTAAAACCCCAAACAGCAAGCAATGCAGGTGTAAAAGCACGGTGGCTAGGAAAAACTCCCTAGAAAGGCCAAAACCTAGGAAGAAACCTAGAGAGGAACCAGGCTGTGAGGGTGGCCAGTCCTCTTCTGGCTGTGCCGGGTGCAGATTATAACAGGTGCTCTATAACAGGTACACTATAACAGGGGACTCCATCACAGGTACTCCATCACAGGTACTCCATCACAGGTAATCTTTAACAGGTACTCTCACAGGTACTCTATAACAGGTACTCCCTCACAGCGACTCTATCACAGGTACTCTATAACTGGTACTCTATCACAGGTACTCTATCACAGGTGCAGCTATAACAGATATTCTATAACAGGTACTCTATAACTTGTACTCAATAACAGGTACTCTATAACAGGTACTCTTTATCAGGTACTCTATAACAGGTACTCTTTAACAGGTACTCTATAACATGTACACTATCACAGGTACTCTATCACAGGTACTCTTTAACAGGTCCTCTATCACAGGTACTCTATAACAGGTACTCTATCACAGGTACTCTATCACAGGTACTCTATAACAGGTGCGCTATAACAGGTACTCTATAACTTGTACTCAATAACAGGTACTCTATAACAGGTACTCTTTATCAGGTACTCTATAACAGGTACTCTTTAACAGGTACTCTATAACATGTACACTATCACAGGTACTCTATCACAGGTACTCTTTAACAGGTACTCTATCACAGGTACTCTATAACAGGTACTCTATCACAGGTACTCTATCACAGGTACTCTATAACAGGTGCGCTATAACAGGTACTCTATCACAGGTACTCTATAACAGGTGCGCTATAACAGGTACTCTATCACAGGTACTCTATAACAGGTGCGCTATAACAGGTACTCTATCACAGGTACTGTATTACAGGTACTGTGTAACAGGTACTGTATTACAGCTACTGCATAACAGGTACTGTATAACAGGTACTCACTCACAGGTTCTCTATCATATTTTTCTCTGTATCTCTCTTACTCCTCTTTCAGTCTCTCTCTTTTATAGAGTACTCTATAACATGTACTCTATCACAGGTACTCTATCACAGGTACTCTTTAACAGGTACTCTATCACAGGTACTCTATAACAGTTACTCTATCACAGTTACTCTATAACATGTACTCTATCACAGGTACTCTATCACAGGTACTCTATCACAGGTACTCTTTAACAGGTACTCTATCACAGGTACTCTATAACAGGTACTCTTTAACAGGTACTCTATAACATGTACTCTATCACAGGTACTCTATCACAGGGAGTCTTTAACAGGTACTCTTTAACAGGTACTCTATAACATGTACTCTATCACAGGTACTCTATCACAGGAGTCTTTAACAGGTACTCTGTAACAGTTACTCTATCACAGGTATCAAATTCAAATCAAATCAAATGTATTTATAAAGCCCCCTTACATCAGCTGATGTCACAGAGTGCTGTACAGAAACCCAGCCTAAAACCCCAAACAGCAAGCAATGCAGGTGTAAAGCACGGTGGCTAGGAAAAACTCCCTAGAAAGGCCAAAACCTAGGAAGAAACCTAGAGAGGAACCAGGCTGTGAGGGGTGGCCAGTCCTCTTCTGGCTGTGCCGGGTGCAGATTATAACAGGTGCTCTATAACAGGTACACTATAACAGGGGACTCCATCACAGGTACTCCATCACAGGTACTCCATCACAGGTAATCTTTAACAGGTACTCTCACAGGTACTCTATAACAGGTACTCCCTCACAGCGACTCTATCACAGGTACTCTATAACTGGTACTCTATCACAGGTACTCTATCACAGGTACGCTATAACAGATATTCTATAACAGGTACTCTATAACTTGTACTCAATAACAGGTACTCTTTATCAGGTACTCTATAACAGGTACTCTTTAACAGGTACTCTATAACATGTACACTATCACAGGTACTCTATCACAGGTACTCTTTAACAGGTCCTCTATCACAGGTACTCTATAACAGGTACTCTATCACAGGTACTCTATCACAGGTACTCTATAACAGGTGCGCTATAACAGGTACTCTATAACTTGTACTCAATAACAGGTACTCTATAACAGGTACTCTTTATCAGGTACTCTATAACAGGTACTCTTTAACAGGTACTCTATAACATGTACACTATCACAGGTACTCTATCACAGGTACTCTTTAACAGGTACTCTATCACAGGTACTCTATAACAGGTACTCTATCACAGGTACTCTATCACAGGTACTCTATAACAGGTGCGCTATAACAGGTACTCTATCACAGGTACTCTATAACAGGTGCTATAACAGGTACTCTATCACAGGTACTCTATAACAGGTGCGCTATAACAGGTACTCTATCACAGGTACTGTATTACAGGTACTGTGTAACAGGTACTGTATTACAGGTACTGCATAACAGGTACTGTATAACAGGTACTCACTCACAGGTTCTCTATCATATTTTTCTCTGTATCTCTCTTACTCCTCTTTCAGTCTCTCTCTTTTATAGAGTACTCTATAACATGTACTCTATCACAGGTACTCTATCACAGGTACTCTTTAACAGGTACTCTATCACAGGTACTCTATAACAGTTACTCTATCACAGTTACTCTATAACATGTACTCTATCACAGGTACTCTATCACAGGTACTCTATCACAGGTACTCTTTAACAGGTACTCTATCACAGGTACTCTATAACAGGTACTCTTTAACAGGTACTCTATAACATGTACTCTATCACAGGTACTCTATCACAGGGAGTCTTTAACAGGTACTCTTTAACAGGTACTCTATAACATGTACTCTATCACAGGTACTCTATCACAGGGAGTCTTTAACAGGTACTCTGTAACAGTTACTCTATCACAGGTATCAAATTCAAATCAAATCAAATGTATTTATAAAGCCCCCCTTACATCAGCTGATGTCACAGAGTGCTGTACAGAAACCCAGCCTAAAACCCCAAACAGCAAGCAATGCAGGTGTAAAAGCACGGTGGCTAGGAAAAACTCCCTTAGAAAGGCCAAAACCTAGGAAGAAACCTAGAGAGGAACCAGGCTGTGAGGGGTGGCCAGTCCTCTTCTGGCTGTGCCGGGTGCAGATTATAACAGGTGCTCTATAACAGGTACACTATAACAGGGACTCCATCACAGGTACTCCATCACAGGTACTCCATCACAGGTAATCTTTAACAGGTACTCTCACAGGTACTCTATAACAGGTACTCCCTCACAGCGACTCTATCACAGGTACTCTATAACTGGTACTCTATCACAGGTACTCTATCACAGGTGCAGCTATAACAGATATTCTATAACAGGTACTCTATAACTTGTACTCAATAACAGGTACTCTATAACAGGTACTCTTTATCAGGTACTCTATAACAGGTACTCTTTAACAGGTACTCTATAACATGTACACTATCACAGGTACTCTATCACAGGTACTCTTTAACAGGTCCTCTATCACAGGTACTCTATAACACAGGTACTCTATCACAGGTACTCTATAACAGGTGCTATAACAGGTACTCTATAACTTGTACTCAATAACAGGTACTCTATAACAGGTACTCTTTATCAGGTACTCTATAACAGGTACTCTTTAACAGGTACTCTATAACATGTACACTATCACAGGTACTCTATCACAGGTACTCTTTAACAGGTACTCTATCACAGGTACTCTATAACAGGTACTCTATCACAGGTACTCTATCACAGGTACTCTATAACAGGTGCGCTATAACAGGTACTCTATCACAGGTACTCTATAACAGGTGCGCTATAACAGGTACTCTATCACAGGTACTCTATAACAGGTGCTATAACAGGTACTCTATCACAGGTACTGTATTACAGGTACTGTATAACAGGTACTGTATTACAGGTACTGTATAACAGGTACTGTATAACAGGTACTCACTCACAGGTTCTCTATCATATTTTTCTCTGTATCTCTCTTACTCCTCTTTCAGTCTCTCTCTTTTATAGAGTACTCTATAACATGTACTCTATCACAGGTACTCTATCACAGGTACTCTTTAACAGGTACTCTATCACAGGTACTCTATAACAGTTACTCTATCACAGTTACTCTATAACATGTACTCTATCACAGGTACTCTATCACAGGTACTCTATCACAGGTACTCTTTAACAGGTACTCTATCACAGATACTCTATAACAGGTACTCTTTAACAGGTACTCTATAACATGTACTCTATCACAGGTACTCTATCACAGGGAGTCTTTAACAGGTACTCTTTAACAGGTACTCTATAACATGTACTCTATCACAGGTACTCTATCACAGGGAGTCTTTAACAGGTACTCTGTAACAGTTACTCTATCACAGGTATCAAATTCAAATCAAATCAAATGTATTTATAAAGCCCCCCTTACATCAGCTGATGTCACAGAGTGCTGTACAGAAACCCAGCCTAAAACCCCAAACAGCAAGCAATGCAGGTGTAAAAGCACGGTGGCTAGGAAAAACTCCTAGAAAGGCCAAAACCTAGGAAGAAACCTAGAGAGGAACCAGGCTGTGAGGGGTGGCCAGTCCTCTTCTGGCTGTGCCGGGTGCAGATTATAACAGGTGCTCTATAACAGGTACACTATAACAGGGGACTCCATCACAGGTACTCCATCACAGGTACTCCATCACAGGTAATCTTTAACAGGTACTCTCACAGGTACTCTATAACAGGTACTCCCTCACAGCGACTCTATCACAGGTACTCTATAACTGGTACTCTATCACAGGTACTCTATCACAGGTACAGCTTATAACAGATATTCTATAACAGGTACTCTATAACTTGTACTCAATAACAGGTACTCTATAACAGGTACTCTTTATCAGGTACTCTATAACAGGTACTCTTTAACAGGTACTCTATAACATGTACACTATCACAGGTACTCTATCACAGGTACTCTTTAACAGGTCCTCTATCACAGGTACTCTATAACAGGTACTCTATCACAGGTACTCTATCACAGGTACTCTATAACAGGTGCGCTATAACAGGTACTCTATAACTTGTACTCAATAACAGGTACTCTATAACAGGTACTCTTTATCAGGTACTCTATAACAGGTACTCTTTAACAGGTACTCTATAACATGTACACTATCACAGGTACTCTATCACAGGTACTCTTTAACAGGTACTCTATCACAGGTACTCTATAACAGGTACTCTATCACAGGTACTCTATCACAGGTACTCTATAACAGGTGCGCTTATAACAGGTACTCTATCACAGGTACTCTATAACAGGTGCGCTATAACAGGTACTCTATCACAGGTACTCTATAACAGGTGCGCTATAACAGGTACTCTATCACAGGTACTGTATTACAGGTACTGTATAACAGGTACTGTATTACAGGTACTGTATAACAGGTACTGTATAACAGGTACTCACTCACAGGTTCTCTATCATATTTTTCTCTGTATCTCTCTTACTCCTCTTTCAGTCTCTCTCTTTTATAGAGTACTCTATAACATGTACTCTATCACAGGTACTCTATCACAGGTACTCTTTAACAGGTACTCTATCACAGGTACTCTATAACAGTTACTCTATCACAGTTACTCTATAACATGTACTCTATCACAGGTACTCTATCACAGGTACTCTATCACAGGTACTCTTTAACAGGTACTCTATCACAGGTACTCTATAACAGGTACTCTTTAACAGGTACTCTATAACATGTACTCTATCACAGGTACTCTATCACAGGGAGTCTTTAACAGGTACTCTGTAACAGTTACTCTATCACAGGTATCAAATTCAAATCAAATCAAATGTATTTATAAAGCCCCCCTTACATCAGCTGATGTCACAGAGTGCTGTACAGAAACCCAGCCTAAAACCCCAAACAGCAA
Organism: Brachymystax lenok tsinlingensis; assembly: GCA_030435695.1. Taxonomy (NCBI): domain Eukaryota; kingdom Metazoa; phylum Chordata; class Actinopteri; order Salmoniformes; family Salmonidae; genus Brachymystax; species Brachymystax lenok. Next base: position 28,168,182 of record CM059784.1, on the reverse strand, counting down.
GCAATGCAGGTGTAAAAGCACGGTGGCTAGGAAAAACTCCCTAGAAAGGCCAAAACCTAGGAAGAAACCTAGAGAGGAACCAGGCTGTGAGGGTGGCCAGTCCTCTTCTGGCTGTGCCGGTGCAGATTATAACAGGTGCTCTATAACAGGTACACTATAACAGGGGACTCCATCACAGGTACTCCATCACAGGTACTCCATCACAGGTAATCTTTAACAGGTACTCTCACAGGTACTCTATAACAGGTACTCCCTCACAGCGACTCTATCACAGGTACTCTATAACTGGTACTCTATCACAGGTACTCTATCACAGGTACGCTATAACAGATATTCTATAACAGGTACTCTATAACTTGTACTCAATAACAGGTACTCTATAACAGGTACTCTTTATCAGGTACTCTATAACAGGTACTCTTTAACAGGTACTCTATAACATGTACACTATCACAGGTACTCTATCACAGGTACTCTTTAACAGGTCCTCTATCACAGGTACTCTATAACAGGTACTCTATCACAGGTACTCTATCACAGGTACTCTATAACAGGTGCGCTATAACAGGTACTCTATCACAGGTACTCTATAACAGGTGCGCTATAACAGGTACTCTATCACAGGTACTCTATAACAGGTGCGCTATAACAGGTACTCTATCACAGGTACTCTATCACAGGTACTGTATTACAGGTACTGTATAACAGGTACTGTATTACAGGTACTGTATAACAGGTACTGTATAACAGGTACTCACTCACAGGTTCTCTATCATATTTTTCTCTGTATCTCTCTTACTCCTCTTTCAGTCTCTCTCTTTTATAGAGTACTCTATCACATGTACTCTATCACAGGTACTCTATCACAGGTACTCTTTAACAGGTACTCTATAACAGTTACTCTATCACAGTTACTCTATAACATGTACTCTATCACAGGTACTCTATCACAGGTACTCTTTAACAGGTACTCTATCACAGGTACTCTATCACAGGTACTCTTTAACAGTTACTCTATCACAGTTACTCTATAACATGTACTCTATAACAGGTACTCTATATCAGGTACTCTATAACAGGTACTTTTTAACAGGTACTCTATAACATGTACTCTATCACACGTACTCTATCACAGGTACTCTTTAACGGGTACTCTATCACAGGTGCGCTATAACAGGTACTCTATCACAGGTACTCTATCACAGGTACTGTATTACAGGTACTGTATAACAGGTACTCACTCACAGGTTCTCTATCATCTCTTTCTCTGTATCTCTCTTACTCCTCCTTCAGTCTCTCTCTTTTTCACTCTCTCCGTCTCTCTCTCTTTCTGTCGCTCCTCTTTCCTCTCTCCCACACCCAAAGATCCTCAGCTGCCAGCCTGCTTAACACCAATATATATTTGGTTTAGTTTTGTTCCTATCTCCCTGATAACACTGTGATTGATCCAGGTTCTCCAGACTACATCATAAATGTGGGCAACGAGAGCCAGTTCTCAGAAATACTTGCAACATAGCAGTCAACTGAAATAACACGTTATCTGAAGTAAAGCTTTCTGAAATCACATAAAGGAAGCAATACTTTCTCATATAAAATACAAAGAGTCTGCCTGTTCTTTACCCCTTTACTTATGTTCCCATGGATGCCAGCTTAGTGAATTGATTACAGGCTTGTGCAAATACACTGAACATTATGTGGAAGAATGGATACGGGGAAGGAGGATAATTATCGACCCTGACCTGAAGAAAACTCTCTCGCCACTTCGAACTTACATAAAGATAGGAGAGAGGGAGAGGAGAAGTGGAGGGAGAGAGGGAGAGGAGAAGTGGAGGGAGAGAGGGAGGAAGGGAGAGGACAAGTGGAGGGAGAGAGGGAGTTAGAGGAGAAGTGGAGCGAGAGAGGGAGAAGAGAAGTGGAGGGAGGGAGAAAGGGAGAGGAGAAGTGGAGGGAGAGTTGGAGAGGAGAAGTGGAGGGAGAGAGGGAGGTTGAGGAGAAGTGGAGGGAGAGAGGGAGGGAGGGAGAGGATAAGTGGAGGGAGAGAGGGAGTTAGAGGAGAAGTGGAGCGAGAGAGGGAGAGGAGAAGTGGAGGGAGAGAGGGAGGGAGGGAGAGGATAAGTGGAGGGAGAGTTGGAGAGGAGAAGTGGAGGGAGAGAGGGAGGTTGAGGAGAAGTGGAGGGAGAGAGGGAGGGAGGGAGAGGATAAGTGGAGGGAGAGAGGGAGTTAGAGGAGAAGTGGAGCGAGAGAGGGAGAGGAGAAGTGGAGCGAGAGAGGGAGAGGAGAAGTGGAGGGAGAAAGGGAGGGAGAGGAGAAGTGGAGGGAGAAAGGGAGGGAGAGGAGAAGTGGAGGGAGGGAGAAAGGGAGAGGAGAAGTGGAGGGAAGAGGAAAGGAGGAGGGGAATAACACTGACAGAGACATTCACAAAAATCATTTCTAATCTTCTCTCACTCAGAGACATTTAACAATGCTTGGCATTACTTTGCATTACGCATTACTTTAAATGATGAGGTTACTCTATGTGTACCAGATAGCTGTAGACCTAATGTTGTGCAGTCCAATCCAAGTGAGAGGTGAGCGGAGGGATGCTGAGGGTCTGTTGCTTCCTCTGTCGCTGTATCCCAAGCCTGCCAATGGTTAAGAGGACGCCAGTGTTTATTCTGAACCTGTGATTAGTTTAAGATAATGCCAGTCTTTGCCCTGAGCCCCTGATTCGTTAAGATGATGCCAGTCTTTATCCTGAGCCTGTGATTAGTTAAGAGGATGCCAGTCTTTATCCTGAGCCTGTGATTAGTTAAGAGGATGACGGTCTTTATCCTGAGCCTGTGATTGGTTAAGAGGACGCCAGTGTTTCCATGCGCCCTGGGGGGCACCATCCGGGTGGCGCAGCTGGCCCTGCTGAGAGCCTGAGGGGGTGAGAGGATGCCACTCTGGTATCCCGGGGCGAGACAACACCCCTCTGGTTTCTGAGAAGGCCAGGGGACAGATGGAGGGGGTCCAATGTAGACAGGAGTTGTCAAGCTGGTCAATGGACTGCTGAATGGGAATTTACAATTAATTTATCACAAACACACACACACACACACACACACAGACACAGACACAGACACACAGACACAAACACAAACACAAACACACAGACACAAACACACAGACACAGACACAAACACACAGACACACACAAACAGACACACACACACAAACACACACACACAGACAAACACACACCAATGCACACACACACTTTCACAGCCATTTAAAGTATAATGAGTTACCAAAGCCAATTCTTTCTAGATATTTGACCTCTTTTCATATGAATGCACATTAATCTCTCATCCCCACCCTGCTGGCTGCGTTACACTACCTCATCAACATAAAGCTGGCGTCTATATACTAAAAGGTACTGTATTATCACATAACCTCTTAGATAAATATTTACCAACACCTAATAGGACAGAACAGAGGAAGACTTAAATATTAACCAACACCTAATAGGACAGAACGGAGGAAGATTTAAATATTAACCAACACCTAATAGGACAGAACGGAGGAAGACTTAAATATTAACCAACACCTAATAGGACAGAATGGAGGAAGATTTAAATATTAACCAACACCTAATAGGAAAGAACGGAGGAAGATTTAAATATTAACCAACACCTAATAGGAAAGATGGAGGAAGATTTAAATATTAACCAACACCTAATAGGAAAGATGGAGGAAGATTTAAATATTAACCAACACCTAATTATATCCTGCCTGTTTGGCCCTGTCCGGGGGTTTCGTCGGACGGGGCCACAGTGTCTCCCGACCCCTCCTGTCTCAGCACCCAGTATTTATGCTGCAGTAGTTTATGTGTCGGGGGGCTAGGGTCCGTCTGTTATATCTGGAGTATTTCTTCTCTTATCTGGTGTCCTGTGCGAATTTAAGTATGCTCTCTCTAATTATCTCTTTCTTTCTTTCTTCTTCTCTCTCTCTCTCTCTCTCTCTCTCTCTCTCTCTCTCTCTCTCTCTCTCTCTCTCTCGGAGGACCTGAGCATTAGGACCATTCCTCAAGGCCTACCTGGCCTGATGACTCCTTGATGTCCCGAGTCCACCTGGCCGTGCTGCTTCTCCAGTTTCAACTGTTCTGCCTGTTTTATGAACATTTTAAAATCTTGTCCATGTTCTGTTATAATCTTCACCCGGCACAGCCAGAAGAGGACTGGCCACCCCTCACAGCCTGGTTCCTCTCTAGGTTTCTTCCTAGGTTTTGGCCTTTCTAGGGAGTTTTTCCTAGCCACCGTGCTTTTACACCTGCATTGCTTGCTGTTTGGGGTTTTAGGCTGGGTTTCTGTACAGCACTCTGTGACATCAGCTGATGTAAGGGGGGCTTTATAAATACATTTGATTTGATTTGAAATTTGATTTGATAATAGGAAAGAACAGAGGAAGATTTAAATATTAACCAACACCTAATAGGACAGAACAGAGGAAGATTTAAATATTAACCAACACCTAATAGGAAAGATGGAGGAAGATTTAAATATTAACCAACGCCTAATAGAAAAGATGGAGGAAGATTTAAATATTAACCAACACCTAATAGGATTGAACAGAGGAAGATTTAAAAATTAACCAACACCTAATAGGAAAGAACAGAGGAAGATTTTAATATTAACCAACACCTAATAGGAAAGAACAAAGGAAGATTTAAATATTAACCAACACCTAATAGGATAGAACGGATTAATATTTACATATTAAGTAACCCCTAATAGGATAGAACAGAGGAAGATTTGAAGTTGATTGATAGCTGTCATCCAAACAGAATCTATAATTGGCTGTCTAAACCGTAGAATACAAACTATTTATTCTATTTCTATTGTTAAAACAGTTCTTACAGCGCTCCATGTAGTTGACATGCACCTCCAGACACACACATGCCTCATTCTAAATGTCCTAAACATTCTTCATGTTCTAACTGTTCTAGATGAAATAATGGCATGCATTTATAACAGCTTCCTTATTTTAATCATCACAGGAAATGAGGTAAGAGCGCATAGTTCCTGATTATCTTTCTCTCTCCATCCCTCCCTCCTGCCGTTTTGTCAAACAGGTGAGTAGGAAATGTGATTCATGAAATGTTGAATCCAGTCTTTCTGAGAAAACCAACGGAGGGCTGAGAGTGATGGAAGTACTCATTACTGAGTCCCAGGAGCCAAAATACACCTGGTTTCAGAAAGGAGAGGAGGAGGGAGGAGGAAAAGCCGAAAGAGAGAAAGGGGAAAAAGGAAGCCAAAGATAGTGTTTGACTTTCTTCTGCCTTTCTTCCAAAATGTTGGCTGCAAAGATTATCCATTTCAGAGAGTAGAGGGGGATAGGAGGATACGGCTGGGAAATGGGTGAAGATAGAAAGAGAGAGAGAGAGAGAGAGAGAGAGAGAGAGAGAGAGAGAGAGAGAGAGAGAGAGAGAGAGAGAGAGAGGACGCAGTATCCCTTTGATGTTTCACACTGCAATGCATCACGAAAGGAAACTCAAAGGATTCTGTTAAAAATGCATGACACGCAAAACATAAAAATAAGTTATGAACTTAAAGAAATAAAGATCAAATGACTTTATACATGGCCAACTTCAGAGAATAAACTTGGCTGAGGAACATATTTTTGGACTCAAAGCTCGCTAATTACCCCCTTACACTGCAGGATGTCAGCATCTGGGACTTAGATAAGTGACTGACAGTCAAGTGGACCAATCAGTGAAGAGATATCAGGGTGAGCGATTGGACTCATCCAATCCCAGTACACACATGCAGTACAGCACCTAAGCCACAATCCAACAACAGTTAGACAAGAGGCAAGCAGGCATACAGTATAATCTTCAGTATAATGACATGCAACACCAAACATTAGGATAGCAGATAAACACACAACAATATGAGGATCGTAATGAGGAAAGACAAGATTAAGACAATGACTGCACCAACTGTGTCTGTTTATGTGTGTGTGTGTGTGTGTGTGTGTGTGTGTATTTTGACTCACATATGCTGGCCCACATTGTGCCATCTGGCAGTGGTCACAGACTAAATAACCAGGCACTTTAAAACGTTTTTTTGTTTTGTTTTTTGGATTATGGTGAAAACAGTCAAGTTAGGCTTGAGGCTCAGGCCTTGAAGTCTCTTTAAGTTCTGCTGAAGAGTTTGAAAACCCTGGGCGTTTCTATCAAAGAGAAGCGCTTCATTGTGATCAAAGTGGATAAAGGGCTGTGGTTCAGATCTATAGCTAAAGTTTCTGATCATCGAGGAGCTAGCCTCCCTGTTCATGCCTATAAGTTCCTCGGTGTACATATCACCGACAAACTGAAATGGTCCACGCACACAGACAGTGTGGTGAAGAAGCGCAACAGCGCCTTCAACCGCAGGGCTTTCCAGAGGGTGGTGCGGTCCACACAACGCATCACCGGGGGCAAACTACCTACCCTCCAGGACACCTACAGCACCCGATGTCACAGGAAGGCAAAAAAGATCATCAAGGACAATAACCACCCGAGCCACTGCCTGTTCACCCCGCTTCCATCCAGAAGTCAAATCAAATCAAATCAAATTTTATTTGTCACATACACATGGTTAGCAGATGTTAATGCGAGTGTAGCGAAATGCTTGTGCTTCTAGTTCCGACCATGCAGTAGTATCTAACAAGTAATCTAACAAATTCACAACAACTACCTTATACACACAAGAGTAAAGGAATGAATACGAGTATGTACATATAAATATATGGATGAGCGATGGCTGACCGGCATAGGCAAGATGCAGTAGATGGTATGGAGTACAGTATATACACATATATATGAGATGAGTAATGTAGGATATGTAAACATTATATAAATGGCATTGTTTAAAGTGGCTAGTGATACATTATTTCATCCAATTATAATTATTAAAGTGGCTATGGCATTGTTTAAAGTTTAAAGTGGCTAGTGATACATTATTTCATCCAATTATAATTATTAAAGTGGCTAGAGATTTGGGTCGATGACCGAACGGCATAGGCAAGATACAGTAGATGGTTTAGAGTACAGTGTATACATTTGATATGAGTATGTCGGATACGTAAACATTATATACAAAATTGTTTAAAGTGGCTAGTGATACATTTGTTACATCCAATTCCTATGTATAAAGTGGCTAGAGATTTAAGTCAGTATGTTGGCAGCAGCCACTCAATGTTAGTGATGGCTGTTTAACAGTCTGATGGCCTTGAGGTAGAAGCTGTTTTCAGTCTCTCGGTCCCAGCTTTGATGCACCTGTACTGACCTCGCCTTCTGGATGATAGCGGGGTGAACAGGCAGTGGCTCGGGTGGTTGTTGTCCTTGATGATCTTTTTGGCCTTTCTGTGACATCGGGTGGTGTAGGTGTCCTGGAGGGCAGGTAGTTTAACCCGGTGATGCGTTGTGCAGTCCTCACTACCCTCTGGAGAGCCTTACGGTTGTGGGCGGAGCAGTTGCCGTACCAGGCGGTGATACAGCCCGACAGGATGCTCTCGATTGTGCATCTGTAAAAGTTTGTGAGTGATTTTGGTGACAAGCCAAATTTCTTCAGCCTCCTGAGGTTGAAGAGGCGCTGTTGCGCCTTCTTTACCACGCTGTCTGTGTGGGTGGACCAATTCAGTTTGTCCGTGATGTGTACGCCGAGGAACTTAAAACTTTCCACCTTCTCCACTACTGTCCCCTCGATGTGGATAGGGGGGTGCTCGAGGTCAGTACAGGTGCATCAAAGCTGGGACAGAGAGATAGAGGCTGTTTTTCAAACTCAAGGCCATCATATTGTTAAATAGTCATCACTAGCACAGAGAGGCTGCTGCCTACCTACAGACTTGATATCATTGGCCACTTTAATAAATGGAACACTAGTCACTTTAATTAATAATGCCACTTTAAAATGCCACTTTAAGAATGTTTACATATCTCACATTACTGATCTCATATGTATATACTGTATACTACATCCTTCACTATCTATTCTTTACTATCTATTGCATCTTAGCCGCTCTGTCACTGCTCATCCATATATTTTATACTTATATATTCTCATCTCATTCCTTTACTAGATTGTGTGTATTAGGTTTTGTTGTGGAATTTGTTAGATATTAGGTTTTGTTGTGGAATTGTTATATATTAACTGTTAGATACTGCTGCATTGTCAGATCTAGAAGCATTGGCATTTCACTACACTCACAATAACATGTGCTAACCAATAACATCTGCTAGCCATGTGTATGTGACCAATAACATCTGCATGTGACCAATACAATTTGATCTGTGGAGGAATTTTATAACCCTTCCAACCACATCTAGAATGTATAATTGCAGTATAGTGCTTACAATCAGAAACACACATTATGTTATACAGCCATACATGCAACAACTGGACATGTCTACAGCCACTTACAGTTGGTGAATACATTTTCATACTTGTCCCCAATGGGAATTGAACCCACAACCCTGGTGTGACAAGCACCATGCTTAACCAAATGAGCCACATGGGACCTTAGCAAAACAACTGTAGTCCCTATATATCTCTGACTGTAGTCTTTATCTATCTCTGACTGTAGACCCTAAATATCTGTCATGATCTTCTGTAATAGCGGACCAAGACGCAGCGATGCTTCCAGTATACATATTTATTTATGAACGTAACTGGGGAAAAAACAACAAAACAAACCGAAGATCGTAACATCCGAACATAACTTAGAAAATACACTTACGCTATGAACTAAACAATAACCCACAAAACCCTAGTGCAAAACCACAAACATATATGGTTCCCAATTAGAGGTAACGACACTCAGCTGCCTCTAATTGGCAACCATTAACCCAACATCGAAATAAACAACCTAGAACTCAAAAACCCTACACCAAAAACAAAACTCAACACGCCAGCCTGTAAAACTCAGGCCTGGACGTGACAATATCTCAATCTGTAGACCCTTTGTATCTCTGACTGTCGACCCTTTATATCTCTGACTGTAGACCCTATATACCTCTGACTGTAGACACTATATATCTCTGACTGTAGGCCTTATCTTTCTCTGACTGTAGGCCCTATATATCTCTGACTGTAAACCCTATATATCTCTGACTGTAGACACTATATATCTCTGACTGTAGGCCCTGTCTATCTCTGACTGTAGGCCATATATATCTCCGACTGTAGGCCCTATCTATCTCTGACTGTAGGCCCTATCTATCTCTGACTGTAGGCCCTATCTTTCTCTGACTGTAGGACCTATATATCTCTGACTGTAGACCCTATATATCTCTGACTGTAGGCCGTATCTATCTCTGACTGTAGGCCCTATCTATCTCTGACTGTAGGCCCTATATATCTCTGACTGTAGACCCTATATATCTCTGACTGTAGGCCCTATATATCTCTGACTGTAGGCCCTATATATGTCTGACTGTAGGCCCTATATATCTCTGACTGAAGACCCTATATATCTCTGACTGTAGACCCTTTATATTTCTGACTGTAGACCCTTTATATCTCTGACTGTAGACCGTATATATATTTCTGACTGTAGACCCTATATATCTCTGACTGTAGAACCTTTGGATCTCTGACTGTCGACCCTATATATCTCTGACTGTAGACACAATATATATCTCTGACTGTAGGCCCTATCTATCTCTGACTGTAGGCCATATATATCTCTGACTGTAGGCCCTATCTATCTCTGACTGTAGGCCCTATCTATCTCTGACTGTAGGCCCTATCTATCTCTGACTGTAGACCCTATATATCTCTGACTGTAGACCCTATATATCTCTGACTGTAGGCCGTATATATCTCTGACTGAAGACCCTATATATCTCTGACTGTAGACCCTTTATATTTCTGACTGTAGACCCTTTATATCTCTGACTGTAGACCCTATATATTTCTGACTGTAGACCCTATATATCTCTGACTGTAGAACCTTTGGATCTCTGACTGTCGACCCTATATATATCTTTGACTGTAGGCCCTATACATCTCTGACTGTAGACCCTTTGTATCTCTGACTGTCGACCCTATATATCTCTGACTGTCGACCCTATATATGTCTGACTGTAGACCCTATATATCTCTGACTGTAGACCCTATATATCTCTGACTGTAGGCCCTATATATCTCTGACTGTAGACCCTATATATCTCTGACTGTAGGCCCTATCTATCTCTGACTGTAGACCCTATATATCTCTGACTGTAGACCCTATATATCTCTGACTGTAGACCCTATATATCTCTGACTGTAGGCCCTATCTATCTCTGACTGTAGACCCTATATATCTCTGACTGTAGGCCCTATATATCTCTGACTGTAGGCCCTATCTATCTCTGACTGTAGGCCATATATATCTCTGACTGTAGGCCCTATATATCTCTGACTGTAGACCCTATATATTTCTGACTGTAGACCCTATATATCTCTGACTGTAGAACCTTTGGATCTCTGACTGTCGACCCTATATATATCTCTGACTGTAGGCCCTATACATCTCTGACTGTAGACCCTTTGTATCTCTGACTGTCGACCCTATATATCTCTGACTGTCGACCCTATATATGTCTGACTGTAGACCCTATATATCTCTGACTGTAGACCCTATATATCTCTGACTGTAGACCCTATATATCTCTGACTGTAGGCCCTATATATCTCTGACTGTAGGCCCTATCTATCTCTGACTGTAGGCCATATATATCTCTGACTGTAGGCCCCATATATCTCTGACTGTAGGCCCTATATATGTCTGACTGTAGACCCTATATATCTCTGACTGTAGACCCTATATATCTATGACTGTAGACCCTTTATATTTCTGACTGTAGACCCTTTCTATCTCTGACTGTCGACCCTATATATGTCTGACTGTAGACCCTATATATCTCTGACTTTCGACCCTATATATCTCTGACTGTAGGCCCTTTATATCTCTCTGACTGTCGACCCTATATATCTCTGACTGTCGACCCTATATATCTCTGACTGTCGACCCTATATATGTCTTACTGTAGACCCTATATATCTCTGACTGTAGGCCCTATATATCTTTGACTGTAGACCCTATATATCTCTGACTGTAGGCCCTATATATCTCTGACTGTCGACCTTATATATCTCTGACTGTCGACCCAATATATCTCTGACTGTAGACCCTATATATCTCTGACTGTAGACCCTTTATATTTCTGGCTGTAGACCCTTTATATCTCTGACTGTAGGCCCTATAAATCTCTGACTGTAGACCCTATATATCTCTGACTGTCGACCCTATATATGTCTTACTGTAGACCCTATATTTCTCTGACTGTAGGCCCTATATATCTCTGACTCTAGTCCCTTTGTATCTCTGACTGTCGACCCTATATATCTCTGACTGTAGACCCTTTATATTTCTGGCTGTAGACCCTTTATATCTCTGATTGTAGACCCAATATATCTCTGACTGTCGACCCTATATATCTCTGATTGTAGGCCTTATGTATCTCTGACTGTAGGCCATATGTATCTCAAGGCTACAGCTACTTCCCTGACCTTTTCCTGGCCAGATAAGGAAACAGAAAAGGCTGACAGAAGCTTGCCTCAGTGTCCTTACTGAATCCCCAACCTGGCCCCATTTTCATCACAATCTTCTAATCATCCCATATTACTCTTCACCTCTCCACCACGGTAGCTGATGTGTAGTGAGCTTTCGGGGACCAATGGTTCCCGTGCATCACCCTAGGTGGTGGATGAGGACAGTTTCCACCTTACAGCACTTTGAACTCCTGGAAAAGCACAATATAAATGCATTCAATTACTATTCATCGTTATAAATGCTGCTATAAAATACAAGTAGACAACCAGCCAACACATTTGTATTGTATTATCTAAAGGTGGCTCGTGTATGTGGGCCCTGTATGGCTCAGTTGGTTGAGCATGACGCTTGCAATGTGTGGATAGGAGGTTTGATTCCCAGGACCACCCCTACCTTTAATGTATGATGAAAGGGTCTGCTAAATGGCATATATTATTATATTACATTTGGAGTGTTATGTGATTGGACTCATCAGACTGGAGATTCATATTCAATTTGCTCTGAGTGGGATCACTTGAAGTTTAACCACGGGATATAAATAGGGCAACATAATTTGGAGGATTCAGGAACTGCATCTCAAATGGCACCTTATTCCCTATATAGCACACTACTTTTGACCTGGGTCCACAGGATTCTGGTTAAAAGAAGTGCACTAAATATGTATAGGGTGCCACTTGGGATGCAGAGTGTTTTTTTTCTTCTTTTTTTTAAGAAACGTAATCCTCTGAATGTGAAATAAAGTCCAGCTGGAGTTGATGAACAAGAGGACGAGCACAAGGTGACTAAACTAAATCTCAGGAGGATATGAATAAAACACAAGCGATAAAACGAGAGAAGAGGGGAAACGGAGGAGAGGAGAAAGGATAACAAAACATGATTCATACAGAGGACCCCCGCAGTTCCCCGCAGTTCCCCGCACAGACGCATGCACACACAAACACCACCCCCTAAAATAAAATCAGCTTAGCCCAGCCTGGCGCGGTAGATGTTCTCCCCACCAATATGTATGCACAGCTGCGGGCATCTTAGGGGCCCTCCAGGGTGGATTGGCACAGGGTAGATTGGAATGTGTGTGTGTGGAGGGTGGGCTGGGAACTAGAACGAATATGAAGTGGGGGGTTGTAGGCCTGTGGCCCACAGCTCAGCTAGGGTGGTATTCTCTCTCTCTCTCTCTCTCTCTCTCTCTCTCTCTCTCTCTCTCTCTCTCTCTCTCTGTGTCTCTCTCTCTGTGTCTCTCTCTCTCTCGCTCTGTGTCTCTTTCTCAATCTATCTCTCTTCTTCTTTCTCTCTTTCCCCCTTTCTCTGTCTCTCAGCAGGGACTGTTCTGTTGCTCTGTTCAGGGAGAGGGGAATTCAATTATTAAAGGTGACACTGGAGAGAGAGGAGGGAGAGGGAGAGGGAGAGGGTCTGGTGTGGGGTATCTGGGTCCTGGAGAGAGGAACCAGACTGAACGGAACCAGAGTTTACTGAACCAGACTGTACGGAACCAGACTACACGGAACCAGACTGTACTGAACCAGACTGTACGGAACCAGACTGTACGGAACCAGACTGTACTGAACCAGACTGTACTGAACCAGACTGTACGGAACCACGGAACCAGACTGTATGGTACCAGACTGTACTGAACCAGACTGTACTATCAGTAGAGATCTGAGTGGTACTGTATACAGCGAAGCAAGCTAGATCTACTAAGGATTTTAAAAAGCTAGCCAGCTTCATTTAGCTTCACATTCGAGGTCAAGCTTCATCCATAACAGCTAGTCGAACACCAAACTCTTCATTGAGACAAGGTTAAGAAAAGTTTTCTTGCCAATTCACCAGGCTATGGTGTGAAATAGGCTGTTAGAAGTGTTGTCTTTATTTTATTACTTGTCATTAATGCCACCTTTGGTGTAATTATCAACGTAATTATCAATGTAATTTTCAATGTAATTATCAATGTAATTATCAATGCACAAGCATATTGTTCTCACTCCTATTGCTCCTTCTTATATCTGTGGAACAGCTTGGCAAATAAACTGCTAAACTCATGGGTACACTAGCAATGGCTGCCATGGGAACTTCCGCCTATGGATTATAATGTCTATCTAGGGTTGGTTGAGGCTATCAGTTTTCCTTTCGCAAATTTCTAAATACAATTGTGCAAACTAAATGTGTAATGTGATAGGTATTTTAACAATAACATAATTAATCAGTTGTCTTCCTCAAATGAAGGGAATGAGGACGCAATGTTTGCAAGAGGGAGGGAATCTGATTTAATTGTTCCTGAACTCGTGGATCAGACACTTCATTCAGGATAAATGGAGTTAGCCCTGAGTTAGCCTGCCACGGAGCCAGTTAGTTCTGAAGAAATCATTGCCATAATAATGTACCTGGCTAAAAGTACTATTTCGTGGTACTGGTTATCCCGAGTTGAGTTTGAGGGGTTACCTCTCTAACTCCTTGACCAAAGTTACCTTTCTAACTCCTTGACCAAAGTTACCTTTCTAACTCCTTGACCAAAGTTACCTCACTAACTCCTTGACCAAAGTTACCTCACTAACTCCTTGACCAAAGTTACCTCTCTAACTCCTTGACCAAAGTTACCTCTCTAACTCCTTGACCAAAGTTACCTCTCTAACTCCTTGACCAAAGTTACCTTTCTAACTCCTTGACCAAAGTTACCTTTCTAACTCCTTGACCAAAGTCCTTTAACCTGATTTGTGGTATAAAATGTGATTTGATTTGACATGCCCATACACGCACACACACACACACACACACACACACACACACACACACACACACACACACACACACACACACACACACACACACACACACACACACACACACACACACACACACACAGACACACACACACTGATCCCACCCACACACACACACACACACTGATCCCACCCACACACACACACACACACACACACACTGATCCCACGAACACACACCCGGTCTGAAAAAGCTACTTTGTTACACCAGATGGAATAACCTTTCATTACAGTTGACTCATCTCATCTAGGCTTGGTGGAGAGGGGAGAGATAGGGGAGATATTCCACTTTTAATCTGACTAATGATAATAATTAACTAATGAAGACCTGAGGGGTGATGTGTGTGTCAGTGTGTGTGTGTGTGTGTGTGTGTGTGTGTGTGTGTGTGTGTGTGTGTGTGTGTGTGTGTGTGTGTGTGTGTGTGTGTGTGTGTGTGTGTGTGAATGTGCGTGCGTGTGTGTGTGCGCGTGTGCGCGTGTGTGTTTGTGTTGTGATCTTCACCTCCGGTCCTGGAGACTCACCAGGATAGTGTTTTTCCCACTGTCCAGCACCCTTGATTTTTTTACTCAAGGACTTGATGATTATTTGATTAGTTCATTCAATCCAGCTTTTTAGTTCAGGGTCCACACGACCAGACCAGAGATAGGTTCATGGATTTAACTTTATGATGACTCCCGATGAGTCTAATCGCCGTCTGTTATTCATGCTAATCTATTATTGTTCACATGCATTATTGCTTAAGTATTCATTGTGTATTTTTACAGTCGTTAATTCTCTGAACCACCATATACCACCATATTCTCTGAACCACCATATACAACCACTCCACAAATATCTTGTTAACAAACTATAGTTTTGGCAAGTCGGTTAGGACATCTACTTTGTGCATGACATAAGTCATTTTTCCAACAATTGTTTACAGACAGATTATTTCTTATAATTCACTGTACCACAATTCCAGTGGGTCATAAGTTTACACACACTAAGTTGACTGTGCCTTTAAACAACTTGGAAAATTCCAGAAAATTATGTCATGGCTTTAGAAGCTTCTGATAGGCTAAAATATACAAGTGTTGCATAGTATTTAGCATTAGCATAAATTCACAAACCATCGCATAAACCATTACCTTTTGAAGAACTTCTGCTGAGGGCTTCCCAAGTGTCCAACGAAGACAATTCATGCTTCTTTTGTTAGAAAAAGTCATTGTTGATGTCCATAAATCTCTGTTTGGATGGCGCGTTATGTTCTTAAAATACAGCGTCCACTCGCCCATTGAACCGTGAAGAGAACACGTTCAACCTATACCTATACACTTGTCCAAGAACAATCAAACATCATTGATAATGTATCCTTAGGAACACTTTTATGTATATTTACTATAATATTTCAACCGGATTATAAACTGGACGATAGGAAAGGAAAAAACCACAGCGCGCGCGAGCCCGTGAACGTGCATCCTCTTCTGTTTACATCCGGTGACTAGTTCGAAATTCTTCTTCTATTACCATCCAGAGCAACCTAACATCACCAAACACTGTCTAGAGACTGTTTACATCCAGTGGAAGCAATAGGTACTGCAATCTTACTCCCATATATGGTCATTTTCAATAGGGAGGGGTTCAAAATGAGGCAATGTGTCAAAATCACTTTTTCCAGGACAGAAATTCCTCGGGTTTTCGCCTGCTATATCCGTTCTGTTATACTCACAGACAATATCTTAACACTCTTAGAAACTTCAGAGTGTTTCCTATACAATAGTACTAAGTATGTGCATATCCTATTTTCTGGGCCTGAGTGGGAGGCATTTTACTTTGGGCACGCCAGACTCTCCAAAACCGTCACCTCGGGAGCCGCTCCCTATGAAGTTAAAAGGTGTGTGTGTGTGTCTCAGTCACCAGATCTCAACTCAATTGAACACTTATGGGAGATTCTGGAGCCGCGCCTGAGACAGCGCTTTCCACCACCGTCAACAAAACACCAAATGATGGAATTTCTCATGGAAGAATGGTGTCGCCTCCCTACAATAGAAGTCCAGACACGTGTAGAATCTATGCCAAGGTGCATTACACCTGTTCTGGCTCGTGGTGGCCCAACGCCCTATAAAGACACTTGATGTTGGTGTTTTGTTTATTTTGGCAGTTACCTGTATGCGTTGTATTTTATGCATCTCAAGCCAGCAGTAAAAGCTTTGTCATGGGTAATGCAATTCAGTGTTCCCATTTCCAAGCCAGAGTACATGGTATTTATTTGTTGTTTCATCTGGTTAAATATTATGGCCACTGGACACACTCCAGTGAATATCTAACATTCACAAAGAATCTCCTGGCAGCGAATAGGACAATAATGTCCCCAAAATAGACAAAAATTGTGAAAAATTGAAATAGACAAATACAAACTTTGCTCAGATCTATTTTCAGTTGTTTTGTAGGTTGTTTTGATGATGTTCACATGTCAGAGCCTCAAACCATTACAAATTTCAACAACAATTTCAATTAATCAATCAAATGTATTTATAAAGCCCTTTTTATATCAGCAGATGTCACAAAGTGCTTATACAGAAAGATTACATTTCAGAGATAAATAGCACGTACCTCAGTGAGTGAGTGAGAGAGAGAGAGAGAGAGAGAGAGAGAGAGAGAGAGAGAGAGAGAGAGAGAGAGAGAGAGAGATTTGCTGTGTGTCAGGGTGAGGGGGTCTTGCTCATGTGTTTCTGTCCTGCTGGGCTGACTGTGTCTTCCAACACTACACTAGGGACACACAGGCGGAAGAGACTGGCCAATTAGGGTACAGAGAAACAAAGAGAGATGGAGGGAGAGAGAGATGGAGATAGGGGGAAAGAGAGAGAGAGCATAAGGAGAGAGGGAGCAAAGTAGGGAGGGAGAGAGGAGAAGGGGGGAAGAGAGAGAAAGAGGGAGTGCAAGAGAGGGAGAGAGAGAGGAAACAATAGCCTTCCGCTGAAGGGTGGATTCTGTGGAGAACAGAGGGATGAGAGGTAAACACTGCAGGGACAAACAAGTCAGCAGGGAAAATAATAGTGTGTGTGTGTGTCTATGTGTGTTTGAGTGTGTGTGTGTGCATTTGTATGTAAGTGGAAGAGAGTGTGTAAAATATATATATATATATATATATATATACAGTATATCACAAAAGTGAGTACACCCCTCACATTTTTGTAAATATTTGAGTATATCTTTTCATGTGACAACACTGAAGAAATGACACTTTGCTACAATGTAAAGTAGTGAGTGTACAGCTTGTATAACAGTGTAAATTTGCTGTCCCCTCAAAATAACTCAACACACAGCCATTAATGTCTAAACCGCTGGCAACAAAAGTGAGTACACCCCTAAGTGAAAATGTCCAAATTGGGCCCAATTAGCCATTTCCCCTTCCCGGTGTCATGTGACTCATTAGTGTTACAAGGTCTCAGGTGTGAATGGGGAGCAGGTGTGTTAAATTTGGTGTCATCGCTCTCACACTTCCTCATACTGACTGGTCACTGGAAGTTCAACATGGCACCTCATGGCAAAGAACTCTCTGAGGATCTGAAATAAAGAATTGTTGCTCTACATAAAGTTGGCCTGGGCTATAAGAAGATTGCCAAGACCCTGAAACTGAGCTGCAGCACGGTGGCCAAGACCATACAGCGGTTTAACTGGACAGATTCCACTCAGAACAGGCCTCGCCATGGTCGACCAAAGAAGTTGAGTGCACATGCTCAGCGTCATATCCAGAGGTTGTCTTTGGGAAATAGACGTATGAGTGCTGCCAGCATTGCTGCAGAGGTTGAAGGGGTGGGGGGTCAGCCTGTCAGTGCTCAGACCATACGCCGTACACTGCATCAAATTGGTCTGCATGGCTGTCGTCCTAGAAGGAAGCCTCTTCTAAAGATGATGCACAAGAAAGCCCGCAAACAGTTTGCTGAAGATAAGCAGACTAAGGACATGGATTACTGGAACCATGTCCTGTGGTCTGATGAGACCAAGATAAACTTATTTGGTTCAGATGGTGTCAAGCGTGTGTGGCGGCAACCAGGTGAGGAGAACAAAGACAAGTGTGTCTTGCCTACAGTCAAGCATGGTGGTGGGAGTGTCATGGTCTGGGGCTGCATGAGTGCTGCCGGCACTGGGGAGCTACAGTTCATTGAGGGAACCATGAATGCCAACATGTACTGTGACATAGTGAAGCAGAGCATGATCCCCTCCCTTCGGAGACTGGGCCGCAGGGCAGTATTCCAACATGATAACGATCCCAAACACACCTCCAAGACGACCACTGCCTTGCTAAAGAAGCTGAGGGTAAAGGTGATGGACTGGCCAAGCATGTCTCCAGACCTAAACCCTATTGAGCATCTGTGGGGCATCCTCAAACGGAAGCTAGAGGAGTGCAAGGTCTCTAACATCCACCAGCTCCGTGATGTTGTCATGGAGGAGTGGAAGAGGACTCCAGTGGCAACCTGTGAAGCTCTGGTGAACTCCATGCCCAAGAGGGTTAAGGCAGTCCTGGAAAATGATGGTGGCCACACAAAATATTGACACTTTGGGCCCAATTTTGACATTTTCACTTAGGGGTGTACTCACTTTTGTTGCCAGCGGTTTAGACATTAATGGCTGTGTGTTGAGTTACTTTGAGGGGACAGCAAATTTACACTGTTATACAAGCTGTACACTCACTACTTTACATTGTAGCAAAGTGTCATTTCTTCAGTGTTGTCACATGAAAAGATATACTCAAATATTTACAAAATGTGAGGGGTGTACTCACTTGAGAGAGAGGGTAAATTGTTCTCTCCCCTACAGCTCTACAGGCAGCCTGACAATGGCCTCCCTCTGAGAAAACAGCTAACTCCATACACAGGGCCTACAGGGAGATTAGAGGTGTGAGTGTGTGTTTATATTCTGATCCTTCATATCTCCCCTGTATATATCTATATATATATCAGAATGAAACAAGGCCACCTTGGGAAAACAGTTCATTCATCACATTCAGCAGTAGTGATTCTGTTAGTTCCAAGCACTTTTCTGAATGACGCATCTTTAAAATTCTATAGCCTGACAACCACAATAGCAGGAAATGGAAATTGAAATTCACAGATCACAAAAGGATGCCAGAGAGTGAAGGGTTTCCTCGGTGGAGAATCTTTGTGGTGATAATGTGATGTCTGGTTCGGATACATTTTTTAACTAATGCTAAAGTCTGGGGTTCCCTCAATACATTTTATAAATGTACAAGCACACGAGCATGCACGCACACACACATGCAGTACACAAACATTTACACACACACAGAGTCCATCACTGTTGGCTAGGCAGAGCGACAGTTTGCACCTGCCTGCCGGTCTGCTCTGACCGCCGACATTATATTCTCAGTGACTCCAATCGAGCACCTGAATAGAGCGAGACTGTTGTCGCAAACAGACTGCTTTGTTCTATTCTAGCACAGGACTGGGGTTATGGTATAGTGGTGTTAACTGTTCTATTCCTGCACAGGACTGGGACTATAGTATAGCGGTGTTAACTGGTTTATTCCTGCTCATGACTGGGACTATAGTGTAGTGGTGTTAAATGATAACACGCACAGAGAGTCATATGCATGCACACACTAACACACACATACGTATACGGTCGCACATACACATGCATGCTGTCACTCACAGTCACAAGCAAAACTCTCTCTCTCTCCCGCTGTCTTTTAATCTCTCTCCCTCTCTCTCTCTGTCTCTCCCGCTATCTATATACATACAACACTCCTTCCGTGGCCTCCGACGCTCCGTTCGCTGCCTGCACACACCCGCCCGACTAGCATCACTACCCTGGACGGCTCTGACCTAGAATATGTGGACAACTACAAATACCTAGGTGTCTGGCTAGACTGTAAACTCTCCTTACAGACTCACATTAAACATCTCCAATCCAAAATCAAATATAGAATCGGCTTTCCTCGACTTCAGCGATGTCATCTACAAATCAGCTTCCAGTACTCTACTCAAACTGGATGCAGTCTATCACAGTGCCATCCGTCCCTGCTAGGTAAAGCCCCACCTTATCTCAGCTCGCTGGTAACCATAGCTGCACCAACCCGTAGCACGCACTCCAGCAGGTATATCTCACTGGTCACCCCCAAAGCCAATTCCTCCTTTGGCCGCCTTTCCTTCCAGTTCTCTGCTGCCAATGACTGGAACGAACTACAAAAATCACTGAGACACTTAGTGAGCTAGTGAGGGAGACACTTATCTCCCTCACTAGCTTTAAGCACCAGCTGTCAGAGCAGCTCACAGATCACTGCACCTGTACATAGCCCATCTGTAAATAGCCCAACCAACTACCACATCCCCTACCGTATATATTTATTTATCTTGCTCCTTTGCACCCCAGTATTTATACTTTGCACGTTCATTTACTGCACATCTACCATTCCAGTGTTTAATTGCTATATTGTAATTACTTCGCCACCATGGCCTATTTATTGACTTACGTTCCTTATCTTACCTCATTTGCACACATTGTATATAGATTTGTTTTTCTACTGTATTATTGACTGTATGTTTGTTTACTCCATGTGTAACTCTGTGTTTTTGTATGTGTCGAACTGCTTTGCTTTATCTTGGCCAGGTCGCAGTTGTAAATGAGAACTTGTTCTCAACTTGCCTACCTGGTTAAATAAAGGTGAAATAAAAATCTTTCTCTCTCTCTCTCTCTCTCTCTCTCTCTCTCTCTCTCTCTCTCTCTCTCTCTCTCTCTCTCTCTCTCTCTCTCTCTCTCGTGCTCTCTGTAAGGCTAGCTACATCAGTGGTCACCAACCTTTTCTGAGTCAAGATCACTTTCTGATTTAAAATGCATGTTGAGATCTACCGCTCTGATTTTTTATTAACATGACTTAAAAAACTCAAGCCTATGCAACAATAACCAATTAAAAACAGTTATGTTGTAGGCTATAGGCCCAATACATTATCACTGCATATTGGCTATTCTTGAACTGCCTTGCTGTTGTTAATCTCAGACCATTTTGAAATTATATAAAAAAAATTGTAGCTCTATGATCGCACTGGTAATAGATAATTTGTTGTAATTACTTGTGAGGCACAGCTGAGTGAGCATAATCATTCACTTTTATTTTTTTACTGGACAGACGGCCCGCATTGGGTGGTCAGTCTGAGGTGAGGGAGCAGCGGTGATGCTGCCTCTCACCCGACTCACCGTCCCTCCACTCACCTTCCCTTTGCTGAGAAAAGGGAACACAGTCTTCCAGCTGATGGCGAAACTCAAGTCGCACTGCATTTTTTCTGTCTCATGCACCAATTCATGTTGTTACTCCTGACCAGAGAAAGGGAAATATTCCTCGATATAAAAAAAAAAAAATGTGCTAATAATAACAACGCAAGCTAATCGGAACACTTTGCTATTCTCGTTCATTGCAGCTGCAGTGCTGGTTATAGCTTGAGCGGAAGTAGGGTGAAGGTCATGGATCCCCCCGGTACTGTTGCTCATTCCGTGCACCAGTTCCTGAGGTCTGTGTCACCGGCCCCTATTTCTTATTCCTGTGCCTCTCTCCAATCATTTATACAATGTGACAGAATAACTTACCCTAAATGGAGACAGCGGGAATGGCCCATCCGACGCTGCTGCAACTTCGGCAGCTGCTACTGGCCCGTCCGACGCCGACGCAACTTCAGCAGCTGCAACTGGCCCTGACCGACCCGCACCGTGTCCCTGTTGTCATTCTTGTCGCAGGTGTCGTCCCCTGCAGCGCGTGAGTACCTGTGCTTTGTTGTTTCGGCTTTCATGCTGCGTGTATTGTGCACTTGTGATTACGGGTCTCGTCCCGTGTATTGTTATTATGGGTCTCATAACCTCGCCCTTTTGTTTGGGTTACATCCCTGTGTGTTTGTATACGTGTTTATTTTGGGCTTCGTCCCAGTGCCTTTTTATGGCATGTTGTATTTTTAAAACCCCCTATTACATATTTCTGCACCTGTCTCCAGTCATTTATACAACATGACAGAGGACGTGCATTTTATGGCTACTAAAAGTGTAGAACAAAGTGTTGACAGTGTTGAATAACATCTTAAACATAAACTTTTTAATAAAAACTGCAGCTTTTTGTTGTATTCGTCTAGACTCTCTCTAGTCATGGTTTTAAATGTTTTCAAATCTCACAGTATCAACTTTGCTGTGCGTTCAAGGCTACTTTCTAGAGTCTATGGTTCAAGGAAACTGTATAGACACAGTGATCTGAACTTTCTGATTAGCCAGTGGTAGGCCTATATGTGCACTTGAATTGCTCTCTTAGACTGCCAGGTAGGCTTCAGACACATGACATGGTTCAAAATGGGAACACACACACCTTCCTGGCACTAGGGCTGATGAGTCAAGTGCACCTACTGCCAACAGCGATTGGAACACAAGGCTTTATCTTTCTTGTTTTTTACAGAAATGTTTGGTGATCGACTAGGAATGCCTTAGAGTTCACGAATCGACCGCTTGGTGACCACTGCTTTACATCATGTTCTAAGACTAACTAGCCCACAGGTTCTGCTCCAGCAGTGCTGCCCCCTCAGGCTTCAGGCCAGGTGAGGTACTACAGGAGACATTTACATGAGCGCTTCTGTGTTCTGTCCTATAATATCCCTCCATTACACCATCACCTGCTGTGCTGCTGGGAGTTTTTGTGCCATTTAAGCTTAGGGAATTGTAAATTACATTTAAGACTTTGTTTGATGCTTAATTTGATGCTTACTTTTTCACTAACAGTTCTAAGTTGTTCCCTTCCTCTCTCTAAGAAGCTGGAAATGCATAAATAACAGCAAAGCTTTTATTATGCCTGAATACTGCATTTCTCTCTCTCATGCTCTCTCCATTATGAACTTTCTCTCTCTCTCTCTCTCTCTCTCTCTCTCTCTCTCTCTCTCTCTCTCTCTCTCTCTCTCTCTCTCTCTCTCTCTCTCTCCAGTATTCCTCTCTCTCTTCACATTCCTCCACACCTCCTCGTCAGCCAAAGCAAACAGCATTCTCAGCAAAGCCTCCACCACTTTGATCTTCAAAGCCTGTCTCTGTCATGAAAGTGCATCAGGCTGGGGATCGTATCAGCTGGGGAGCCTCCTACGCTCTGGTAACACTACGGCGAAACCATTACGCTGAAATGGGTCACTAATAGTTAATTACTATATTTTCCTATATGGTGCACTACTTTTTGTCATGGCCCATAGGGTCTTGGTTAAACATAGTGCACTATATATGGATAAGGTGCCAACTGGGACTAGGCCTGGGAGTGGAGTGGAGTGTGGAGTGGAGAGGAGTGGAGTGGAGTGTGGAGAGTGGAGAGGAAAGTGGGAGGTGGAGTGGAGAGTGGAGTGTAGTAGAGTGGAGTGAGTGCTTTGGGATCTTACAGAGCGGTATGTGCGTCAGGGTTAAGACGTGGACACGATGGAGAGTGTTTGACTTGGAGACAGCCCAGTAAACCAAAATTTGTTCTGTGAAAGTTCCCAGAACATTCGTTAGGTCAGGGCAATTGTTTCAAACATTTGCCTGATGTTGCAAGAACATTCTAGAACACATTTAATCTATTCTTTAACGGTTCCCAGAATATTTCATTGGTTCTGGGAACAGTCTGGGGAGAACATTGAGGTGACATGACAAAAGATTCATTCCCAAAAGACAAAAACAGTCCAATTCTGCAGATGATTCTGCAATGTTTCTTTCAGGGTGCAAAAAACATTCACCTGATGTTGCAAGATTATCTATCTCTACTACTGTACCCACACTTTTCCCACAACCTAATGAAATGTTCTGGGAACCTGTAAATAACATAAAAAAGGCTGTTCTGTCAACATTCTTGAAACATTAATGCAATGTGTTGTGCACCCTGATGCAAACATTATCTGACAGTTTTAGTATCTCTTGTCATATCCCGACAATGTTCCCTCAACCTACTGAAACATTCTGGGAGCTGTGGAAATGTGTTCTAGGAACATTCTTGTAACATTAGGTGAATATTGTCATTCACAAAACTGGACAGTGTTTTTTCTTTTGGGAACATATCTTTTGCGAAGTTCTTTATACCGGCAGCTAGCCTAGCGGTTAATAGCGTTGGGCCAGTAACCAAAAGGTTGCTGGTTTGAATTCCTGAATGACTGAAATGAACCGTTTTCATGCAACCTAGCGTTTGTTCACATAACCTATATTCACATAACCTATATTGGTTTTCTGGGAAAACATTACTGCTACATTTGTTATTACAGTATCTGAAAACCTAATGACAACTTTTGGGGAATGTGACGTGGTGGTTGTTACAGATGTTGTGCACAACATTTTTGTGAATGTTAGGAGAACATTACAAGTATGCTAACACCCTAATGTTGGATAAAACTCTAACTAGAATGCAATGTGAATCTTAATTAATGTTCTCGGAATGTTCCTGGTTTGATGGGTGGTTAGGAGAGAGAGAGGGAAAGAGCGAGAAGGGATGGAGAGAGAGACATATGGAGAATGAGAGAGGGAGAGATAAAAGCAAAGAGAGAGCGAGAGGAAGGGAGAGCCACGTCCATAGGGAGGCAAGAGAACCTACGGGTCTCATAGAAGCGATGCTTAACTCTCTGTCTTTAATCTATATACTGTAGCCTATAGTCCATATACATAATCTCCCCTGGGGTTTAGGAGCATAAACAGCAGAATAACATGTAGAATCTCTATGGCATAACCAACACAACACAGCATTGACATGTTACAAAATGGACGCCAGTACCAAACACAGCAGAGGTGAGAGCGCAGAGATAAAGAGGTAGAGAGATAAAGGAGAGGAGGTAGTAAGTGAAGGGTAATGGAGGTAGTGTGGATGAACAATGTTATTTTAGATAAATTCTGGAATCACTAAGTGAGACGCCCTCTCCTCCCCTCAATCTCCCCTCTCCTCTCCTCCCCCTCCATCTCCCCCTCTCCTCCCTTCGTCCCTTCCATCTCCCTGTTCCTCCCTTCCTCCCTTCTCCTCCACTTCCCTCCCCTCTCCTTCCCTCTTCTCCCCTCCCCTGCCCACCCTTCCTCCCCTCTTGCCTTGCGTTGCCAGTTTTATAAAATAGACCGATGACCATGTAATGTCTCGTCAGGATCCCACAGTGTTATTACGGCACTTCCTCCTCTTTTGAAATATGAACATAGTGTCCCCCTAAGGCCTCTACAATAACAGAGGGAAGGGAAAAAAAGGACAGGGTGAGGGAGAGAGAGGGAGGGAGAGGGAGAGAGAGGGAGGGAGAGGGGGAGAGGAGGTAAGAAAGATGTTGGGAGAGAGAGCTGGTGGTACAGCAATGACAGGAAGAGAGAGAGAAAGGGATACACTGGAGTAATAGAGAGACAAAAGGCTGTGGAAGAATGATGGAGAGAAAGAGTGATGGGGCTCTAGAGGAATATTGCCATCTGCATGTGAAAGAGTTTCTCCTGGGGAAATTTTTCTCTATCTCTCTTCTCTCCCTCTCTTTTTTCTCTCTCTCGCTCTCTGTCTCTCTCTCTCTCTTTCACTCTTTTAGAGAAATGAATGATCTTGGGAACACAGAACAGAGGCACTCTCCTTTTTGGGACAAAAGCTTGGTTCTCATATTCACACAGGTCTCTTTCCCACTCTCCCCCTCCCTCTCCCCCCTCTCTCTCACTCTCTCTCCCTCCTTTTTTCTCCTCTGCTCTTTGTACTCTGTGAGATATTAAATGGCCTGCGGCATCCTAGGGCGATCTGAGGCATATCCGTTTGTTAAAACATCGTTATCACCTTTGGGACTAGAGCCAAACCAGTGGGCGTTTGGAGAAAGGGACATAATCAGAGAACAGGAAATACATATTTAGATTAAAGCAGCGAAGGGATTGAAACAGGGAGGCATAGAGAGAGAGAGAGAGAGAGAGAGAGAGAGAGAGAGAGAGAGAGAGAGAGAGAGAGAGAGACGAAAGAAAGAAAGAAAGTTAAAAGCATCCGTGCCACCCACCAGCTCCCTCCCTGACAGAACAGAACAGAATTGAAGAGAACACTGCAGGCCAGCAGAACAGGACCAGAACAACAGGTGATAATCAGAGCTGCATTCTAGAACACATTAATGTCAATTTCAGACCCATTATTTCCTTTGTAGGAATGTCAGGCTGCTGACTGACTGCTTGTTAGAATGGCACCCCTGTAGAGAATAACTAGAATATGAGAAAAAGGCAGCTCGCTCTGTTTCTTAGATTCAAATGATTTGAAACTCTTTAAGTGCAGTAAGAATGCAACTTTTCTACATGCAATTGCAGGGTAAGATTCCTGTAACGCATTTACAGTGCACTGAATATGGGCAAAAATAATTTGGTTGATGCAATGACAACAGCTGCCTGTGAACCTTCTTAGAACTACTGTTTCATAACCCCCTTGAAGATTTCCCACTGTCTTATTCCAAAGTGGGTTATTTTCTTTACCATCCACTCATCTCTCTCTATAGTTTTGTTACTTGTAATTTTTTTAAATGGCAGTGTTCTTACAATGACATGGCTTCATAGTTGTTTTATTACAATGGCACTATTCTCTCTCTCTCCCATCTCCCCAGCCCCATCCCCTTCCCTAGCCCCATTGCCAGCCCCATCGCCAGCCTCATATCCAGCCTTATCTTTAGCCCCATCCCCATCTCAAGCCCCATTCCCAGCCCCATCGCCATCTCAAGCCCCATTCCCAGCCCCATCCCCATCTCAAGCCCCATTCCCAGCCCCATCGCCATCTCAAGCCCCATTCCCAGCCCCATCCCCATCTCA
The DNA here is from genome assembly GCA_030435695.1 of Brachymystax lenok tsinlingensis. Lineage (NCBI taxonomy): Eukaryota > Metazoa > Chordata > Actinopteri > Salmoniformes > Salmonidae > Brachymystax > Brachymystax lenok. Next base: position 28,141,056 of record CM059784.1, on the reverse strand, counting down.
AGCCCCATTCCCAGCCCCATCTCAAGCCACATTCCCAGCCCCATCCCCATCTCAAGCCCCATCCCCAGCCCTATCCCCATCTCAAGCCCCATTCCCAGCCCCATCCCCCTCCCCAGACCCATCGCCATCTTCAGCCCCATCTCCAACCCCATCCCCAGCCCCATCTCCAACCCCATCCCCAGCTACTGTAGCTGGTACGGTCTTGTAGAGTTTTGCGCTCAACGATCACTTGGCTGTTTATAAAGTCTGATAGGTGTGTCCCAGAGGCTTCATGGAGGCAGACAAACATGGAGATTGGGTTTGAGATCCATTGTGAGGCTTCACCGCCGCTCTCATTTGTTATGACAGCCACACAGGCAAATGCACACACACACGTGCACGAGCGCGCACCACACACACGACAACCAGTATGCCAATTCCTATCTGCCAGCCAGCTGATAAGTGAAAGCGTGCGCTGGGGCTTGGTCTGGGTCGTCATGCTTCAATCCAATAACACAACTGTATAACCCACTTTATGTGTGTGGGTGAGTGGGTGCGTGCATATTTGTGTGCATGTGTGTTTATGCTTAGGTCTGTCACCTTCAATCCAATCCCATGACAGTCCCAATGAACTCTGTTTGCTTCTCTTCCCAACAAGCCTACAGTAACCTAGCCTGGTAGATGCTAACATTAATGCAGTGTGTGTGTGTGTGTGTGTGTGTGTGTGTGTGTGTGTGTGTGTGTGTGTGTGTGTGTGTGTGTGTGTGTGTGTGTGTGTGTGTGTGTGTGTGCAATGGAAACCAGAGTGTGGGAGTGTGCATTGAGCCAGAGTACAGTAGAAGGCTATAACATTATACACCTTATATACCATGTTACAATACAATATCACACTACATTACCACACCATTTTGCAATTCTCCAGGTATGGGTCATGTTACATTGGATGTGTGTCAGCAGTGAGGGTATCTTATTATGTGAGATGTAACCATTTGGATAGGCAGAACTTGTGTTGCTATGTTTGGCCTCACAGTTGTTGTGTGCTTACAGTACCATGAAGATTATACACAAAATATGCTAAGTATTCGGTATCGTAGCAACCTCTTCACACAGTAGAGTCCTTTGAGCGAGAGTATTCAGTATTATAGCAACCTCTTCACACAGTAGAGGCCTTTGAGTGAGAGTATTCAGTACCGAAAAACCTCTTCACGCTGTAGAGGCCTTTGAGCGAGAGTAGACAGTATCATATAAAACTCTTCACACAGTAGAGACCTTTGAGCGAGAGTAGTCAGTATCATTGCAACTCATCACACTGTAGAAGCCTTTGAGTGAGAGTATTCAGTACCGTATCAACCTCTTCACACTGTAGAGGCCTTTGAGCGTGAGTATTCAGTATCAAAGCAACCTCTTCAAACAGTAGAGGCCTTTGAGCGAGAGTAGTCAGTATCATAGCAACCTCTTCAAACAGTAGAGGCTTTTGAGCAAGAGTAGTCAGTATCATAGCAACTTCTTCAAACAGTAGAGGCCTTTGAGCGGGAGTATTCAGTACCGTATCAACCTCTTCACACAGTAAAGGCCTTTGAGCGAGAGTATTCAGTATCAAAGCAACCTCTTCAAACAGTGGAGGCCTTTGAGCGAGAGTATTCAGTATTATAGCAACCTCTTCACAGTGTAGAGGCCTTGGAGTAAGAGTAGTCAGAATCATAGCAACCTCTTCACATAGTAAAGGCCTTTGAGCGAAAGCTGTCAGTATCATAGCAACCTCTTCACGCTGTAGAGGCCTTTGAGTGAGAGTATTCAGTACCATATCAACCTCTTCACACAGTAGAGGTTTTTGAGCGTGAGTATTCAGTATTATAGCAAACTCTTCAAACAGTAGAGGCTTTTGAGCAAGAGTAGTCAGTATCATAGCAACTTCTTCAAACAGTAGAGGCCTTTGAGCGAGAGTATTCTGTACCGTATCAATCTCTTCACACAGTAAAGGCCTTTGAGCGAGAGTATTCAGTACAATATCAACCTCTTTACACAGTAGAGGCCTTTGAGCTAGAGTATTCAGTACCGTATCAACCTCTTTACACAGTAGAGGCCTTTGAGCGAGAGTATTCCAAATTATATCAACCTCTTCATGTAGTAGAGGCCTTTGAGCGAGAGTATTCAGTACCGTATTAACCTTTTCACACTCTTGAGGCCTTTGAGCGAGATTATTAAGTACCATATCAAACTCTTCACACAGTATAGGCCTTTGAGCGAGAGTGTTCAGTACCGTATCAAACTCTTCACACAGTAAAGGCCTTTGAGCGAGAGTATTCAGTATCAAAGCAACCTCTTCAAACAGTGGAGGCCTTTGAGCGAGAGTATTCAGTATTATAGCAACCTCTTCACAGTGTAGAGGCCTTGGAGTAAGAGTAGTCAGAATCATAGCAACCTCTTCACATAGTAAAGGCCTTTGAGCGAAAGCTGTCAGTATCATAGCAACCTCTTCACGCTGTAGAGGCCTTTGAGTGAGAGTATTCAGTACCATATCAACCTCTTCACACAGTAGAGGTTTTTGAGCGTGAGTATTCAGTATTATAGCAAACTCTTCAAACAGTAGAGGCTTTTGAGCAAGAGTAGTCAGTATCATAGCAACTTCTTCAAACAGTAGAGGCCTTTGAGCGAGAGTATTCTGTACCGTATCAATCTCTTCACACAGTAAAGGCCTTTGAGCGAGAGTATTCAGTACAATATCAACCTCTTTACACAGTAGAGGCCTTTGAGCTAGAGTATTCAGTACCGTATCAACCTCTTTACACAGTAGAGGCCTTTGAGCGAGAGTATTCCAAATTATATCAACCTCTTCATGTAGTAGAGGCCTTTGAGCGAGAGTATTCAGTACCGTATTAACCTTTTCACACTCTTGAGGCCTTTGAGCGAGATTATTAAGTACCATATCAAACTCTTCACACAGTATAGGCCTTTGAGCGAGAGTGTTCAGTACCGTATCAAACTCTTCACACAGTAGAGGCCTTCGAGCGAGAGTATTCGGTACAGTATCAACCTCTTCACGTGGTAGAGGCCTTTGAGCGAGAATTTTCAGTACCGTATTAACCATTTCACACTGTAGAGGCCTTTGAGCGAGAGTATTCAGGCCTTTGAGCGAGAGTATTCAGGACCATATCAGCCTCTTCACACAGTAGAGGCCATTGAGCGAGATTATTCAAAATTATAGCAACCTCTTCACGTAGTAGAGGCCTTTGAGCGAGAGTGTACAGTACCATATAAATCTTTTCACACAGTGGAGGCCTTTGAGCGTGAGTAATCAGTATTATAGCAACCTCTTCACACTCTAGAAGCCTTTGAGTAAGAGTATTCAGAACCGTATCAACCTCTTCACACAGTGGAGTTCTTTGAGCGAGAGTATTCAGTATTATAGCAACCTCTTCACAGTGTAGAGGCCTTTGAACGAAAGTTGTCAGTATCATAGCAACCTCTTCACGCTGTAGAGGTCTTTGAGCGAGAGTATTCAGTATCATAGCAACCTCTTCACACTGTAGAAGCCTTTGAGCGAGAGTATTCTGTACCGTATCAAACTCTTCACACAGTAGAGGCCTTTGAGCGATAGTATTCAAAATATAGCAACCCCTTCATGTAGTAGAGTCCTTTGAGCGAGAGTATTCAGTACCGTATCAACCTCTTCACACAGTAGAGGCCATTGAGCGAGAGTATTCAAAATTATAGCAACCTCTTTACGTAGTTGAGGCAATTGAGCGAGAGTATTCAGTACCGTATTAACCTTTTCACACTGTAGAGGCCTTTGAGCAAGAGTATTCAATACCATATCAACCTCTTTACACAGTAGAGGCCTTTGAGCGAGAGTATTCAGTACCGTATCAACCTTTTCACACTGTAGAGGCCTTTGAGCGAGAGTATTCAGTACCATATCAACCTCTTTACACAGTAGAGTCCTTTGAGCGAGAGTATTCAGTACCGTATCAACCTTTTCACACTGTAGAGGCCTTTGAGCGAGAGTATTCAGTACCATATCAACCTCTTTACGTATTAGAAGCCTTTGAGCGAGAGTATTCAGTACCGTATCAACCTCTTCACACAGTAGAGGCCTTCGAGCGAGAGTATTCAGTACCGTATTAACCTTTTCAAACAGTAGAGGCCTTTGAGCGAGAGTATTCAGTACCATATCAACCTCTTTACGTATTAGAAGCCTTTGAGCGAGAGTATTCTGTACCGTATTAACCTTTTCACACTGTAGAGGCCTTTGAGCGAGAGTATTCAGTACCATATCAACCTCTTTACGAATTAGAAGCCTTTGAGCGAGAGTATTCTGTACCGTATTAACCTTTTCACACAGTAGAGGCCTTTGAGCGAGAGTATTCAGTACCATATCAACCTCTTTTTCACAGTATAGGCCTTTGAGCGAGAGTATTCCACATTATAGCAACCTCTTCACGTAATAGAGGCCTTTGAGCGAGAGTATTCAGTACCGTATCAACCTCTTCACACTGTAGAGTCCTTCGAGCGAGAGTATTCAGTATATAACATTTCATTATATATTGTGGATCTGGTTTCTGCAGTAATAGATGAGTTAGTGGGCAGAAAGTGTATCTCATTACAAGGCTGTAACAGATTGATTAAGTTGGTTATGTTGCTATGCTTTTTGACCTTGTAGTGATAATGGTGTATTTTCCATTCTTTTTTATACTGTACATCATGCTAGTTTTGCAGTTTGCAGCCTCTCTACAGTTAACTACAATGCTCTTAGAACACTGATTGGTTGTGTCTGGGGCAATAGTTCAGGCCTGTCCAAATGACAATTCCCTTTTAGTGCAAAACATTTGACCTACAGATAGGCCTGACTCCCAAATGGAATTCCTATGGGCCCTAGTGCACTATGAAGGGAATAGGCTGTCATTTGGTAACCAGTCAAGCATTTCACTAGACAGTACGTTTTCCCTTGAGATGCGAGTGCACATAAACATTTACCTCATCATAAAGCCACACTTCTACTTCACTAACCTTGTTCCCAGTTTCACCTCAGGTATTCATAGACTAGCCTGTTTTTACGGTAATCATAGACTTGCCTACATTTACGTAATCATAGACTAGACTACATTTACGGTAGTCATAGACTAGCCTACATTTACGGTAACCATAGACTACCCTACATTTATGATAATCATAGACTAGCCTACATTCAAAGTAATCAAAGACTAGCCTACATTTACGGTAACCATAGACTAGCCTACATTTACGGTAATCATGGACTAGTCTACATTTACGGTAGCCATGGACTAGCCTACAGAGTGTGCTCCCAGACTGAGTGTATTTTTGGCTGAGGACTCCGTCTCTCTCTTTTGTCTCTCTTTTGTCTCTCTCCCTCTCCATCTTTTCTTTCTCTCCCTTCCTCCCTCCATCCCTTCTCTCTCTCTCTTCTCTCTCTGAGTCATTCAGTCATTCAGACCATGTTAATGAAGCATTAGAACCATTAGAACAGGCCAAGAGTGATTAGTGATTAGAACTGCCTGGTAACATGTTCTGCTGTGTCCCAAATAGCACCCTATTCCCTATAGAGTGCACTTCTTTGGACCACACACACACCCATAGTGCACTATATAAGAAATGGGGTGCCATTTGTGAGGCAGCGTCTGTTTTAATGAGCCAAACAACACAATACTGAGCGGCTGTCGTTATGGAATATTATCGTCAGAAATGCACAGAAACAGAAACAAAATCTGACTCAGAAAAGATTAGTTCAGTTCCACATTCACACACTGAAAGAAAGTTACAAATTGACTTATTACTTAAAAAGTTATGTATTGGGTGGCATTGCATGGTATTATTTCCATGTTGTAGGTTTATTTAAATTATAAAACTGGAAAATGCAGTCGGAATGGATACCCTTATCGACGGGACAGCAGTGGAGAAGGTGGAAAGTTCCTCGGTGTACATATCACCGACAAACTGAAATGGTCCATGCACACAGACAGTGTGGTGAAGAAGGTGCATCAGCGCCTCCTCAGCCTCAGGAGGCTAAGAATTGTGGCTTGTCACCGAAAACGCTCACTAACTTTTACAGGTGCACAATTGAGAGCATCTTGTCAAGCTGTATCACCGCCTGGTACGGCAACTGCACCGCCCTCAACCGCAGGGCTCTCCAGAGGGTGCTGCGGTCTGCAAACTACCTTCCCTCCAGGACACCTACAGCACCCGATGTCACAGGAAGGCAAAAAAGATTGTCAAGGACAATAACCACCCGAGCCACTGCCTGTTCACTCCCGCTTCCATCCAGAAGGCGAGGTCAGTACAGGCGCATCAAAGTGGAGACAGAGAGATTGAAAAACAGCTTCTATCTCAAGGCCATCAGATTGTTAAACAGCCATCAGATTGTTAAACTAGCACAGAGAGGTGGCTGCTTACCTACAGACTTGATATCATTGACCACTTTAATAAATGGAACACTAGTCACTTTAACAATGCCACTTTAAGAATGTTTACATATCTCACATTACTGATCTCATATGTATATACTGTATACTGTATCCTTCACTATCTATTCTTTACTATCTATTGCATCTTAGCCGCTCTGTCACTGCTCATCCATATATTTATACTTATATATTCTCATCCCATTCCTTTACTAGATTGTGTGTATTAGGTTTTGTTGTGGAATTTGTTAGATATTAGGTTTTGTTGTGGAATTGTTATATATTAACTGTTAGATACTGCTGCACTGTCGGATCTAGAAGCATAAGCATTTCGCTACACTCGGAATGACATCTGCTAACCGAGTGTATGTGACCAATACAATTTGATTTCATTTGATGTACAGTGTTTATGTCATAGAAACATGCAAATTGTGAACAAAATATATATATTCTCAACAATGGGGGTAAATATTGGGTACCACACATACACACACACACACACTTATTTATCTGAGCTCCTCCTCCTTCATCTGTTTTCTCTCAACTTTCTCCAAGACCACACTAGCGGCAAGCCTGAAGAAGTGAGAGTTACACTTGGTTTTCTAAGCTCCTAGTTAGCAGGAATTGCCCCAAACATCATGACCATCATATTGTTAGAAAAGGTTCTCACTAACTAAAACTCTGGTGAGATACTGCCTTTGACAAAGTTGCATGGATAACATGCAATTAACAATACACAGTGACAGGAGTCTGATAACGAGGCAGAAATATGAGTATATTTGAAACAAAGTCAACTGTTCAAAACAACATTTGGTTTATCTGGGAGCGTATGGTAAATTGGACTGCTATGGCATTAGTGTAATGATGGAGAAAACTGAGACATAAGGGTGTGTGTGTGTGTGCGTGTGAGCATAGATTTCAATCCCCTTCTCTCATTTGGCAGTCAGGCTTTTGTACGCCTCCTCAGAGTTGAACACCAACGCCTGCTAGTATGGCCCTGACAGCTGTCTGTCTGGTATCTACCTCTATGGCCATGGCCCTGACAGCTGTCTGCCTGGTATCTACCCCTATGGCCCTGACAGCTGTCTGTCTGGTATCTACCCCTATGGCCCTGACAGCTGTCTGGTATCTACCCCTATGGCCCTGACAGCTGTCTGCCTGGTATCTACCCCTATGGCCCTGACAGCTGTCTGGTATCTACCCCTATGGCCCTGACAGCTGTCTGTCTGGTATCTACCCCTATGGCCCTGACAGCTGTCTGGTATCTACCCCTATGGCCCTGACAGCTGTCTGTCTGGTATCTACCCCTATGGCCCTGACAGCTGTCTGGTATCTACCCCTATGGCCCTGACAGCTGTCTGGTATCTACCCCTATGGCCCTGACAGCTGTCTGTCTGGTATCTATGGCCCTGCTATGAAAGAGAGAGTGGGATGGAGGGAGAGAGAAATATCAGTGTGAGAGGGAAACACAGCACTGGTATACATATGTTTCCTCGCCATCCTTGCTATTGTAATAACACCACCCTAAAACTGAGCTGTATGGGGACCCATCCACAACTCACACAGTCTGGTTAAGAGGGTTAACCAGAGATGAATGGAATTCAACTCACAAAGTCTTGTCAGAGGGTTAACCAGCTCACCGATTCTGGTCAGAGGGTTAACCAGCTCACAGAGTCTGGTCAGAGGTCAGAGGGTTAACCAGCTCAAAGAGTCTGGTCAGAGGCCAGAGGGTTAACCAGCTCAAAGAGTCTGGTCAGAGGTCAGAGGGTTAACCAGCTCACCGAGTCTGGTCAGAGGTCAGAGGGTTAACCAGCTCACGAGTCTGGTCAGAGGTCAGAGGGTTAACCAGCTCAAAGAGTCTGGTCAGAGGCCAGAGGGTTAACCAGCTCAAAGAGTCTGGTCAGAGGTCAGAGGGTTAACCAGCTCACCGAGTCTGGTCAGAGGTCAGAGGGTTAACCAGCTCAAAGAGTCTGGTCAGAGGGTTAACCAGCTCAAAGACTCTGGTCAGAGGTCAGAGGGTTAACCAGCTCAAAGAGTCTGGTCAGGGGGTTAACCAGAGATTAATAGAAGTCAGCTATGCAGTACAAAAATCTCTTAGCATTCAAGTTAAGCCGTCCAGCGCACTAAAGAGTTGTGGAGAAACACTTCTTCCTGGAGTTAGCTGCCTGCATTTATTATACAGAGAGCAGTCCACTGAGCTTTCCAAGGTCAGAAGAATCCTGGATCAATTGGAATAACACAAGGGTTTCACTGAGGCAAAGCCACAGGCGGTACAAGTCTGGACAAACACTCCCCAGTGTGTGTGTGCATGTGTGTATGTGTGTGTATGTGCGAATGTGCGGGCATGTTTGTGTGTGCGTGTGTAGTGAAGTAATATTTATCATATAGGCTATATATGACTCTGCAATTAGACTCTGCAATTAACATGAAACTTAAAGATGATTTAACAATATGCAGGAGACTATAGTTGAGTTGCAGAAATAGGAAGGTCAAGAAATGTCTGATAATAGATTTAATATTGTAGATTTAATATTGTACATTTAATATCATACATTTAATATCATACATTAATATCATACATTTAATATGATACATTTAATATCATACATTAATATCATACATTTAATATCATAGAATTAATATCATACATTAATATCATACATTTAGTATCATACATTTAATATCATACATTTAATATCATTGATTTGCAATCATTCATTTAATATCATAGATTTAATATCATAGATTTAATATCATAGATTTACAACCATAGATTTAATAGCATAGATTTTATATCATAGATTTAATATCATACATTTAATATCATACATTTAATATCATACATTTAATATCATAGATTTAATATCATACATTAAATATCTTACATTTAATACCATACATTTAATATCATAAATGTGATATCATAGATTTAATATCATTGATTTAATATCATTGATTTAATATCATAGGTTTAAAATCATTCATTTAATATCATTCATTTAATATCATTCATTTAATATCATAGATTTGATATCATACATTTCTTATCATACATTTCTTATCATACATTTAATATCGTACATTTAATATCATACATTTAATATCATATATTTAATATCATACATTTAATATCATACATTTAATATCATACAGTAGTTTAGAGTTCCCCCTGCACAGGTACAAGTTTCCACAGATATCATACATCCATATAGATAGCATCAGAGTTCACCTCAGGGGTGTTTCAGATAGATTCCAAACATGGCTGCTGTATATCTTAGGGATCGGGGGCAGTGTTCGGAAGTTCGGAGAGTCTGGCATGCCCATAGTAAAATGCCTGTTACTCAGGCCCAGAAGCTAGGATATGCATATAATTGTTAGTATTAGATACAAAACACTCTGAAGTTTCTAAAACTGTTAACATAATGTCTGTGAGTATAACAGAACTGTTATGGCAGGCGAAAACCACAGGAATATCCATCCAGAAAAATAAATAAATTGAGCTCCCTGTCTATTGTTATCCTTTTCCTATTGCACATTGAAAGGAATAGCTCCCAGATTGCAGTACCTATGGCTTCCACTGGATGTCAACAGTCTTTAGACAAGGTTTCAGGCTTGTTCCACTGGATGCCAACCAAACAGAGCTTTTGGGATATAAAGAGGGACTTTATCGAACAAAAGGAAAAAAAATTGTGTAGCTGGAACCCTTTGGATTCCCATCAGAGGAAGATCTTTAAAGGTAAGCAATTTATTTTATCGCTATTTTTGAGTTTTGTGACACCTGTGCTGTTACGATATTATGCTAATGGAGGAAAGTAAGCGGGGCGCTGTCCTCAGACATTCAAATGCTATGCTTTCGCAGGTAAAGCCTTTTTGAAATCTGATAACGCTGTGAGATTACGAAGGTTGAATGGTGTGCAACACTTGTATTTTCATGAATGCTTAACTTCTTAGGGAGCGGCAGCTGAGGTGTCGGCTTTGGAGAGTCTGGTGTGCCCAAAGTAAAAGGCCTGCCACTCAGGCCCAGAAACTAGGATATGCACATAATTAGTACCATTGGATAGGAAACACTCTGAAGTTTCTAAGAGTGTTAAAATATTGTCTGTGAGTATAACAGAACTGATATAGCAGGCGAAAACCCAAGGATTTTCTGTCCTGGAAAAAGTGTTTTTGACACATTGCCTCATTTTGAACCCCTCCCTATTGAAAACAGCCACATATGGCAGTAAGATTGCAGTACCTATTGCTTCCACTGGATGTCAACAGTCTCTAGACAGTGTTTGGTGATGTTAGGTGGCTCTGAATGGTAATAGAAGAAGAATTTCGAACTAGTCACCGGATGTAAACAGAAGAGGATGCACGTTCACGGGCTCGCGCACGCTGTGGTTTTTTCCTTTCCTATCGTCCAGTTTATAATCCGGTTGAAATATTATAGTAAATATACATAAAAGTGTTCCTAAGGATACATTATCAATGATGTTTGATTGTTCTTGGACAAGTGTATAGGTATAGGTTGAACGCGTTCTCTTCACGGTTCAATGGGCGAGTGGACGCTGTATTTTATAAACATAACGCGCCAACCAAACTGAGATTTATGGATATAATAAATGACTTTTTCTAACAAATGAACCATTGGATGTCTTCGTTGGACACTTGGGAAGCCCTCAGCAGAAGTTCTTCGATTTGATGCCTTTTATGAGACCCGCTTTGGTTATGGATTTATGCTAATGCATAAAATATGTTGTGCTTTCGCCGTAAAGCCTTTTTCAAATCTGACAACGCTGTGATATTGCAAGAATCAGAGCTTTTGATGACTATGCAACACTTGTATATTGATGAATGTTTAATAATTCAACTTTTGGATTTTGAATATGGCGCCTTACATTTCACCGGGTGTTGTCAAAATTGATCCCGAATACGGGATCGGATCCATAACAGGATATCATTCTATCACACGTTTCAGTAGTCAGTCTGCTGGACACTGTGTGAGACAGAGTGAGGCATTTTGGACCCTTGACGAGGGAAGTGCTGACTGGTGCTTGGGCATTGTTTTGGGCCATTTGTCATGCGGACCCAGAGCACATAAATTAGGGCTTAGCCCAAATGTGCTAGCGTCAGGCTAATGCCCTCTGCAGCAGAACGACACCCCACCAATTCCCTTCTCTTTTCATCGTCCAATGCCTGGTTCAGCAAACAGGGCCCTCTGTGCTAAAGGGCCTGAAGTATGGCCCTCCTAGTGGGGCATACTCTCCCTGCTGCCTCCCTTCCTTCTAGATCTCCACAGGACAAGGCAGGGGAGTTGTCCACCTTGCTGGCCCCAATTTCCACCTCACAGCTGGGGCACTGTGATCTTGCTCTGATGCCTGACTCCCAAACCACTGGAGCTCTGCTTTTGAGAAAAAACCCTCTCTCAAGGTGGGATCAAATACATGTTCTTTACCTCCTGAGGTTAATACTCTCTCTCTTTCTCTCTCTCATAATTAAATTATCTCTCTCTCTCCCTCCCTCCCTCTCTCTCTCAATTCAATTCAAAGGGGCTTTATTAGCATGTTAAGTGTCAGGTTTTTGCTCGCCTACATATAAATTCCTCATGATAGTCTGCAGACCATGCTATTTACCAAGAGAGTTTTCATCTAGATTTTTCTTAGCTCTCTATTTACCACCACAAACTGATGCTGGCACTAGGACTGCACTCAATGAGCTGTATAGGGCCATAAGCAAACAAGAAAATGCACATCCAGAGAGTGCGCTCCTAGTGGCCGGTGATTTAATGCAGGAAAACTGAAATCAGTTTTAATTTTAGAATTTTATAATTAGTTTATGCTATATTAAGAAAGCATATAAGTAATTTCAAGCCTTATTCATACAGTTTTGTTGAATAGGAAATGCATCATAAAATATTTCATATTTGTATCATATTTGTACTGTGTATTTAAGCTTGTGTCCTCAAAACTGACTACAAACAGTTTTTTACCTAAACTATTTTTACCTGAAAAATGAGATTTTAACCTTTCTTGGAGTATGCAGCATTACTAGTTTATGTTTATGGCCCTCTTATGATAAATAATTATTTTTGAGGATTAAGTAGATTACATTTTTAATTACATTTAGTTACATTTAACTTTTTTAATAACTGCATCGATGACATCATTCCCACAGTGTCTATACCTACATATCCTAACCAAAACCCATGGATTGCAGGCAACATCTGCACTGAGATAACGGCTAAAGCTGCCGCCTTCAAAGAGTGGGTTACAAATCCAGACGCTTATAAGAAATGATGCCCTGAGACGAGCCATCAAACAGGAAAAGATTCAATACAGGACTAAGATCAAATCCTGCTACGCCGGCTCTGATGCGCATCGGATGTGGCTGGGCTTGCAAACTATCATGGAATACAAAGTTAACATCTTCGTGTTTGTTTACTTGGATGATATCCTCATCTTTTCGAGCTCCCTTCAAGAACACACTAAGCATGTCAGACAAGTACTCAAATGTCTCCTAGACAGCCATTTCTACGTAAAGCCGGAAGAATACAATTCCTGGGATTTGTAGTGGAACCCGGCCGAATCCAAATGGACTCCAGGAAGGTAGAGGTGGTAGCGGATTGGCCCACCCCTAAGTCCGTTAAGGAAGTTCAGCATTTCTTGGGCTTCACAAACTTTTACCGCAAGTTCATCAAAAACTTCAGCTCAGTGGCAGCTCCTCTCTCAGCTTTAACCAAGGGTGGCAACGCAAGGTTTCTGTGGGGAAAAGAAGCTAAAACGGCCTTCCAAGGACTCAAGCAGCGCATCCTCTCTGCTCCCATCCTGAGACTACCTACAGTGGATGAACCTTTTGTGGTGGAGGTAGACGCCCCAGAGGTTGGTGTTGGAGCTGTCCTGTCTCAGAGGGGTGAAGACAAGAAGCTCCACCCTTGCGCCTTCTTCTCACACCGGCTTACCCTGGCCGAGAGGAATTACGATGTGGGGGATCGTGAACTCCTAGCGGTTAAGATGGCATTGGAAGAATGGAGACACTGGCTCGAGGGGGCTTCTCAACCGTTTCAAGTGCTTACGGACCACCAAAATCTGGAGTAAATCCAGCAGGCGAAGCGGTTGAACTCCAGACAAGCTCGATGGTCTCTTTTTTTCAATCGATTTCAGTTTATCCTCACCTATCGGCCCGGGTCAAAGAATCTCAAACCGGACGCATTGTCCCGAGTCTACGCTCCTGCCGTTAGAGAAGATACTGACATGCCTGTTCTTCCTACCGCTAAGATTGTGGCCCCGATCTCGTGGCAAGTTGAGGACACCGTGAGACGAGCTCAAGCTGCCAAACCAGTTCCGATAGGAGGGCCTGCCAATCGGTTGTTTGTCCCCAAGGCAGCAAGGTCCCAGGTGCTTCTGTGGGGACAATCCTCTCGCCTCACCTGTCACCCGGAAGTAGGTCGCACCTTGGAGTTCATCCAGCGGATGTTCTGGTGGCCCACCATAAAAGAAGACGTCGGCACCTTCGTCAAGGCCTGTCCCATGTGCTGCCAGGGCAAATCTTCTCACCTCCGCCCTCAAGGACTCCTTCACCCTTTATCTATCCCCCACCGACCCTGGTCCCATATCTCGTTGGACTTTACTACTGTCCTTCCTCCGTCCCTTGGTAATACTACTATCCTAGTCATCATCGACAGGTTTTCTAAGGCGGCCAGGTTCGTCCCCTTGACTAAGTTACCATCGGCTAAGGAAACGGCTGAGCTGGTAATTAACCACGTGTTCCGAGTCTTCAGCATTCCTCAGGGTATGGTTTCCGACAGAGGCCCCCAGTTCGCCTCGAGTTTTTGGAAGGCCTTCTGCCAGCTCATAGGGGCCACTGACAGTCTATCTTTAGGGTACAACCCGGAGTCCAACGGCCAAACCGAGAGGATGAATCAAGAGCTGGAAACAGCCATCAGATATATGGCCTCCAAGAACCCGTCCACATGGTCGTCTTTCATCGTTTGGGCTGAGTACACGTACAACACCTTGCGCTCCTCCTCCACTGGTATGTCCCCTCCTCCACTGGTATGCCCCCCCATTGTTCCCTGACCAGGAGGCAGAAGTCGGAGTGCCTTCAGCCCTAAAGTTCATCAGACGCTGTCGGCTTACGTGGAGGAAGACCCGTCTCAATCTTCTGCGTTCCTCACAGCGGTACCAACGACAAGCCAACAGACGTCGCCGTCCCGGGCCCCAACTTGCGCCCCGGCCAGAGAGTCTGGCTCTCCACAACGGGTGGAGTCTCGCAAGCTGTCCCAGAAATACTTTGCCCCCTTTAAGGTTGCCAGGAGAGGTAACCCTGTTACATATCGCCTGCAATTACCCAGATCCCTTAAGATTAATCCTACATTTCACATCTCCTTATTAAAACCTGTTGTTTTTCTCCCCTTGTCCCGGCAGGCAGACCCCCTCCGCCCCGTGTCATCGGAGGCCACCCGGCTTATACCGTCCACCGGATACTGGACTCCCGCCGGGTGCAGCGGTCCTGGCAGTATCTGGTGGACTGGGAAGGCTTATGCAGGTCCTGCTTTGAAGAAATGATTTGGTTTGACAAAAAGGGAATACAGATTAACCAAGATGAGAGAGAGAGAGGCAGAGAGAGAATAAGAGAGAATAAGAGAGAGAGAGAGAGAGAGAGAGAGAGAGAGGATTCTGTCAACATTCGGCCGGGTTTTTTCCGGTTTTTGACCACTAGAGGCTCCCATTGTGTCTTTTTTGTCTGATCCTTTTGTTTTCCCTTGTTTCCAGTTATTATTTGCACCTGTGCCTCGTTTCCCTTGTATGTATTTAAACCCTTAGTTTTCCTTAGTTCTTTGCTCTGTGTTTAGAGAGCAGTTAGCACACAGCCTCAGTGAAGCTGTGAACGTTTTGTTGCTCCAGTTGGACTCTCTTGTGGAACTCTGTTTTGGTATCGTTTATGTTTGGATTATCTTTTGAGACTATTTTCTGCTGTTCCTTCTTTCCTTGTGGACTTACCTTTTTGTCTTGGTGGATTACCTTTTTTGCCTGAATAACTTTATTTTTGTCGTTATTAAAACACCGTCTTCATTACTGCTGTGTCTGCCTCATCTTCTGGGTTCTGCCGACTACTAGTGGCTCAGTTTGCTAAGTGACTGGTTGTCACACCGGAGACCTGAGTTCGTGACCGGGTCCTGACAACAAAGGGAAACCCAGCTAGTGGGGTTCTTTCTCAGAGCATGCACATTACGTTAGTAGTTAGATTGATTTAATGTGTTAGACACAATTTCCCTGAGACTTGAAAAAGGGTAGGATTAGTACTTGCCCACTCATAAAACATGTGTTACCATTTGTAAGTATTGCTGTTACTGTAGGTTAGGCCCAGCAAAACACAAAAGACAGCAGGCCCTTCCCCCCTGTGAGGGGCCAACAGGGCTCATAGGACATAATGTAAATAGTACCAAACATGCACACAAACCAACATAGTTTGAACTGCACACAAACCAACATAGTTAGCCTTGCAGTTTGAACTGCACACAAACCAACATAGTTAGCCTTGCAGTTTGAACTGCACACAAAGCAACATAGTTAGCCTTGCAGTTTGAACTGCACACAAACCAACATAGTTAGCCTTGCAGTTTGAACTGCACACAAACCAACATAGTTAGCCTTGCAGTTTGAACTGCACACAAAGCAACATAGTTAGCCTTGCAGTTTGAACTGCACACAAACCAACATAGTTAGCCTTGCAGTTTGAACTGCACACAAACCAACATAGCTAGCCTTGCAGTTTGAACTGCACACAAAGGAACATCGTTAGCCTTGCAGTTTGAACTGCACACAAACCAACATAGTTAGCCTTGCAGTTTGAACTGCACACAAACCAACATAGTTAGCCTTGCAGTTTGAACTGCACACAAACCAACATAGTTAGCCTTGCAGTTTGGACTGTTGTTGTCCTGTTGTTGTCCTATTGTTCTTGTTGTTTCTTTCATCTTGTCTTTTCTTCTCTGTGTTTTAGTTGTGGTTGGCCGTTGGCACATCAGCTGGGTGGTTGTTTGGTACATCAGCTGGGTGGTTGTTTGGTACATCAGGTGGGTGGTTGTTTGGTTGGGTTGGACTAGGTTAGTAGTACTTACCCTCTCATAAAACATGTGTTACCAATTAGAAGTATTGCTGCTACCAGATATCTGATTACTGGAATGTGTGATACAATAATACTTCTGCAGCCATGTTTGTCTAAAACCTATGAATACAACTCTGATGCTACCTAGAGTATGTGGATGTATAACCTCTGTGGTAACTTGTTTCTGGACAGGGGGAACTCTGAATTACTCTATGCAAAGGGTGTTCATTGTCCTCTCAGGAATGATGTCTTATTTACGTTGGTCTCATCCCTCACACAAGCCTTTAGATGCTGTCACACCCTGTGGAGATTGTGTCTGGGTGCTCAGGTTTCTGTAAACTTGGTATCGTTTTAATGGTCAATGGTTGTTGGTTTTGGTTTGGAAGAGTTACACCTTCAGATGGTCTAAATGGGATGAAGGTCTGTTGTTCTGTCTCTCAGCCTGCATCCAGTCCATGGAGGAAGGTTGTATGATCATTTCTCTTCTCCTAGGCTTCTAGGCTTCTCACCTAGTAGGCATCTCTTTGTTCATGCTTTCTCTTGTATGTTGACCGTAGGATCTATATGCTTAGAAGTATGCTTTGTTAATGTCTGTATTGCCTTGTCATTTAAGCTTTATACCTTGTATGTGAATCCATGTATTTACTAAGTTATTAAATAATACTTCCTTTGATATTTGCTTCTCATGACCATTTCTTCATTGTGCTTAGCTAAACGCATAATAATTGATTGCACATGGATTTACTATCATGTTAAATTGAGTCAGATTTACTTTTTAATAGACTTTTTCCATGAATTGAATAGTCTTATTATTGGTCGCATGTGATGTATACAATATAGCCTATATACCAAATACACACATATATACATATATATATATATATATATATATATATATATATATATATATATATATATATATATATACATTACAATAGAGCACATAGCCTAAAACAAAATGCTGTTCTAAAGTTTGAAGTTGAAATGACATTGGCAAGAGACATAAATAAATACGTGTTCTCTGAATTCTGAGTCCAGTTGTTTACTGGTACCATTGTGGAATAAAGCTGGCCAAACAAATGTGTAACCAATGAATTTACATGTGATGAACCTGGAGAGGATATAGCTTATGCAGGTCCTGCTTTGAAGAAATGATTTGGTTTGACAAAAAGGGAATACAGATTAACCAAGATGAGAGAGAGAGAGGCAGAGAGAGAATAAGAGAGAGAGAGAGAGAGAGAGAGAGAGAGAGAGAGAGAGAGAGAGAGAGAGAGAGAGAGAGAGAGAGAGAGAGAGAGAGAGAAGAGAGAAAAAGGCAGATAGGAAGAGAGAGAGAGAGAGAGAGAGAGAGAGAGAGAGAGAGAGAGAGAGAGAGAGAGAGAGAGAGAGAGAGAGAGAAGAAAAGTGAAAGCGAGGCAGATAGGAAGAGAGAGCACGGCGGTGGCATCCCTCAGTGAACAACAAAAGTAAAGAGACAAAAGCCAGAAAAAAACATTATTTCAGCTGTAGAAGAGGAGGATAATGGCTGTTCCACTTCTCCTGCCAAGCTCTGCCAGGCTCCCTGGCACAGCGCAGAAAAAAACATTATTTCAGCTGTAGAAGAGGAGGATAATGGCTGTTCCACTTCTCTTGCCAAGCTCTGCCAGGCTCCCTGGCACAGCGCAGCCCGTCCATGTTTTGGATGAGGAAATACGTATCTTTCAGTATGATTAGATGACCCCAACCAGGAGAAAGATCATCCAGAACACCTTGTGGATTTGACAGGTCTAAAGACGCTTACTGACAGGCCACAGTAAACGGCAATTGAACTGGGAGAAAATCTGCCTACCGTGTGTAAAGACCAGTCATCCCAGTTATTGTCAGCTTGGTTGGTTGGCAAGATGAACAATGCTCATTGGTCAACCATGCACGCAGCCGCTCATGACTTAAGATAATTTCATATTTTGGGGCCTCGAGGGCCGAGCCACCAGCGCCGCTCACAGGAGCAGGGACCACGAACTGCTCACAGGAGCAAGGACCACGAACTGCTCCACTTGCAAAGCTGCTTGCGTTTTGACCCCCCGCCACCCTACTCATATTGAAGTCTATAAGGCCTTCGCCGCTTCTTTCATTTCAGCATCCTTAAGAGAAAGTCTTACAAGGGTTAGAGATTAAGCTCTTAATATGAATCACAGACATCTATGTTATTTGCTTTGTACTTGAAATGAAGTAAATCTTTAATGATATCGATAATTGAAAAATATAAATGCTGCTATGGTCAACAACACAATCACCAAAGGCCGCTATGTAAGGACTTTGGTTCAATACAATAGTATGGCTCTATCTCCCTTCAACAGTATGACTCACTCTCCCTTCAACAGTATGACTCACTCTCCCTTCAATAGTATGGCCCTCTCTCCCTTCAACAGCATGGCTCTCTCTCCCTTCAACAGTATGACTCACTCTCCCTTCAACAGTATGACTCACTCTCCCTTCAATAGTATGGCCCTCTCTCCCTTCAACAGCATGGCTCTCTCTCCCTTCAACAGCATGGCTCACTCTCCCTTCAACAGTATGGCTCTCTCTCCCTTCAACAGCATGGCTCTCTCTCCCTTCAACAGCATGGCTCACTCTCCCTTCAACAGTATGGCTCTCTCTCCCTTCAACAGTATTGCTCTCTCTCCCTTCAACAGTGTAGCTCTCTCTCCCTTCAACGGTATGGCTCTCTCTCCCTTCAACAGTATGGCTCTCTCTCCTTCGACAGTATGGCTCTCTCTCCCTTCAATAGTATGGCTCTCTCTCCCTTCAATAGTATGGCTCTCTCTCCGTTCAACAGCATGGCTCTCTCTCCCTTCAACTGTATGGCTCTCTCTCCGTTCAACAGCATGGCTCTCCCTCACTTTAACAGCATGGCTCTCTCTCCCTTCAACAGTATGGCTCTCTCTCCGTTCAACAGTATGGCTCTCTCTCCCTTCAGCAGTATGGCTCTCTATCCCTTCAATAGTATGTTTGTATGTTTTAAAATCATTAATATTTTTTTAGTGCACTATATAGGGAATAAATTGCCATTTGGGATGGATCCTAAATGAATGCCACAGTTCATCCCCTTTCATGCCCACACCGCTACCCTCCCGCCCGTCGTAGCTTGCAGCAGCGGGAAGCCTTACTGAGCAATAATGCCTCACGACCAATAAGAAGATTTTAAATAGAGGCAGAAGACAAGCGGTTGGCCTTTATGGCTCTTTTTAATGAAAGCTGGAATCCCAAAAGAGAAGAGGAGGTGATTGTTAAATGAAATGAGATGAAATGTGGTTTAATGTGTGTGTGTGTATGCTTGCGTGTGTGGCTGAGCCAACTGTATTTGTGGCCAAACAGAGCAGGAGGGGAGAAGCTCTGACTCAGAGCTTTTAGTAATCAGTGTCACATTGGCAGAGGCTGTCTTAGACTAATGAGAGGTGCAGACAGCTAGGCCATTTGGTGTGTTTGTCTCTCTCTCTCTCTCTCTCTCTCTCTCTCTCTCTCTCTCTCTCTCTCTCTCTCTCTCTCTCTCACGTGGAGAAATGACCAGTGTTGAGACCCAAGTTGTTCTGCCTGCCTGCGGTAGAACCTGCTGATGGGGTTTAACATAGATAGGGAGGTCAAGATGGTTCAACTTCCTGTAAATACGTCAGAACGGAGAAGAGAGGAGAGGGGAGGGAGGATTAGAGAGAGAAAGAGAGCGAGAGATAGCTGGAGAAAGTGTAAGAGAGAAAAAGAAAGAGAGAGAGAGGGAGAGAGAGAGAGAGGGAGAGAGAAAGAAAGTGAAAGAGAGAGTGTGAGAGAGGGAGAGAGAGAGAGAGAGAGAGAGAGAGAGAGAGAGAGAGAGAGAGAGAGAGAGAGAGAGAGAGAGAGAGAGAGAGAGAGAGAGAGAGAGAGAGAGATAGAGAGAGAGAAAGAGAGAGAGAGAGAGAGAGAGAGAGAGAGAGAGAGAGAGAGAGAGAGAGAGAGAGAGAGAGAGAGAGAGAGAGAGAGAGAGAGAGAGAGAGAGAGAGAGAGAGAGAGAGAGAGAGAGAGAGAGAGAGAGAGAGAGAGAGAGAGAGAGAGAGAGAGAGAGAGAGAGAGAGAGAGAGAGAGAGAGAGAGAGAGAGAGAGAGAGAGAGAGAGAGAGAGAGAGAGAGAGAGAGAGAGAGAGAGAGAGAGAGAGAGAGAGAGAGAGCCTAAAACTAAAACACAGATCCTGTATGAGCTTTACTTCACATCACGTCAAAGTGGCAAGGATAGCAAAACTAATTGAAAGGCGTTGGAAAAGTTCAGATTGCAATAAAATGCTATCTTTTTTGGTCAATATGTGATGACATTGATTTGATTGTCTCTCATGCTGTGAGATGTTGCTTTCTGAATCTAACCTTTACATCAGTCCGTGTAGGCATATACTCCTTTTTTCATTTTCGGATAAGTATTTTCTTCCTCAACCACAGAGGTCAAGTGTTGGTTATGAGTAACTTTGCTTATCAATCTGCGAGAGTCCAATAAGAGAATGATTGAGCAGCGACAACACACAGAGGTTTAATATAGCGTGGAGGTCAGGTCAGATCAATACCACAGGTATTAACAGATCACTCTTCTTTAAGGTCTTTGGGGGAATAGAATGGGTCTGGCTGTTCTGGGGAGTGATGAGATCCATGTAAATAAAGATAGAAAGAACCTAAACACTTCTCAGCAGGCATCTTGGAAATGTCACTCTGGGGGAAAGAAAGATAAAAAACAAGTACTGATTGGCTGACAGACCTCTCTCTGTCAACAGGGAAAGAGAGAGAGAAGGACAAAGAGAGAGAGAGAGAGAGAGAGAGAGAGAGAGAGAGAGAGAGAGAGAGAGAGAGAGCAAGAAAGAGAGAGCAAGAGATAGAGATTGAGAGATAGTAGATAGTGGCACCACTCAGTTTTCCCACTGGTCCGTAACTCACGTGCTTCTACATCTGCATTTCTTGGGGTTTCTGGGTTTCTGTATATGCACTACATGACACCTGCTGATGTAAAAAGGGCTTTATAAATAATTGTGATTTAATGATTGATTTGACAAAAACATTATTCATGAGGCAGCATCTGGTTCATAGACGCATTCATTTAACTGTGGGGCCCAAAAAAATGACATACAAAAGACATCCATTGTTTTTTGTGTGTGGAAGAAAGAGATTTGATGAGCGAGAAGGGCACGACAGGCTATACAGAGAGAGAGAGAGAGAGAGAGAGAGAGAGAGAGAGAGAGAGAGAGAGAGAGAGAGAGAGAGAGAGACAAAAGAGAGACAAAAGAGAGTTTTAAATAACCTTTATTGGGTTACCCAATACACTGGGAATTTACTGGGAACCCAATACACAACACAATAAACACAATAACCATGGTTACACATCAATTAAAAACACAACACCAAATCTTCCCCAGTAACTACACCAACAGTCTCTGAATAGTCTCTAAGTTTCTTTGGCAATGTAAAATATGTTTCCCATGCCAATAAAGCCCCTTTGAATTGAATTCAGTGAGCGAGATAGAGAGAAACAAAATGGTGCAGTTTGAGGCCATGTGGTGGATAGTGATGAGGGCGCTGAAGATGGGGTTGTGAGCAGGTGGGTCTGTGCAGATGTGACGCAGTCAGTTTTTCCTAAATTCTGAGCTAAGAGACTAGCATGCAAAGTATTACTACTAGCCCTTGGTTTTACAATGAAGAGCAAGACGTGCCTCTCTGTTCTGGGCCAGCTGCAGCTTAACTAGGTCTTTCTTTGGAGCACTTGACCATATGACTGGACAATAATCAAGATAAGATACAACTAAAGCCTGCGGGACTTGGTTTGTGGCGTGTGGTGTCCAAAAAGCAGAGCATCTCTTTATTATGGACAGACCTCTCCCCATCTTTACAATCATTGAGTCTATATGTTTTGACCTTCTAAGGTAACACCAGGTAATTTATGTTTAGTCTCCTGTCTGCAGTGTCTACCTTAGTATTAACCTAATGTAGCAGGCGTAAGAGAAACATCTGAAACTAGATACCCCTAAATACTGGTCTTGACGAGAGAAAAAAATGTATTGGGAGGTTCAACCACTGATCAACCAATCCATTAAAAGTGGAGGAGGAGTTAAGATGGAGTGTCGCTTTGTTAACTTCCAAAAGCAGAAGTCGCATCACAGGCTCTCTTTCCATTACCCCTGAAAACCGGAACATCCAGTTTTTGGGGACTCGGCACAGGCTATCTGAGTGTTAACCATTCGTACTTTCAGAACTATAACTGGGGAACACAGAACCACCAGCTAGAACTGATATTTTTTTTTTACTGTGTTCTGTCATACCTCCACCTCTATCTCTACCTCTACCTCTCTTCCTCTACCTCCCTAACTCTACCGTACTACCTCACCCTCTACCTACAGTGCCTTCGGAAAGTATTCAGACCCCTTGATTGGAGCATCTTTTCATCAAGGATCTCTCTGTACTTTGCTATGTTCATCTTTCATCTTTACCACAGGTGGACTCCAATCAAGTTGTAGAGGATGATCACCTGAGCTCAATTTGTAGTCTCAGAAAATGTATATAAATAAGGTGTTTCATATTTTGTTTTGCAAACATTTCTCAACCTGTTTTCTCTCCGTCGTTAAGGGGTGCTGTGTGGAGATTGATAAGGGATTTATTTGATTTGATCCATTTTAAAAGTTTTAAATGTTCCACATTGACTGACTTTCATGTCTTAAAGTAACGCTGGACTGTCGTTTCACTTTGCTTACTGGAGTTGTTCTTGCCATAATATGGACTTGGTATTTTATCAAATAGGGATATCTTCTTTATACCACCTCTACATTGTCACAACACAACTGATTGGCTCAAACGCATTACGAAAGAAAATAAAATCCACAAATTAACTTTCAACAAGGCACACCTGTTAATTGAAATGCATTCCAGGTGACTACCTCATGAAGCTGATTGAGAGAATGCCAAGAGTTTGCAAAGCTGTCATCAAGGCAAAGGGTGGCTACTTTGACGAATCTCAAATATAACTTATATATTTTAATTTGTTAACACTTTTTTGGTTACAACATGATTCCATATGTGTTATTTCATAGTTTTGATGTCTTCAATATTATTATACAATGTAGAAAATAGTAAAACAATTAAGAAAAACCCTTGAATGAGTAGGTGTGTCCAAATGTTTGACTGGCACTGTATACCGGATCATATAATGAGACAAGCATTGTTATTTCAATTCCCTAAAGCGAGTGTGGAAGAGAAGAAAAAATTATTGTTGTCTATCAACAATGAGAAACCAAAGGTTCTGGCAACTTGCATGGAAAATGACTTGACAGACGAGATTTGACAGACGATTTTACCATATAATTTGCTATATCTTCAATATAAGCCTGCTAGAAAGTGTGTGCCCTCATGCCTGGGGGGAAGCAAAAGTCATTCCGCTACCCAATAATAGTAAAGCACCATTTATTGGCTCAAATAGCCAACCCTTAGTAAACTTTTGTAAAGACTTCAGTGATGGAAAAGCATATGTGTTATGGCTTTACACCCACTGCTATATTGTGGATGAAGAGTTACCTGTCTAACAGAACACAGAGGGTGTTCTTTAATGGAAGCCTCTCCAACGTAAGCCAGGTAGAGTCAGGAATTCTCCAGGGAAGCTGTCTAGGCCCCTTACTTTTTTCAATCTTTACTAATGGCATGCCACTGGCTTTGAGTAAAGTCAATGTGTCTATGTATGCGGATGACTCAACACTATACACATCCGCTACTACAGCGAGTGAAATCACTGCAACAATTAACAGAGCTGCTGTTAGTTTCAAAATGGGTGGCAAGGAATTAGTTAGTCCTAAATATTTCCAAAACTTAAAGCGTTGTATTTTGGACAAATCTTTTACTAAACCCTGAACCTCAACTAAATCTTCTAATAAATAATGTGGAAATTTAGCAAGTTGAGGTGACTAAACTGCTTGAAGCAACCCTGGATTGTAAACTGTCATAGTTAAAACACGTTGCTACAACCTTATCTGAAATGGGGAGAAGTCTGTCCATAACCTGCACCATGAATTCTAGGAGGACAGGAAGTACTAGTGGTAACAACAACTAAGTATCTTGGTTTTCATCTAGACTCTAACCTCAGTGGTGACACACATGGGGAGCAGTCAGTAAGGAAGGCCTCAAAACACCTGCACTTTTTGACTGTTCTTGCCAGAAATGGCCTACCCACTGAAGATCTGGTCACAGTCTATACTACAGTTTAACTACACTATCAACAAGATAGGTCCTGCAGGCTCTAGTTTTGTCCCACCTGGACTACTGTTCAGTCGTGTGGTCAGGTGCCACAAAGAGGGACCTCGTAAAATTACAATTGGCTCAGAACAGGGCAGTACGACTTTCCCTTAAATACAGTGGGGCAAAAAAGTATTTAGTCAGCCACCAATTGTGCAAGTTCTCCAACTTAAAAAGATGAGAGAAGCCTGTAATTTTCATCATAGGTACACTTCAACTATGACAGACAAAATGAGAAAAAGAAATCCAGAAAATCACATTGTAGGATTTTTAATTTATTTATTTGCAAATTATGGTGGAAAATAAGTATTTGGTCAATAACAAAAGTTTCTCAATACTTTGTTATATACCCTTTGTTGGCAATGACAGAGGTCAAACGTTTTCTGTAAGTCTTCACAAGGTTTTCACACACTGTTGCTGGTATTTTGGCCCATTCCTCCATGCAGATCTCCTCTAGAGCAGTGATGTTTTGGGGCTGTCGCTGGGCAACACGGACTTTCAACTCCCTCCAAAGATTTTCTATGGGGTTGAGATCTGGAGACTGGCTAGGCCACTCCAGGACCTTGAAATGCTTCTTACGGACACGTCTGGCACTGCAGGATTTGAGTCCCTGGCGGCGTAGTGTGTTACTGATGGTAGGCTTTGTTACTTTGGTCCCAGCTCTCTGCAGGTCATTCACTAGGTCCCCGTGTGGTTCTGGGATTTTTGCTCACAGTTCTTGTGATCATTTTGACCCCACGGGGTGAGATCTTGCGTGGAGCCCCAGATCGAGGAAGATTATCAGTGGTCTTGTATGTCTTCCATTTCCTAATAATTGCTCCCACAGTTGATTTCTTCAAACCAAGCTGCTTACCTATTGCAGATTCAGTCTTCCCAACCTGGTGCAGGTCTACAATTTTGTTTCTGGTGTCCTTTGACAGCTCTTTGGTCTTGGCCATAGTGGAGTTTGGAGTGTGACTGTTTGAGGTTGTGGACAGGTGTCTTTTATACTGATAACAAGTTCAAACAGGTGCCATTAATACAGGTAACGAGTGGAGGACAGAGGAGCCTCTTAAAGAAGAAGTTACAGGTCTGTGAGAGCCAGAAATCTTGCTTGTTTGTATGTGACCAAATACTTATTTTCCACCATAATTTGCAAATAAATTCATTAAAAATCCTACAATGTGATTTTCGGGATTTTTTTTCCTCATTTTGTCTGTCATAGTTGAAGTGTACCTATGATGAAAATTACAGGCCTCTCTCATCTTTTTAAGTGAGAGAACTTGCACAATTGGTGGCTGACTAAATACTTTTTTGCCCCACTGTATACACGGAGAGCTAACATTAACAATATGCATGTCAATCTCTCATGGATCAAAGTGGAGGAGAGAATGACTTAATTACTACTTGTTTTTGTAAGAAGTGTTGACATGCTGAATGCACCGAGGTGTCTGTTTAAACTAGTAGCACACAGCTCGGACACCCATGCACCAGTGGAGGCTCCTCAGAGGAGGAAGGGTAGGACCATCCTCCTCAGTGAATTTAATAAAAAATGAAAATTGTAAAACATTGAAAAAATTATCCTTTTTAGGCAGAACTATACTAAATATATTCATGTCACCAAATAATTGAACACTGTTTTGCAATGAAAGTCTACAGTAGCCTCAACAGAAATGAGTAGGGTGGCACGATGGTGCATCCGGAGGACAGCTAGCTTCCGTCCTCCTCTTGGTACATTGACTTCAATACAAAACCTAGGAGGCTCTTGGTTCTCACCCCCTTCCATAGACTTACACAGTAATTATGACAACTTCCAGAGAATGTACTCCAATCTGTCAGAGCTCTTGCAACATGAACTGACATGTTGTCCACCCAATCAAGAGAGATCAGTGAATGAATCTAGTACTGAAAGCATAAGCTACAGCTAGCTAGATAGCACTGCAGTGCAGTGCATAAAATGTGGTGAGTGGTTGACTCAAAGAGAGAGAAAGACAATAGTTGAACAGTTTTCCAAAAATGTATTTCTTCACAAATGAAGGAGAAACGAGAGAGATAGAGCGAGAGATTGTCATTTTTTTTCACTTTCAGTTTCACTTACTTAGCTAGCAAATGCGGATGGCTAGTTTAGTAACTCAAACACCCGGCTGAAACAGAGGGATGCTATGTTAGCTAGCTGGCTATGACTATCCAACACAACACTGTAACTTCCAAGTCAAGGTAAGCTTTTTGTTTTATTAATCCTTTGCCACCGGGGCCCACCTGTGTAACTGCTTACTGACTATACACTGTAACGTTACTGCGTGATTGTAGTGGGTTTATTAACGCATTAGTAATATTAGATATTTTGACTAGGACATTACTTTAGCTAATATGGGGACAACGATGTAGGCTGTGTGTAGCAGTTATGACATGGTTTGGCTTGGAACGTTTTTTTAGCCTGGTCGCATACGGCTGATGAGTTGTTCATTGAAGTCCACGAACAAAGGGAAACGGTGAGAGGAGAAGAGCGCATAGAGGTGAGAAGGAATACAACCTGGCTGCTATGAAAGTGAACTGTGTTTATGCGTGCTCAGAGGTTTATTCATTCTGCTGATTCTTTTGAAAAACATTTCTTAAACGGAAGCAAACAAAACGGGGATAAAAATACCAGAATTTGTCCAATAGAAACTCTTGTTTGCAACTGTTGGACTAATGATTACACCCTAGATAAGCTAGAAGCAGGAAAGGTGTGCAAGGTGGTATTGAATGTGTCACTGTCTCTCCATGTGTCACTCTCTGTCTTATCAAAAATGTATCTCAAGCTGTGTGCACCTACGTTGAAAACTTTAATTCATAGTATAGCAACCTAATGGTGGGTATAGGGAACGTTAGAGTATCATGTAGTAGCCTAAACCTATCGATGTTACATTGAACTGGGTGGATGGAATTTGAATGACTGTCATCCAATATGGTGTAAAAGAAATAAGGCCATGCTCATGAAAAAGAAAAATGCATACAGCAAAAGACATGCCACCAAAGGTCTCTTTAAAATCCCCAAGTACAGAACAGGATATGGGTGGTGCACAGTACTACTTAGAGCCATAGCTACATGGAACTCTATTCCACATCAGGTAACTGATGCAAGCAGTGGAATCAGACAAAATAATATATAAAATACACCTTGTGGAACAGTGGGGACTGTGAAAAGACACACAAGCACAGACAGACATACACATGAGAACGAGATGCGCTCAACGCACACGTACACATAACGTTTGTATTGTCGATATGTGACACTTAAAGTGTGTTGAAAAGTATTAAAATGTTATATCACTGCCTTAAAGTTTCTGGACCCCAGGAAGAGTAGCAACTGCCTTGTCAGCAGCTGTTGAGGATCCTTAATAAATACAAAAACAAAAATACCTCTACCTCTCTACATCTACCTGTACCTCTCTACCTCTACCATCCTACCTATCTACCTCTACCTATCTACCTCTACCTATCTACATCTACATCTACCTGTACCTCTCTAACTCTACCACCCTACCTATCTACCTCTACCTCTCTACATCTACCTGTACCTCTCTCTCTACCACCCTACCTATATACCTCTACCTATCTACCTCTACCTCTCTACATCTACATCTACCTGTACCTCTCTAACTCTACCACCCTACCTATCTACCTCTACCTATCTACCTCTACCTCTCTACATCTACCTGTACCTCTCTCTCTACCACCCTACCTATCTACCTCTACCTATCTACCTCTACCTCTCTACCTCTCTACCTCTACCTCTACCTCTACCACTCTACTTCTCTACCTCTACCTCTACCACTCTACTTCTCTACATCTACCTCTAACGCTCTACCTCGCTACCTCTCTACCTCTAAAACTCTACCTATCTACATATACCACTCTACCTATATTCCTATACCACTCTACCTATCTACCTCTACCTCGCTACCTCAATAAGTCTCTACCTCCACTACTCTACCTCTCTACCTCTCTACCTCTCTGCCTCTACATCTACCTCTCTACCTCTACCGCTCTACATATCTACCTCTACCTCACCTCACTACCTCTAACACTCTACCTATCTACATATACCACTCTACCTATCTATCTATTCCACTCTACCTATCTACTTCTACCTCTCTATATCTAACTATAACTCTCTACCTCTACCACTCTACCTCTACCACTACACATCGACCTCTCTACCTCTCTACCTATCTACCTCTACCTCTCTACCTATCTACCTCTACCTCTCTACCTGTACCTCACAACCTCTCTACCTCTACCTCGCTACCTCTCTACCTCTAAAACTCTACCTATCTACATATACCACTCTACCTATATACCAATACCACACTACCTATCTACCTCTACCTCGCTACCTCGCTACATCTAACTCTACCTCTCTACCTCTACCGCTCTACCTCTACCGCTACACATCTAACTCTCTACCTTTACCTCACTACGTCTCCACCTCATTACCTCTACCTCAATACGTCTCTACCTCCACCGCTCTACCTCTCTACCTCTCTACCTCTCTACCTCTCTACCTCTACCTCTCTATATCTACCACTCTACCTCTACCGCTCTACCTCTACCGCTACACATCTAACTCTCTACCTTTACCTCACTACGTCTCCACCTCATTACCAATACCTCAATACGTCTCTACCTCCACCGCTCTACCTCTCTACCTCTACCTCTCTACCTCTACCTCTACCTCTCTATATCTACCTCTCTACCTCTACCGCTCTACCTCTACCGCTACACATCTAACTCTCTACCTTTACCTCACTACGTCTCCACCTCATTACCAATACCTCAATACGTCTCTACCTCCACCGCTCTACCTCTCTACCTCCACCGCTCTACCTCTCTACCTCTCTACCTCTACCTATCTACCTATACCTCTCTACCTCTTCCTTTCTGCCTGTACCTCGCTACCTCTCTACCTCTATACCTCTAACACTCTACCTATCTACATATACCACTCTACCTATCTATCTATCTATCTACCTCTACCTATCTACCTCTACCTCTCTACCTCTCTACCTCTACCTCTACCATTACACATCGACCTCTCTACCTCTACCTCACTACGTCACTACCTCTCTACCTCTACCTCATTATGTCTCTATCTCACTACGTCTCTACCTCTCTACCTCTACCTAGTTATGTCTCTACCTCCACCGCTCTACCTCTCTGCCTCGCTACCTCTCTACCTCGACCGCTCTACCTCGACCTCTGTACCTCTACCGCTCAACCGCTCTATCTCAACCACTCTACTTATCAAGCTATACCACTACCTCTCTACCTTTCTCTTATACCACTCCACATATCTACCTCTACACCTCTCTACCTCTCCCGCTCTACCTCTACACATCTACCTCTCTACCTCTGTACCTCTACCTCACTACATCTCTACCTCCACCGCTCTACCTCTCTAGATCGTGTGAGATTAGATTTTGAGGGAGGCATGGAGTGACAGGGAGCGAGGGATGGAGAGAGGGATAGAGGGAGCGAGGTGGGCAGGGGTGCAAGTGACCAAGGCAGGGATGGGGAGGGAGAGAGAGAGAGATGGAGGGTGGTGGTGAGATTGTGGGAACCAGGGAGGGACAGAGTTAATGATAGAGAGAGAAAGGGAGGGATTGATAGAGAGAGAGCGCATGGTGCTAAAGCTTAATTCTCCAGCGCTTTGTCCCACCAGATAACCCCCTGTGACGCTGTGAAAGTAAAGATAGATAAACAGAAAAAATGAAAGGAGAATGAATAGCAATAATAACAATGAATGGCTTTGCGTTGATCTGGGTAATTTATTTAGTGTTTTACATGATTCCAGGCACACCTGGAGCCCTGGAGAGGTAAAGAGAGAGAGAGCGAGGTAGGGGGAGTGTCACGTCCTGGCCATAGATATCCCTTTTGGCTGCTCTATGGTGGTTTTGGTCAGGACGTGATCAGGGGGTGTGTTTTGTTCTATGTTGATTTTTCTATGTTGGTTGGTTTGGGTTCCCAATTAGAGGCAGCTGTTAGTCGTTGTCTCTAATTGGGAATCCTATTTACGTTGTTCAGTCCCCCACCTGTGTTGTGGGATATTTATGTTATGTATGTTGTGTAGTTGCTGTGTTGCGCTACACAGTGTGTTACGGTTGTTGTGAATTTCTTGTTTTGGTGAGTTGCATTCTAATAAATATGTTTCACTCAACCCTGCACGCTGCGCCTTGGTCCACTTCTGTCAGCGATCGTGACAGGGAGAGAGAGAGGTAGGGGGGAAGAGAGAGAGGTAGGGGGAGAGAGAGGTAGGGGGAGAGAGAGGGGGAGAAAGAGAGAAGGAGGGAGACAGAGATGTGCTTCAGTGTAAGAGGACAGCATCGTAATATGCTATTAAAACAAAAATTATGTTCTGTGGACCATGTGGGCAAACTCAAATTTATCCATGTCTATATTTTAAGATAAATATATATATATATATATATTGATCGATATGTATACATATATACCAGAATCTTTTAAATATGACATGCTATTCTGATGAAACTTTAGTGTCAAGAGTATTCAGACCCTTGGAGGCCATCCTGCCTTACCCATGATGCTCTCTGGTGAACCGCCACGCCCTCACAGCTGTGCACAGATCGACACAGAATGTAATGATGTCACACCTGTGACTTCACACCTCCACTCTCTGAACCTAAGTCAGGGTTTGTTTACTTTATCTCTGCTGAATATCTTCAGGTAAAACACCTGCTCATCTCTTTATCATTAGGTTATTTTCAAAATCAGACCTCATATTCAACACCATGCAATAAATACAGATTATTTCTGTTCCAGACTCTAAACAATTATTGACAGCCCACCTCGTTGATCCTGTAACTCTTCATCACACTGTTATAGATGAGTTATATCTGTTATATTAATCACACTGTTATAGATTAGTTATATATGTTATATTAATCACACTGTTCTAGATGAGTTATATCTGTTATATTAATCACACTGTTATAGATGAGTTATATCTGTTATATCAATCACACTGTTATAGATGAGTTATATCTGTTATATTAATCACACTGTTATAGATGAGTTATATCTGTTATATTAATCACACTGTTATAGATGAGTTATATCTGTTATATCAATCGCACTGTTCTAGATGAGTTATATCTGTTATATTAATCACACTGTTCTAGATGAGTTATATCTGTTATATTAATCACACTGTTATAGATGAGTTATATCTGTATTATTCACATTTTCTAAGCGTAAATATATTCAATGATAAACCAAATCAATACTCTTCCTGGACCCAACTCTAAAACTGCCAGCATTACCATTACCAAACCAACACCCAGCATTGGCACACACACACTGCACTCACAACTAGACTACAGCCCACTAGAATATAGCCCATTACACTACAGCCCACTAGACACTACAGCCCACTAGACTACCGCCCACTACACTACAGCCCACTAGACTACAGCCAACTGGACTACAGCCCACTACATTACAGCCCACTACACTACAGCCCACTACACTACAGCCCACTAGAGTACAGCCCAATAGACTACAGTCCACCTGACTACAGCCACCTGGACTACAGCCCACTACACTACAGCCCACTAGACTACAGCCCACTAAACTACAGTCCACTATACTACTGCCAACTGGACTACAGCCCACTAGACTACAGCCCACTACGTTACAGCCCATTACACTACAGCACACTACACCACAGCCAACTGGACTACAGCCCACTACACTACAGCCCACTACACTACAGCCCACTAGAGTACAGCCCAATAGACTACAGCCCACTAGACTACAGCCACCTGGACTACAGCCCACTACACTACAGCCCACTACACACACACAACTCATACAAGACACTGCTGTCAGGCGTCTCTTTAATGACCACTTACTACAGAGCGATAGTCCGGGTCTGTGTCCCAAATGGTACCTTATACCCTATATAATGCACTACCTTCATTAAGGGCCTATAGGGCTCTGAGCAAAAGTAGTGCACTATAGAAGCTATAGGTTGCCATTTGGGGGACACACCAGATTACAGCTCAGCTCACACTAGCGCACTTCCAGTTTTCAGGAGTTGTTGAGAGATAGAACCAGGGTTTGGTTCGCTGCCCCTTCATTACAGGCTCTCAGCCCTGCGCATACGGATGTGAGGAGCGGGGGTCTAATAGTGGCTGGAAGCATTCACACATGCACAAACGCTAGCACACACACACACTCCTGGTGTCTGGAGGATGGACAGCGGAAGGGTCAGAGCTGGTGAGATATCCCCGTAAGGAGCACTGCTGACTGGGCAGAGCTAGTGACTTATCTCCTTAAAAGGACCAGTGGGTGATGGAGGCCGGCCGTTAGACATCTGTTATGTTTCCACACCAGAGGAGAGTGTGAGGAGAGGAGAAGAGGAGAGAGGGAGAAGAGCGAGAGAGATAAAAAAGAAGGAAAGAAAGAAAGAAAGAGAAAGAAAGAAAGAAGGAGAGAGAGGAAGAGATGGGGTGTGCAACAGGAGGAGAGAGAGAGAAGAGAGTCTGGATACTAGGTTCAGTTTACTGCTACTCTCCACTAAAGGCCCCATACTAGGTTTAGTTTACTGCTACCTTCTACTAACGGCCCCATACTAGGTTCAGTTTACTGCTACCCTCCACTAAAGGCCCCATACTAGGTTCAGGTTACTGCTGCCCTCTACTAACGGCCCCATACTAGGTTCAGTTTACTGCTAACCTCTACTAAAGGCCCCATACTAGGTTTAGTTTACTGCTACCTTCTACTAACGGCCCCATACTAGGTTCAGTTTACTGCTAACCTCTACTAAAGGCCCCATACTAGGTTCAGTTTACTGCTACCCTCCACTAAAGGCCCCATACTGGGTTTAGTTTACTGCTACCTTCTACTAACGGCCCCATACTAGGTTCAGTTTACTGCTAACCTCTACTAAAAGCCCCATACTAGGTTCAGTTTACTGCTACCCTCTACTAAAGGCCCCATACTAGGTTCAGTTTTCTGCTACCCTCTACTAAAGGCCCCATACTAGGTTCAGTTTACTGCTAACCTCTACTAAAGGCCCCATACTAGGTTCAGTTTACTGCTAACCTCTACTAAAGGCCCCATACTAGGTTCAGTTTACTGCTGCCCTCTACTAAAGGCCCCATACTAGGTTCAGTTTACTGCTAACCTCTACTAAAGGCCCCATACTAGGTTCAGTTTACTGCTAACCTCTACTAAAGGCCCCATACTAGGTTCAGTTTACTGCTACCCTCTACTAAAGGCCCCATACTAGGTTCAGTTTACTGCTACTCTCTACTAAAGGCCCCATACTAGGTTTACTTTACTGCTACCTTCTACTAACGGCCCAATACTAGGTTCAGTTTACTTCTACCTTCTACTAACGGCCCCATACTAGGTTCAGTTTACTGCTACCCTCTACTAAAGGCCCCATACTAGGTTATTTTTACTGCTACCCTCTACTAACGGCCCCATAATATGTTCAGTTTACTGCTACCCTCTACTAAAGGCCCCATACTAGGTTCAGTTTACTGCTACCCTATACTAACGGCCCCATTCTAAGTTCAGTTTAATGGTAACCTCTACTAAAGTCCCCATACTAGGTTCAGTTTACTGCTACCCTCCACCAAAGGCCCCATACTAGGTTCAGTTTACTACTACCCTCCACTAAAGGCCCCATACTAAGTTCAGTTTACTGCTACCCTCCCCTAAAGGTCCCATACTAGGTTCAGTTTACTGCTACCCTCCACTAAAGGTCCCATACTAGGTTCAGTTTGCTCCTAGCAGAAATTGGCTAGGTGAAGTGATCGTCTGTTCCTCGCATACTCTGTTCCTCGCAAATGAGAAAAAAGCTTGAGACGCCGTAGCCACTATACACTTTCTAAAAAAAATCGGAATTAATCTAAGATATCTCAAGAAATCTTTTGTAAATTTGGACGTTTTTGCCGAGTAGATCTTTTACATTTTACATTCAATTTTACATCAAGTAAGATATTTGGTGCAGTATTTCTCAAATGAAAACATTTGCATGAAAATTTGTTACATGAAAAAATAAACTAACGAAAACGTCACAAGATGTCTTCATAATGTATGCATTAAGAGGAGACAGTGTCTGTACACATGGTGTGGAAGTTATAAGGATGGAGGAGGGAGGTACACATTCAGACATGGTGTGGAAGTTATAAGGATGGAGGAGGGAGGTACACATTCAGACATGGTGTAGTTAATCAATTTTAGAATAAGGCTGTAATGTAATAAAATGAGGAAAAAGTCAAGGGGTCTGAATACTTTCTGAAGGCACTGTGTCTGTCTACAGGTGATGTTCCCTTCACAGGGAAGAGGCTGAAGCGTGTGCATGGGTTCCAGAGTGATAGAATGAAACACCACAGCATACTCTCACTTTGATGAGTTAAACATTACATGACACTTTCCGTTGCAGAAAAATATATATTTCGTCAGATCTGTTTGCTCTGTTCCCAGTTTGATGGGATTGACATTGACATGTTACAGTAGCTTGTTTCACTGACACATTTAAACTTTCTTGACCCTCATGTCTGTAGTTATTCCAGTTACTTACTTGCAACAGAGAACACAGTACATATTGCTGCAGGTAAGAAACTGACTATCTTCCAGCTAACAGAAGAAGTCTAATAATGTCAAGATTGTGAAATACAGTCTGACAACCCATCTCCATCTCTCTGTGAAACCTTTACCACATCGCTCAGTGTTAGCAATAACATTGGCATTTACTCCTGCTGAAGGGAGAGAGAAAAGAGAGAGTGATGGATTCAAATAATTTTAAACAAAGTAAGACTCAGAAGGCGTCTGAATCCGATAAGGGAGATGAATGTCCAGAAAAGAGCAAACAGCTGCTAGATATAGTGTTTGAAGTGTCTTTGTGTCAGTGCCATCATGCCATGGCCTTTGAGGTTATAAAGAAGTTATCAGCCATTCAGGGCAGACCAGGACAGAGGGGTTGGTCAGTATGATCCCTCCCCTGCCTTGAGGCCCTATATCTGGGTAGACTCACAGGGATTTGGCCTTTGGCTGAAGGTCCTGGGGTGAGGAGCCCACCGGCTGATTGCTTTTAAATGGCAAAGCTCCCATCAGTCTGTCTGACAGAAAGAAAATTCCTTTATGGATCTGCCTTCCCAAGGGAGAGATAACGGGCATAATGCCGATGGAAGATTTTCACAGACACTGACCGGCTGGCTCGGCTCCGAGACAATGGAAGTTAGAGGAAGTTAAAGAGAAAGAGAGAGATAGTTGTCTTAAACTGTCACAGGATTATTTTAGTTCAGGTCAACATGCCTTACGACAATACCTTTAGTGACTATTTCAAAAAGCTACACAACACCTTTCCTCCCAAAGACAGCTAGTCTTCTGTTTTTTTCTACTCTAAAAAGCTTCTAAAGACTTCACTTTTCATCTCTCGCAGACGGAACAAACGTTTTTTCCGCTGCAGACATGTTTTTTTCCCTTCTCAAAACGATCAGCCAGGTCACTTTAGATTCAAGGCGACATTCAACATTCATCTAGGTCGCCAGGACATCGGGGATGTCTTCAAAACCGTCCACTAGGGGCAACAGTGAGCGTTATTATGATCACCACACACGGCTTACTAGGGTGTTGTGGACTGGGATGGCAGATGGGCATAAGCCCACACGGTGACATGATATCATTAATGTGACGTGCAAATGAGCGATAGAAAACCGATCGCGCAAATGTCACCATTCTGATTTTTTGGTGCGGTAGCCCCGTGACGCCCCCGGCAAGTGTAAGTGCCTGTGTGCGCTTCACGCACATGTTACGATCTGTCTACTTTATTGTTTTGTCGTTTCACAATTAAAATTATGTGGAACCCCATGCACGTTGCGCCTTGGTCCGTCTTTGAAGATCGTGACAAGGTAGGGTTGATATACAGACGATAGCCATAAGAGTGTTAAAATAATGTATGTGAGTTTAACAGAACTGATATAGCAGGCGAAAACCCAAGGAAAATACATTTTTGTACTTGAACTTCTTCTCCAGGCTGCCTATTCATTTTTATTTTAACCAGGACTGAGACTGCAGTACCTATGGCTTCCACTAGATGTCAACAGTCTTTATACAAAGACTGGGAGTTCTAGGAGTAAGCAAAACAGATAGGAAGAGGAAATAGTCAGGGGACCACTTTTGAAAACTAGGTTTGACGCGCGCGAGATTGTGAACGCGCACCACTTTATTTTTCTTTCCTATCGTTCACGTTATCGTCCGGTTTAAAAATTACAGCAAATATACACAAAAGGATACCCAAGGATACGTAAAAAATTATGTTTGATTTGTTTGTAGAAAGTTTATAGGTATAATTTGAACGTGTTCTCTTCACGGCTCAATGGGCAACTCGGTGGATTTTATGATCATAACGCGCCAACAAAACGGAGATTTATGGATATAATAAATGACTTTTTCTAACAAAAGAACCATTGGATGTCTTCGATGGACACTTGGGAAGCCCTCAGCAGAAGTTCTTCGAAAGGTAAGGGATTTGATTTAGCTCTTATAATGGGTTTTGTGTGACCCGCGCTGGTTTATGAATTTATGCTAATGCAGAAATATTAGAGGTGCTATCCTCAAACAATCAAATGTTGTGCTTTCGCCGTGAAGCCTTTTTGAAATCTGACAACGCTGTGATATTGCCAAGAAGCAGAGCTTTTGATGACTATGCAACACTTGTATATTGATGAATGTTTAATAATTAAACTTTTGGATTTTGAATTTGGCCCCTTACACTGCTCCCTAACTACTAAATTCAAAATCCAATATACAAGTGTTGCATAGTCATCAAAAGCTCTGATTCTTGGCAATATCACAGCGTTGTCAGATTTCAGAAAGGCTTTACGGCGAAAGCACAACATTTGATTGTTTAAGGATAGCACCTACAAAATGTGACCATTAGCATTAATGTATAAACCAATGCGGTTCATAACAAAACCCATGTCACAGCGAAAACAAATCCCTTACCTTTTGAAGAACTTCTGCTGAGGGCTTCCCAAGTGTCCAACAAAGACATCCAATGGTTCTTTTGTTAGAAACTGTCATTTATTATATCCATACATCTTTGGTTGGCGCGTTATGTTCATAAAATACAGTGTCCACTTGCCCATTGAACAGTGAAGAGAACGTGTTCAACCTATACCCATACACTTGTCCAAGAACAATCAAAATCATTGATAATGTATCCTTAGGAACACTTTTATGTATATTTACTATAATATTTCAACCGGATTATAAACTGGACGATAGGAAAGGAAAAACCACAGCCTTGAGCCGTGAACGTGCATCCTCTTCTGTTTACATCCAGTGACTAGTTCGAAATTCTTCTTCTATTACCATCCAGAGCAACCTAACATCACCAAACACTGTCTAGAGACTGTTGACATCCAGTGGAAGCAATAGGTACTGCAATCTTACTCCCAGAAATGGCTCTTTTCAATAGGGAGGGGTTCAAAATGAGGCAATAAAAACCAGGACAGAAATTCCTCGGGTGTTCGCCTGCTACATCCGTTCTGTTATACTCACAGACATTATGTTAACACTTTTAGAAACTTCAGAGTGTTTTCTATCCAATAGTACTAATTATTTGCATATCCTATTTTCTGGGCCTGAGTGGGAGGCATTTTACTTTGGGCACGCCAGACTCTCCAAAACCGTCACCTCGGAAGCCGCTCCCTAAGAAGTTTTAAACAGTTTTATAATTTTGTCTTGTAGCAGTGCATTTGCACTGCTAGAAATATGTTCAATATACGTCCTTACAAAAACTATAAATGTACATTCAGATATAAGAATGTTATAGCAGAATCTTAATAACACTATCATAACAACGCTATCTTAATAACACTATCCTTATAAAACTTAAACACCTCTTTTTACATTTTCGCCTAAAATGACATACCCAAATCTAACTGCCTGTAGCTCAGGCTCTGAAGCAAGGATATGCATATTCTTGGTACCATTTGAAAGTAAACACTTTGAAGTTTGTGGAAATGTGAAAGGAATGTAGGAGAATATAACACAATAGATCTGGTAAAAGATAATACAAAATAAAACCAACCGTTCTTTTGTCATTTTTTTTGTACTCTTTGAAATGCAAGAGAAAGGGCATAATGTATTATTCCAGCCTATGTGCAATTTAGATTTTGGCCACTATATGGCAGCAGTGTATGTGAAAAGTTTTAGACTTATCCAATGAACCATTTCATTTCTGTTCAAAATGTTGTATCAAGACTGCCCAAATGTGCCTAGTTTGTTTATTAATAACTTTTCATTTTCAAAACGGTGCACTTTCCTCAAACAATAGCATGGTATTATTTCATTGTAATAGCTACTGTAAATTGGACAGTGCAGTTAGATTAACAAGAATTTAAGATTTCTGCCAATGTCAGATATGTCTATGTCCTGGGAAATGTTCTTGTTACTTACAACCTCATGCTAATCGCATTAGCCTACGTTAGCTCAACCGTCCCGTTGAAGGGACACCAATCCCGAATAAGTTTTAATAACACTATCTTCACAATACTATCTTAATAACACTATCGTAATAATACTAGTATGTAACAGTATTTCACCTCTTGGTCTTGGCTGTAAAAAATCCTCCTTGTCCCTTTCAGATAAAACTCCAAACGAGATGACACTTCTTATCTGCTACACCTCTCTCCAAGGTTATCTCTCACATACCACATACACACTTACCCAGCAAAGAGAGAGAGAGCGAGAGAGAGAGATAGAGAGAGAGGGGGAGATCAAGTCTAAATGTATTTGTCACATTTTTCGTAAACAACAGGTGTAGACTAACAGTGAAATGCTTACGGGCTGGGCCCTTCTGAACAATGCAGAGTTAAAAGATAAAGGTAAAAAATGTCATTCAAATTTTAAATAGTGAAACAAGTAATAAATACACAGTGAATAACGATTGACAATAATGAGAAAAACTAACATATCTACAGTTGAAGTTTACATACACCTTAGCCAAATACATTTAAACTCGTTTTTTTACAATTCCTGACATTTAATCCTGGTAAAACTTCCCTGTCTTAGGTCAGTTAGGATCACCACTTTATTTTAAGAATGTGAAATGTCAGAATAATAGAGGCGAGAATGATTTATTTCAGCTTTTATTTCTTTCATCACATTCCCAGTGGTTCAG
The DNA here is from genome assembly GCA_030435695.1 of Brachymystax lenok tsinlingensis. Lineage (NCBI taxonomy): Eukaryota > Metazoa > Chordata > Actinopteri > Salmoniformes > Salmonidae > Brachymystax > Brachymystax lenok. The sequence continues at coordinate 28,101,133 of CM059784.1, read as the reverse complement.
AAGTTTACATACACTCAATTAGTATTTGGTAGCATTGCCTTTAAATTGTTTAACTTGGGTCAAACGTTTTGGGTAGCCTTCCACAAGCTTACCACATTAAGTTGGGTGAATTTTGGCCCATTCCTCCTGACAGAGCTGGTGTAACTGAGTAAGGTTTGTAGGCCTCCTTGCTCGCACACACTTGTTCAGTTCTGCCCACAAATTTTCTATAGGATAGAGGTCAGGGCTTTGAGATGGGCACTCCAATACCTTGACGTTGTTGTCCATAAGCCATTTTGCCACAACTTTGGAAGTATGCTTTGTCCATTTGGAAGACCCATTTACGACCATGCTTTAACTTCCTGACTGACGTCTTGAGATGTTGCTTCAATATATCCACATAATTTTCCTGCCTCTTGATGCCATCTATTTTGTGAAGTGCACCAGTCCCTCCTGCAGCAAAGCATCCCCACAACATGATGCTGTCACCCCCGTGCTTCACGGTTGGGATGGTGTTCTTCATCTTGCAAGCCTACCCCTTTTTACTCCATTATGGCCAAACAGTTCTATTTTTGTTTCATCAGACCAGAGGACATTTCTCCAAAAAGTATGATCTTTGTCCCCATGTGCAGTTGCAAACCATAGTCTGGCTTTTTTATGGCGGTTTTTCGAGCAGTGGCTTCTTCTTTGCTGAGCAGCCTTTTAGGTTATGTCGATATAGGACTCATTTTACTGTGGGTAGAGATACTTTTGTACCTGTTTCCTCCAGCATCTTAACAAGGTCTTTTGCTGTTGTTCTGTGATTGATTTGCACTTTTCGCACCAAAGTACATTCATCTTCAGGAGACGGAACACGTCTTCTTCCTGAGCGGTATGACGGCTGCATGGTCCCATGGTGTTTATACTTGCGTACTATTGTTTGTACAGATGAACGTGGTACCTTCAGGCATTTGGAAATTGCTCCCAAGGATGAACCAGACTTGTGGAGGTCTAAAAAAAAGAATCTGAGGTCTTGGCAGATTTTTTTTTATTTTCCCATGATGCCGAGCAAAGAGGCACTGTGTTTGAAGGTAGGCCTTGAAATACATCCACAAGTACACCTCCAATTGACTCAAATTATGTCAATTAGCCTATCTAAAGCCATGACATCATTTTCTGGAATTTTCCAAGCTGAATAAAGGCACAGTCAACTTGTTGTATGTAAACCTCTGACCCACTGGAATTGTGATACATTGAATTATAAGTGAAATAATCTGTCTGTAAATAATTGTTGGAAAAATTACTTGTGTCATGCACGAAGTAGATGTCCTGTTAATTTAGAAGAACTTTGTGGAGTGGTTGAAAAACAAGTTTTAATGACTCCAACCTAAGTGTATGTTAACTGACTTACCTAGTTAAATAAAGGTTAAATAAATATAAAAAAACACCCACATACAGTACATGGGTGTGAAAGGAACAAGCTCTGTCTGCTGTGTGTGGTTGCGGTACAAGCACAGGACTTAGTTTGCACACAAGATCTGATGAGATGATGAACAATGTATTCTATTCCTAGCATTGTTACAGAGCTGAAGATGCAAGACCCGGTTGAATGTGATGTTAGGCCCTAGACAGAGAGAATGACAAAAAAAAGAAAGCGATTAGAAGTATACTTTCTACAGCACCTTTAGCTTCTCTCAGTGCTAATATACCATCTACACCTGTTAGCCTATTAAAAATCAAATCAAATTGTATTTGTCACATACACATGGTTAGCAGATGTTAATGCGAGTGTAGCGAAATGCTTGTGCTTCTAGTTCCGACAATGCAGTAATATCTAACAAATAATTTAACAATTTCACAACTACCTTATACACACAAGTGTAAAGGAATGAATACGAGTATGTACATATAAATATATGGATGAGCGATGGCTGACCGGTGTAGGCAAGATGCAGTAGATGGTATGGAGTACAGTATATACATATGAGATGAGTAATGTAGGATATATAAACATTATATAAATGGCATCGTTTAAAGCGGCTAGTGATACATTTATTTCATCCAATTATAATTATTAAAGTGGCTAGAGATTTGAGTCGATGGCCGAACGGCATAGGCAAGATTCAGTAGATGGTTTAGAGTACAGTGTATACATTTATATGAGTAAAGTCGGATATGTAAACATTATATACAAAATTGTTTAAAGTGGCTAGTGATACATTTGTTACATCCAATTCCAATTATTTAAAGTGGCTAGAGATTTAAGTTAGTATGTTGGCAGCAGCCACTCAATGTTAGTGATGGCTGATATTAATGTATCCTTAGGTATCCTTTTGGGTATATTTGCTGTAATATTTCAACCAGCCGATAACGTGAACGATAGGAAAGAAAAATAAAGTGGTGCGCGTTCACAATCTCGCGCACGTCAAACCTTGTTTACAAAAGTGGTCGCCTGACAATTTCCTCTCCCTATCCGTTCTGGTCACTGCTAGAATTCCCAGTCTTTGACTGTTGACTGTTGACATCTAGTGGAAGCCATAGGTACTGCAGTCCCAGTCCTACATAAGATTGTATGCAATAGGCACAATGGAGAAGATGGGCATTTACAAAAAAAAACTGCAAATCCGAATGGATTTTCCTCAGGTTTTCGCCTGCAATATCACTTCTGTTATACTCACATACATTATTTAAACACTCTTAGAAACTCCAGAGTGTTTCCTATCCAATAGTACTAATTATGTGCATATCCAATTACTGGGCCTGAGTGGCATGCATTTTACTTTGGGCACGCCAGACTCTCCAAAACCGTCACCTCGGGAGCCGCTCCCTAAGAAGTTAACACATTTAAATGTTTTACTCATGTTGGCTGCGGTGAAGGTGAGCCCACAGGTTTTGGTAGCGGGCTGTGTTGGTGGCACTGTATTGTCCTCAAAGCGAGCAAAGAAGTTGCTTAGTTTGTCTGGGAGCACGACGTCGTGGTCCGTGGCGGGGCTGGTTTTCTTTTTGTAGTCCGTGATTGACTGTAGACCCTGCCACATTCCTCTCGTGTCTGAGACGTTGATTTGTGACTCTACTTTGTCTCTATATTGACGCTTAGCTTGTTTGATTGCCTTGCGGAGGGAATAGCTACACTGTTTGTATTCAGTCATGTTTCCGGTCACCTTACCCTGGTTAAAAAAAAGTGGTTTGCACTTTCAGTTTTGCGCGAATGCTGCCATCAATCCACGGTTTCTGGTTGGGGAAGGTTTTAATAGTTGCTATGGGTACAACATCACCGATGCACTTGCTAATAAACTCGCTCACCGAATCAGCGTATACATCAATGTTGTTGTCAGATGCTATCCGGAACATATCCCAGTCCACGTGCTCGAAGAAATCTTGCAGCGTGGAATCAGATTGTTCGGACCAGCATTGAACAGACCTGAGAACGGGCATTTCCTGTTTTAGTTTCTGTCTGTAGGCTGGGAGCAACAAAATGGAGTCATGGTCAGACTTGCCGAAAGGTGGGTGGAGAATAGCCTTGTATGCATCACGGAAATTAGAATAACAATGATCCAGGATTTTACCAGACTGGGTGGCAAATTCGATATGCTGATAAAATTTAGGGAGCCTTGTTTTCAGATTAGCCTTGTTAAAATCCCCCGTCTCAATAAATGCAGCCTCAGGGTATGTGGTTTCCAGTTTACATAGAGTCCAGTGTATTTCTTTCAGTGCCGTCGATGTGTCAGCTTGAGGGGGTTATACACGGCTGTGATTATAATCAAAGAGAATTCTCTTGGTAGATAATGCGGTCGGCATTTGATTGTAAGGAATTCTATGTCAGGTGAACAAAAGGACTTGAGTTCCTGTATGTTGTTATGATCACACCACGACTCGTTAATCATAAGACACACACCCCCGCCCTTCTTCTTACCAGATAGATGTTTGTTTCTGTCGGCGCGATGAGTGGAGAAACCATGTGGCTCAGATAACGTGTCCTGAGTGAGACATGTTTCCGTGAAGCAAAGAACGTTGCAGTCGCCAATGTCTCTCTGGAAGGCAACTCTTGCTCGTATTTCGTCTACCTTGTTGTCCAGAGACTGGACATTGGCAAGTAAAATACTCGGGAGAGTTGCACGATGTGCCCGTCTACGTAGCCTGACCAGAAGACCGCCGCGTTTCCTCCTTCTCCGGCGCCACCGTTGTTTTGAGTCGCCGGCTGGGATCCAGTCTATTGTCCTGGTTGGTGGACCAAACAGAGGATCCGCTTTGGGAAAGTCGTATTCCTGGTCGTAATGTTGGTAAGTTGACGTTGCTCTTATACCTAATAGTTCCTCCTGGTTGTATGTAATAAAATGTAATATTTCCCGGGGTAACAATGTAAGAAGTAATACATAAAAAAACAAATTACTGCATAGTTTCCTGAGAACGTGAAGCGAGGCGGCCGTCTCTGTCGGCGCCAGAATTGTATTATTAGCCTTTCCCTTGGAGCCCTCACCTCCAGTCACAGGGGCATTCACACTCACAACACAACCACAACACAACACAACACACCACAACCACAACCATAACATAACACACCACAACCCCAACACACCACACCACAACCCAACCACACCACAACCACAACCACAACACAACACACCACACCACAACCATAACACACCACAACCCAACCACACCACAACCACAACACAAAACAGCACATCCCAACCACACCAAAACGACAACACAACACAACACAGCACAGCACAACACGACACAGCACAACACAACACAGCACACCATAACCCACCACAACACACCACAACCAGGCTGCGTCTGAAATGGAATACTATTCCCCTAAATTACGTTTGGACAGAGAAAACATACAGTACTGTGTACGTTAACGTTCTGGCATGACTAGACATATTCAAAGTCTAGACAGTGACCTTGTCAGCTGTGCGCCTGTGTGACCGCTCACCCGTCTATCAGGCTGTCAGCTAGCCTTGCTAAAAGGCCAAACCAATCTGCCAGACACCCCAGGGAAAGAGAGGGGGAGCAGAAAGAGCAAGAGGGAGAAGAGGGAGAGAGGGAAATGTCTGTGTGTCTTCCCATCCTCCAGCCCATCTCACTTTCTGTCTGTCAGCTAGCCTTGGTAAAAGGATGAACCCATCTGCCAGACACCCCCCAAAAAAGAATGTTTTTACATGGACAGGTACAGTGAAATGTTTAACTTGCAGGTACTACCCAACAGTGCAGTAATCAATATCAAAATAGTAGAACTAATAATATGTACTGTATATAATAAACATGAGACATAAGAGAGGAAGCTATAGACAGGGTCAGTGAAAATACCACATTTACAACATGCAGAGATACTGGAGTATTGAGGTAGACATTTACATGTAGGTGGGAGATTAGGAGAAAGTCACTGGTAGCAGGATAAATAATAAGAAAAATAAGAACAATAAAAATGTTCCCAATTGTTTACACATTAAAACTGTCACATGAGGCACAATGACCCAAACCTGTAACTAATTTAGGAGAACCAGATACCAAATCTGCAATTCTACAACAAACATTTGGCAAAACACAACACACAATTTTCTACTTTTGGCAAAACCTTCATAACTAAAATATCTTGTGTGCAAATGAAAATAAACACTTTTCAATAAACTATGCTCAGTTACCAATTGATCCCTTGCACTCCTCACGTGCAAACACTAATTGCGTAAATGTTCACTTTGCAATCAGACCTTTGGTATGGATAAAAAGGCTGCAGGTGAGTACTCCTGTGTTTAGAGAACAATTGAAGCAACCTTACAGAGAGGGGTGAAGGGGAATGGGCAGGGGGGAGGTAGAAGCCGAGGTGGAGATGGAGGAAGACCAAGACCAAGAAGAGTAATCTCTGATGAAATTGGGGCGACTGTGGTGGACCATGTGGTCAACCATGGTTTGACCTTGAAAGAAGCTGGACAGAGAGTGCAGCCCAATCTGAGCCGCTTCACCGTAGCATCCATTATCCGGACGTTCCAAAATGAGAATAAGTATGTACTGCAGACATTGGAATTATCTACTACTTTTACTACTTGGCTGCTGTTTTATGGGCTCCTAACCAACTTTGCTATTGTGTGTGTTTTTTGAGTTATTTGTAACTTATTTTGTACAACGTTTCTGCCACCCTCTCTTATGACTGAAAAGAGCTTCTAGATATCAGAACAGCAATTACTCACCTTGTACTGGACAAAGATTTTTTCTTTATCGAGTCAGATGCAAAGGATTTACTTCAAACACAGGACAAGGCCCAAGTCCCAGTCATTCGCATGAAGAAGAGACAGACATATAGGGGTCGTAGGTTAGGGTGCCTTGTAAGAATCTGACGGCGAGTGGGTAACGCGCCTCTACAATCAGTCCTATCAGCCAAAGTACAATTCTTCGCTAATGAACTGGATGAGCTCCGATCAAGACTTTCCTACCAACAGGACATTAAAAACTGTCATATCTTATGTTACACCGAGTTGTGGTTGAACAACAACATGGATAACATACAGCTGGCTGGGTTTTTCATGCATCGGCAAGATAGAACAGCTGCCTCCGGTAAGACAAGGGGTGGTGGTCTGTGTCTATTTGTAAATAACAGCTGGTGCATGAAATCTAATAGAAATAAAGTCTTGAGGTTTTGCTAGCCTGAGGTACCGGTACCCCCTGTACATAGCCTTGTCACTGTTATTTTATTGTTGCTCTTTAATTATTTGTTGATTTTATATTTTCTTATTTTTTTTCATTTTTATTTGTATGCATTTATTGCTTACTTCAGTTTATTTAGTACATACTTTCTTAAAACTTGTTTTTCTTAAACCTGCATTAAGGGCTTGTAAGTAAGCATTCACTGTAAGGTCTACACCTGTTGTATTCAGCTCATGTGACAAATACAATTTGATTTGATTTGGTACATCATAAAGCACAGTAAAAATTGTAGATTCCAAAGTAAATGAAGAAATGTATCACTGGATGTATAAAATTGGGAGCTATACTACTTTGTAATATGTTTATCTTGTATACTGTATTACTGTAGTGTAATGTACAACTGAAAGACGCCCACCAAGTGGTGGTAGAACACATCTATTTACAGATGAACAGGAGGCTGCCATTGTGCAAATGGTAGTTGAAAATGATGCCATAAGACTGCGGAAAATCCAACAACAGATTACTGAAAACCCTGCCATCTTCCATAACATCAAAGTGAGCTTATCAACCCTAGCCCACATCCTTAACAAACACCATCTCCCGGATGAAGCAAATCTACAGAGTCCCATTTAAAAGGAATTCCCAAAGAGTGAAGGATAAACGGTACGAGTATGTGCACGTAAGTAATGTAATAGTATTACAAACATTAGAGACTCACGGAAATGTTAGAGACTCACTGATTTCCCACCCCCCAGGAACTCATATTCATAGATGAGGCTGGATTCAATTTAGCGAAGACAAGGAAGGAACATTATTGGTCAGCGCGCCATCATTGAGGTACCTGGCCAGCGCGGGGGACGTCACCATATGTGCAGCTATGAGACACAATGGGATCCTCCACCCCCCAAGCCACCCTTGGACCATACAACACTGCCCATCTCCTTAATTTCCTGAACACCTTACATGGCCATCTGTTACAGCCAGAGCAGAGAGGGCCAGGTGATCCTGAGCAGCAAATGTTCTAATTTGGGACAACGTGACTTTCCATCGGGCTGCTCAGGTCCGTAACTGGTTCCATGACCATCCCAGGTTTACAATTCTCTATCTCCCACCATATTCCCCATTCCTCAACCCCATTGAGGAGTTGTTTTCAGCATTGCGATGGTGTATGATCAGAAACCCTATGAACGTATGGCACTTCTCCAGGCACTGGAGGAGGCCTGTGGTGACAATCCAGCAGAGTCCTGTCAGGGGTGGATGCGTCATGCCAGAAGATCATTGCCCCGCTGCCTGGCCAAGGTGAATATCGCCTGTGATGTTGATGAAAATCTGTGGCCGGACCAAAACAACAGACAGATTCTGAATTTGTTTCTTGACTTATGATTTTACTGTATTTTGACAGTTTCTTTATCTATTCATTACAATTAATCTAAAATACAGTACAGTACTACAAATAGGCCTATTTTTCTTCCTTTACATGTGCAAAATATATTTACTGTATGTTTGCATTATTACTGTATGTGTGGTTAAAGTATGCTGTTTGACATGCATTGAGTCATGTTGAAATATACAACTTACATTTTTGCATTTGTTACTTTCTTGTTTGAGTACACTAGTGGTAATATACTGTGGTAATATACTAGTGGTGAAATACTAGTCATAATATACTGTGGTAGTATACTAGTAGTAATAAACTCATAGTAATATACTATGGTAATATACTAGGGGCAAAATACTAGTGGTAATATACTATAGTAATATACTAGTGGTAATATACTATGGTAATATACTAGTGGTAATATACAAGTGATAATACACGGGTGGTAATATAATAGTGGTATTGAACCAGTGGTAATATACTGTGGTAATGTGCTAGTGGTAATATAGTAGCTTACAATATACTAGCTGTAATATACTAGTGGTAATGTACTGTGGTAATATAGTAGTGGAAATATACTAGTAGTAATATACTGGTGTTAATATACTGTGGTAATATACTGTGGAAATGTACTGTGGTATAATACTAGTGGTAATGTACTGTGGTAATATATTAGTGGAAATATACTAGTAGTAATATACTGGTGTTAATATACTGTGGTAGTATACTGTGGAAATGTACTGTGGTAATATATTAGTGGAAATATACTAGTAGTAATATACTGGTGTTAATATACTGTGGTAGTATACTGTGGAAATGTACTGTGGTATAATACTAGTGGTAATGTACTGTGGTAATATATTAGTGGAAATATACTAGTAGTAATATACTGGTGTTAATATACTGTGGTAGTATACTGTGGAAATGTACTGTGGTAATATATTAGTGGAAATATACTAGTAGTAATATACTGGTGTTAATATACTGTGGTAGTATACTGTGGAAATGTACTGTGGTATTATACTAGTGGTAATATACTAGTGGTAATGAGCTATGGTAATGCACTGGTTGTAAAATACTAGTGGAAATATATTAATGGTAATATACAGTGAGGGAAAAAAGTATTTGATCCCCTGCAGATTTTGTACGTTTGCCCGCTGACAAAGAAATGATCAGTCTATAATTGTAATGGTAGTTTTATTTGAACAGTGAGAGACAGAATAACAACAAAAAAATCCAGAAAAACGCATGTGAAATTTTTTATAAATTGCACCGACTGTTGTCACCTTCTCACCAAGCTACTTGGTGATGGTCTTGTAGCCCATTCCAGCCTTGTGTAGGTCTACAATCGTGTCCCTGACATCCTTGGAGAGCTCTTTGGTCTTGGCCATGGTGGAGAGTTTTGAATCTGATTGATTGATTGCTTCTGTGGACAGGTGTCTTTTATACAGGTAACAAACTGAGATTAGGAGCACTCCCTTTAAGAGTGGGCTCCTAATCTCAGCTCGTTACCTGTATAAAAGACACCTGGGAGCCAGAAATCTATCTGATTGAGAGGGGGTCAAATACTTATTTCCCTCATTAAAATGCAAATCAATTTATTAAATTTTTCACAAGCGTTTTTCTGGATTTTTGTTGTTGTTATACTGTCTCTCGCTGTTCAAATAAACCTACCATTAAAATTATAGACTGATCATTTCTTTGTCAGTGGGCAAACGTACAAAATCAGCAGGGGATCAAATACTTTTTTCCCTCACTGTAGTATACTGCAGTAATACACTAGTGGTAATATACTCATTTTAATATACTGGTGGTGATATACTGTGGTTATACACCAGCAGTAATATACTAGTGGTAATATACTATTGGTAATATACTAGTGGTAACATACTATGGTAATATACTAGTGGTAATATACGAGTGGTAGTATACTAGCGGTACTACAGAATACTGCGGTAATATACCAGTGGTGATATACTAGTGATAATATATATACTAAGGGTAATACACTACGCTAATGCACTCGTGGTAATATAGTGGCAATATACCTATTGTAATATACTAGTGGTAATATACCAGTGGTATTATACTAATGGTATATACTTGTTGAAATATACTAGTGGTAATATTCCAGTGTTAATATAGTGGGGTAATATAAGTTGGTGATGTACTATGGTAATATAGTAGTGGTAATAAACTACGGTAACACACTCGTGGTAATATACTAGTGGTAATACAGTATACTGCGGAAATATACTAGTGGTAATATATTAGTGGTAATATATTAGTGTTAATATTCTAGTGGTAATATACTGTGGCAATGAACCAGTGGTAATATACTGTGGTAATATGCTAGTGGTAATATAGTAGCTTACAATTTACTAGCTGTAATATACTGGTCAAATCAAATCAAATAAAAAAAGAATTGTCACATACACATGGTTAGCAGATGTTAATGCGAGTGTAGCGAAATGCTTGTGTTTCTAGTTCCGACCGTGCAGTAGTATCGAACAAATAATCTAACAAATTCACAACTACCTTATACACACAAGAGTAAAGGAATGAATACGAATATGTACATGTAAATATATGGATGAGCGATGGCTGACCAGCGTAGGCAAGATGCAGTAGATGATATGGAGTACAGTATATACATATGATATGAATAATGTAGGATATGTAAACATTATATAAATGGCATCGTTTAAATTGGCTAGTGATACATTTATTTAATCCAATTATAATTATTAAAGTGGCGGTAGTGGCGGTAGTGGTAATACACTGTGGTAATATAGTAGTGGAAATATACTGTGGTATTATACTAGTGGTAATATAATAGTGGTAATGTGCTATGGTAATGCACTGGTTGTAAAATACTAGTGGTAAGATACTAGTGGTAATATACAAATGGTAATATTGTATACTGCAGTAATACACTAGTGGTAATATACTCATTTTAATATACGGGTGGTGATATACTAGTGGTGAATTACTGTGGTTATACAACAGCAGTAATATACTAGTGGTAATATATTAGTGGTAATATACTAGTGGTAATGTACTAGCTGTAATATACCAGCTGTAATATACTGGTTGGAATATACCAGGTGTAATATACTGTGGCAATATACTAGTGGTAATATACTAGTGGTAATATACTAGTGGTAATATTCTGTGCTAATATACTAGTGGTAATATACTAGCAGTAATATGCTAATGGTAATACACAAGTAATAACATACTGTGGTAATATGCTAGTGGTAAAATAGTAGCTTACAATATACTAACTGTAATACACTAGTGGTAATATACTAGTGGTAATATACTGTGGTAATGTAACGTGGTAATAAACTGTGGTAATAAACTATGGTAATGGGCTCGAGGTAATATAATAGTGGTAATATACGAGTGGTAATATACTAGCGGTACTACAGAATACTGCGGTAGTATACCAGTGGTGATATACTAGTGGTAATATACTAACTGTAATATACTGAGGGTAATACACTACAGTAACGCACTCGTGGTAATATAGTGGCAATATACCTGTTGTAATATACTAGTGGTAATATACTAGTGGTAATATACTAATGGTATATGCTAGTGTAAATATACTAGTGGTAATATTCTAGTGTTAATATAGTGTGGCAATATAAGTTGGTGATGTACTATGGTAATATAGCAGTGGTAATATACTACGGTAACACACTTGTGGTAATATACTAGTGGTAATACAGTATACTGCGGAAATATACTAGTGGTAATATACTAGTGGTAATATACTATTGTTAGTATTTTAGTGGTAATATACTGTGGCAATATACCAGTGGTAATTTACCGATGTTAATATACTGTTGTAATATACTAGTGGTAATGTAGTACACAGCGGTAAAATACTATTGGTAATATATTAGTGGTAATTTACTAATTGAAACATTCAAGTGGTAATATACTAGTGGTAATATTGTAGTGGTAATATACTAGTGGTAAAATACCTATTGTGATATACGGTAACACACTTGTGGTAATTTACTAGTGGTAATACAGTATACTGCGGAAATACACTAGTGGTAATATACTAGTGGTAATATACTAGTGGTAATATTGTAGTTGTAATTTACTGGTGGTAGTATAATGTTGTTAAAATACTAATGGTAATATACTAGTGGTAATATTGTTGTGGTAATATGCTGGTGGTAACTATTGGTAATATTCTAGCTTACATTATATTAGCTGTAAAATGCTAGTGGTAATATACTAGTGGAAATATACTAGTGGTAAAATACTGTGGTTTTTATACTAGTGGTAAAATACTAGTGGTAATATCCTAGCGGTAATACAGTATTCTGCGGTAATATACTAGTGGTAAAATACTAGTTGTGATATACTAGTGGTAATATACTAGTGGAAATATTGTAGTGGTAATATACTGGTGGTAATATACTCATGGTAATATACTGGTTGTAATATACTAGTGGTAATATACTAGTTATAAAATACTAGTGGTAATATTGTAGTGGTAAAATACTGGTGGTAATATACTCATGGTAATATACTGTGGTAATATACTAGTGGTAATATACTAGTGATAACATACTATGGTAACACGCACTCGTGGTAATATAATAGCGGTAATATACTAGTGGTAATATATTAGTGGTAATTTTGCAGTGGTAATATACCGGGTGGTAATATTGTAGCTTACAATATACTATCTGTAGTATAATAGTGGTAGTATACTAGTGGTAAAATACTAGTGGTAATATACCGTGGTAATATAATGTGTTAATGTACTGTGGTATTATACTAGTGGTGATATTCTAGTGTAACATACTATGGTAATACACTCATGCTAATATACTAGTGGAAATATACTAGTGGTAATATATTAGTTGTAATACAGTCTACTAGTGGTAATATACTAGTGGTGTATTGTAGTGGTAACATGCTGTTTGTTTTGTACTAGTGGTAATATTGTAACTGTAATATACTATCTGTAATATGGTAGTGGTAATATACTGGTGGTAATATTTTGGTGATAATATACTGGTGGTAATATACTAGTGGTAATATTGTAGTGGTAAAATTGTAGCTTACAATATACTAGCTGTAATATACTAGTGGTAATATACTAGTGGTAATATACTAGTGGAAATATACTAGTAGTAAAGCACTGGTGGTAATATACTGTGGTATTATAATGTGTTAATTTACTTTGGTATTATACTAGTGGTAATATATTAGTGTTATATACTATGGTAATGCACTCATGCTAATATACTAGTGTTAATATACTAGTGGTAATATACTTGTTGTAATACAGTATACTGCGTTAATTTACCAGTTTCAATATTTTAGTGGTAATATACTGGTGGTAATATACTGGTGGTAATATACTAGGGTTAATCTACTAGGGGTAATATTGTAGTGGTAATATGCTGATGGTAATATACTGGTTGTAATATACTAGTGGAAATATACTGTGGTAATATACTAGTGGCAACGTACTATGGTAATATACTAGTGGTAATAAACTAGTGGTAATATACTATTTGTTGTGCACTTGTGGTAATATACTAGTGGTAATATGCTGTGGTATTATACTAGTGGTAAAATAGAATTGGTAAAATACTGTGGTAATATGCTAGTGGTAATATACTATGATAATACGCTTGTGGTAATATACTAGTGGAAATATTATAGTGGTAATATACTAGTGGTAATTTTGTAGTGGTAATATAATGGTGTTAATATACTGGTGGTAATACACTGGTGGTAATATACTGGTGGTAATATACTGTGGTAATATACTTGTGGTAATATACTGGTGTTAATATACTGATGGTAATATACTGGTGGTAATATTCTACGGTAATGCACTCGTGGCAATATACTAGTGGTAATATGCTGTTTTAATATACTAGTGGTAATATACTAGTGGTAAAATAGAATTGGTAAAATACTGTGGTAATATGCTAGTGGTAATATACTATGATAATACGCTTGTGGTAATATACTAGTGGAAATATTATAGTGGTAATATACTAGTGGTAATTTTGTAGTGGTAATATAATGGTGTTAATATACTGGTGGTAATACACTGGTGGTAATATACTGGTGGTAATATACTGGTGGTAATATACTGGTGGTAATATACTGGTGTTAATATACTGGTGGTAATATGCTGTGGTAATATACTTGTGGTAATATACTGGTGTTAATATACTGATGGTAATATACTGGTGGTAATATTCTACGGTAATGCACACGTGGCAATATACTAGTGGTAATATGCTGTTTTAATATACTAGTGGTAATATACTAGTGGTAATATACTGCGGTAATATACTGCGGTAATATACTAGTGGTAATATGCTAGTGGTAATATACTATTGGTAAAATACTGTGGTAATATACTAGTGGTAATATACTATGGTATTACGCTCGGGGTAATATACTAGTGGTAATATTCTACGGTAATGCACTCGTGGCAATATACTATACTGGGCCATCCACATCATACCAGATGGTTATACAACCAGTCAGGATGCTCTCAATGGTGCAGCTGTAAAGGTTCTTATGGATCTGAGGGGCCATGGCTGATCGTTTCAGCCTCCACAGACACCCTGGTTCGATTCCAGGCTGTATCACAACCGGCCGTGATTGGGAGTCCCACAGGGTTGCGCACAATTGGCCCAGCGCCATCCGTGTTTGGCTGTTGTAGGCCGTCATTGTAAATTTGAATTTGTTCTTAAACTCTTAAGGCTAGTATATTTGAACAATTACATTTACTTTTGATACTTAAGTATTATTAAAAACAAATACTTTTAGACTTTTACTCAAGTAGGATTTTACTATTGGATGTAACTATTGGATGTAACAATGTATCACTAGCCACTTTAAACAATTTTGTATATAATGTTTACGTATCCGACATACTCATATCAAATGTATACACTGTACTCTAAACCATCTACTGTATCTTGCCTATGCCGTTCGGCCATCGACCCAAATCTCTAGCCACTTTAATTAATAACTATAATTGGATGAAATAATGTATTACTAGCCACTTTAATTAAACAATGCCATTTATATAATGTTTACATATCCTACATTACTCATCTCATATATATATGTGTATATACTGTACTCCATACCATCTACTGCATCTTGCCTATGCCGGTCAGCCATCGCTCATCCATATATTTATATGTACATACTCGTATTCATTCCTTTACTCTTGTGTGTATAAGGTAGTTGTTGTGAATTTGTTAGATTACTTGTTAGATACTACTGCATGGTCGGAACTAGAAGCACAAGCATTTCGCTACACTCGCATCTGCTAACCATGTGTATGTGACAAATACAATTTGATTTGATTTGATTTGACTAAGTGACTGACTTTTACTTGAGTAATTTTATATTAAGGTATTTTTACTTTTACTAAAGTATGACAGTTGGGTACTTTTTCCACCACTGACTCTTACCACCTGGGGACGGCCCGTCAGAAAGGCCAGGTTTTGGTTGCAGAGGGAGGTGTTCAGTCCCAGGGTCCTAAGCTTGGTGACGAGCTTGGAGGGAACAGTGGTGTTGAACACAGAGCTGTAGTCGATGAACAGCATTCTTATATACTGTATTCCTCTTATCTAGGTGGGAGAGGGCAGAGCGTATTGGAATTGAGATTGTGTCATCTGTGGATCTGTTGGGTCGGCATGTCTGGGAGAAAGAGGGGGAACAGAGACAGAGGAGGGAGGAGAGGGAGATGTGACCTTTTCTCTAACAGAGAAGTGGCAAACAGCCTCTCAGGTAGGAGCCAGAGACAGGTAGGATCCAGGGACAGGTAGGATCCAGAGACAGGTAGGAACCAGAGACAGGTAGGAACCAGAGACAGGTAGGAGCCAGAGACGGGTAGGAGCCAGAGACCGGTAGGATCCAGAGACAGATAGGCGCCAGAGACAGGTAGGAGCCAGAGAAAGGTAGGAACCAGAGACAGGTTGGAGCTAGAGACGGGTTGGAGCCAGACACGGGTAGGAGCCAGAGACCGGTAGGATCCAGAGACAGGTTGGAGCTAGAGACGGGTTGGAGCCAGAGATGGGTAGGAGACAGAGACCGGTAGGATCCAGAGACAGATAGGCGCCAGAGACAGGTAGGAGCCAGAGACAGGTAGGAGCCAAAGACAGGTAGGAGCCAGAGAAAGGTAGGAGCCAGAGACAGGTTGGAGCCAGAGACAGGTAGGGGCCAGAGACAGGTAGGAGCCAGAGACAGGTAGGAGCCAGAGAAAGGTAGGAGCCAGAGACAGGTAGGAGCCAGAGAAAGGTAGGAGCCAGAGACAGGTTGGAGCCAGAGACAGGTTGGAGCCAGAGACAGGTTGCTGTGTACCACCCAAAGAAAAGAGCAGGTCAAAAATAAGGCTAGAAAGCTAGACGAGGATGACATCACTCAGGACTCTCAGAGCAGTGCTGTGGGAATACTTCAGCTGACTGTGTCTGTGTCCCAAATGGAACCCTATTCCATTTCTAATGCACTGCTTTTGACCACAGCCCCTATGGGTGCCATTTGGGAAGCATCCTGTGTTTGTAACAGGGTGCAACGTTGTTTAAAGCCATAACTAGGGCATGTACTATACGTGATGTGTTTAACATCCCCTTCTCAAGTCAGCCAAAAACTGTTCTGTTGATAGCTTGTATGGTATATTTACAGCCTAGTCTGAGTAGCCACCTAGACAGAGGAAGATGCATGAAGAATAACACAGTTTCACAGACATACTGTACCATATCACAACCTGATAACATTGTGAAGAAATTGTTTTGGAGTGTGTGAAAGCTTGTATGTTACCTATTTTACCCTTTGAGTAGAAAACAATGATACTGATGCTGTCCTCCCTAGCCAAGGTCAGCTCACAGCAGTGTGGGCCAATGCTGCACCTTTGTAATGTAAACACAGTCTTTAAAATGCAGCGGCTTCTCTGTTTGTGTGTGTGTGTGTGTGTGTGTGTGTGTGTGTGTGTGTGTGTGTGTGTGTGTGTGTGTGTGTGTGTGTGTGTGTGTGTGTGTGTGTGTGTGTGTGTGTGTGTGTGTGTGTGTGTGTGTGTGGGCACCAGAGGCAAGCTGTTAATATTCGACACACAAACCACAGGTGCGCACACACACACACATACATTCAATCACAAATAAACACATGCACACTCATGCACAGAAGCACACACACACACACACAGCAAGACAGTGGACCAGAAAGGAGAGCAGTGTTGGATATAAAGACGCATCTCTCTCTGAAGGTCATGAATGGGGACAGTGACGTTTTCAACTTGTGTCCTGAGATCAACAATTCTACACCTAGGATATATTGTAACACTGCTCTTAAAGCTTTAGGATGTTATCATCTTTCTCTCTTTCCTTCTATACCTCTCTTTCTATTCCTTTCCTTTCCGTCACTGGGGGGATTAATTTGAACGGATTAAGAAAAGAATGAAGTCGAAGGAGAGAAAGAAGTTAAGGAATGGAAAGGTTAGGAAGGTGAGGGGTTTGTGAAAAAGTCTGTGTTTGATCCACAGTGTTATTTCAGACACACACACACATATCAGCCAGGTCACCCGTGATACAAGTCATTATTTGGCACCCATCCATGCCTGAGGATGTCGGGAGATGACGTGGAAACTGGCCACTAGGTGCAACAGTGAGCGCTGTTACCTTCAAGTCGTTTTCGGTTTCGCTAGGGCGTTGTGGAC
Organism: Brachymystax lenok tsinlingensis; assembly: GCA_030435695.1. Classification (NCBI taxonomy): domain Eukaryota; kingdom Metazoa; phylum Chordata; class Actinopteri; order Salmoniformes; family Salmonidae; genus Brachymystax; species Brachymystax lenok. Next base: position 28,083,422 of record CM059784.1, on the reverse strand, counting down.
AGGCGTAAGCATCTGCCTCTGATTCCAGAGGTTGAAAGTTTGAATCCAGCCATATAAAGTTGTTTTTGAGATTTTGTTTCAAGCCTAACCAAAACCTTAATCCTAACCTTAATGAGTTGGAGTTAATGCCTGCATTTATACTTGACCTTAAACACTTCAAAATTTGACATATGGAACAACTTCTAAATCTGGCGTTTGAGAAACATGGATGAACGTCTAATTCTGAAGGGAGACTGTGAGAGCTGGTAATGTAAAACAACATGGTTTGGACAGACACAGATGCACAGTTAATGTCAAGGACAACAGAGAGTTACTGCGGTCTCTGTGTGCCAAGATCTCTATCCAACAGATCAGACAGATAAGACAGCAGTTCCCAAACTAGGGGTCGCAACCCCATGTTGGGTTGCCTGATATGAAAACAAGAATTTAAAAAATCCTGTAAAAAAATGAAAATACAAGTATAATAATTATAACACTGTATTTGTCTCTCAAAATAACATTAAAAATCTAAATTAAATAAAGCTCAACCAGAGAGCGCCCTTAGATCGTGGGAAAAGGCTGCACTTGACTGTTGCACTTGAATCATTCCCCCAGTGAAGGGCTAGGCCCGCTATGCTATGAAACCACACTATTGCAGAGACCTTGATATTACCAGCCGCAATTGATGTGGTGAAAACGATATGGGGAGGCAGAAGCACAGAAACTTACATCTATACCTTTGCCAGATAACACTGTGAAATTACACTCTTAGGAAAAAGGGTTCCAAAGGGGTACTTCGGCTGTCCCCCATAGGATAACCCTTTTTGGTTCCAAGTAGAACCCTTTTAGGTTCCATGTAGAACCTTCTGTGGAAAGGGTTCAAGATTGAACCCCAAAGGGATCTACCTGGAACCATAAAGGTTTATTCTATGGGGACAGCCTTAGAACCCTTTTAAGTTCTAGACATGTAGATCACTTCCTTAAAAGAAAATGGTTTATAAAGCTCTACTGCACAAGCTTCCAACATAACTAACATCTTAGTTGAAATGTAGAATTTCCGGTTGGTTAACAATGATGACTCTTTTGGCAACCACAGGAGAACTGCTTTTTCATATCAGGCACCTCATGTGTGGAATAGTCTCCAGTTGACACTTTGTTTGGATGATATGGTGTCACTGGGTCAGTTTAGGAAATTGGTTAAGGATTATATTTGTGATGAACGTGTTTGTTTTATTTGATTACAATGGTTAATGTGTATATTGTATGCCTATTGTGTATATTTTGTATATTTGGAATAATTGTGTGTGTGCTGATGTGACTGTTGTTCCCAGGGCACACGTGTCTCCCTGGTTAAATAAAAGTTAAAAGAAAGCACCTTATTTTTCTATGAGTGTAAGAAATTATGCTGTTGCTAACAATCAAGTGGAAATTTCTGACTGAACGACTCAAAAACTCCCCACCTGATGCTCTCAAAATGGATGTTAACTGTGAGGGCCGTGTTGCGTTTACTTTCTTTCGCTATATGCTGGGGGATGCTACGAGGACATATTGTTCTGTCTCACGATTCCCGAGCATGAAACGGCTGTTCAGGGGATGTTCAGTGTGCTGCGGGGCCATATTGTCGAAAAAGATTCCATGGGATCGAATGGTGGGCTTTTGCACAGATGGGCCTCCATCTATCACGGGACGGCGGGCAGACCTCTGCACTCTAGTTATGAATGTGTCTCCTTCTGCATATGAACGCACTCTATGATACACCCACTGAGCTATAATGGACACACCGAGAGCAACTGGCAGAAAGAATGCTGAGGGTAGAACTCAGAGATATGCAGCAGGTAACTATTTCACGCTGAGGCTCGGTGCTTATCGAGGGCCAGTGTTGGAAAGATTTTTTGAATTGAGAAATGAACTGTTGTCACTTGCAATGGATATAAGAAACAGACTTTGTTGACTTTCTGTGTAATGAAAATAAATGTGTCTCCTTGCCTATGTAACATACATATTGGGAAACTCAACGAACTGGGAAAATACAAAAAAAATTATACAGATGAGTGAATTAATCACCATAATCCCTTTGACTGTAATCCTGGCTCAGTTGACATGCCGGTAAGTGAAATCAAACAGCTGATCTGTGGGTGGTCTGGGTGTAGCTGGTGCAGAGGAGTCAGGTGTAGGACAGCAGAGATGAGTACCACAAGTAACTTTACTAAAAAGAAACGTACTCATACAATGACAAATAACCAAGCCCGCAATATGGACCAAAAAATACAAAACAATCACACACAACAAACATAGGGAAAACAGAGGGTTAAATAATGAACATATAATTGGGGAATTGAAACCAGGTGTGTAAAACAAGACAAAACAAATGGAACATGAAAAGTAGATCGGCGATGGCTAGAAGACCGGTGACGTCGACCGCGAACGCCGTGACATGATCGAGTCGTGACATGATCGAGTTGTCTTGTGACCGAATGCTGCAGACAACGCATTCACGGGTCACTATGGAAGAGTTTTGGTTCTTGACTCAAAGGGAATACTGTAATGCTCTCCTTCCGAGCATTAAGACTCATGGTACGCCAATTCAGCGCTCTCATCTGCATTAAAAACAAATATTGTTCCAGATTGGATGTGACAGGAGCGATTACCTGCCAAGTTTTTCTGCATGTACATAGCGTGCTTATAATTGTATTTACAAAACACTTAAACCCCTATATTATATTTAGTCAACATGCTCAGTACACTGTCCAACCATTCTCTATCAGTCAATACAGTGAGGGTGGCCTGACAGCTGGTTAGACTGTGTTGGCTAAGAAGGTCTGGAGAGAAGACTGGGATCAATCTGAAAAACATTGTGTAGACATGATCTTTACAATGACAGAGGGAGGGAGAGAGAGAGAGAGAGAGAGAGAGAGAGAGAGAGAGATAATGAGATCAACAGGAGCAGTGAGAGGAACAAAGCACCCGAGAAGGAAGAAAAGAAGAGAGGGATGAGAGAGTGATGAGGAATATGTGAAGGAGTGTTTCAAGAAAGAAAGGACAGGGGTTGCTATAGCGACTGACTCAGAAGTTTGGAAGGAGGGCGAGAGAAAAGGAGAGGGGGTGGGGGAGAGAGAGGGAGAGGGGGAGGGAGAGGGGGTGGGGAGAGAGAGGGAGAGGGGGGAGGGAGAGGGGTTGGGGGAGAGAGCAAAAGTAAAGCCAAAAGAGATTTCCTGTTTAGCTGAGAGGGTGGGAACTGTGGTCTACTGTGTGGAAACATCTATGTTAAATCTGTTCAGCTGAGAGGAACTGTGGTCTACTGTGTGGAAACATCTATGTTAAATCTGTTCAGCTGAGAGGAACTGTGGTCTACTGTGTGGAAACATCTATGTTAAATCTGTTCAGCTGAGAGGAACTGTGGTCTACTGTGTGGAAACATCTATGTTTAATTGGTTTAGCTGAGAGTGTGGGAAATGTGGTCTACTGTGTGGAAACATCTATGTTAAATCTGTTTAGCTGAGAGTGTGGGAAATGTGGTGTACTGTGTGGAAACATCTATGTTAAATCTGTTTAGCTGAGAGGGTGGGAACTGTGGTCTACTGTGTGGTTAAGTGTGCCTTGAATTCAAAATAAATTACAGACAGTGTCACCAGCAAAGCACCCCCACACCATCACACCTCCTCCTCCATGCTTCATGGTGGGAACAATACATGCGGAGATCATCCGCTCACCTACTCTGCGTCTCGCAAAGACACGGCGGTTGGAACCAACAATCTCAAATTTGGACTCCACCTGTCTAATGTACATTCCACCTGTTTCTTGGCCCAAGCAAGTCTCTTCTCATTATTGGTGTCCTTTAGTAGTGGTTTCTTTGCAGCAATTTGACCATGAAGGCCTGATTCACGCAGTCTCCTCTGAACAGTTGATGTTGAGACGTGTCTGTTACTCTGTTGCAATCTGCTGCAATCTGCAATCTGAGATGCCGTGTGGTCAATATGAATGTTATTGACCGGTCATACGGTGCCAGAGGAGTAGCGTTTTAAGTAAATGAGTTATTTCTGTATAAAAAAAACAGAAATTTGCAAAAATTTTGAAAAACCAGGTTTCGCTTTTTCATTATGGGGCATTGTGTGTAGTTGGATGAGAAAAAAAATCTAAGAATGCATTTTAGAATAAAGCTGTAACATAACAGGAAAGGGGTCTGAATATTTTCCGAATGCACTGTACACACTGTACTGTAGTATATTATAGTCAATGCCACTCCGACATTGCTCGTCCTAATATTTATATATTTCTTCATTCCATTCTTTTACGTTTATATTTGTGTGTATTGTTGTGAATTGTTAATACTACTTGTTAATACTACTTGTTAATACTACAAGCATTTCCCTAAACCCCCAATAACATCTGCTAAATATGTGCATGTGGCCAATAAAATATGACACACACAGGCACACAAACACACACATACCAACAAACAGACGCTATGTCTCACTCAGGGTGAGGTGGGTTTTATGTTGGTGTCCAGTGTTCTCACTCAGGGTGAGGTGGGTTTTATGTTGGGGTCCAGTGTTCTCACTCAGGGTAAGGTAGGTTTATGTTGGTGTCCAGTGTTCTCACTCAGGGTGAGGTGGGTTTTATGTTGTGGTCCAGTATTCTCACTCAGGGTGAGAACACTGGCGCCCCACTGCTCCCTAAGTAGTTTAACTTCTTAGGGAGCATCTCCCAGGGTGACGGTTTTGGAGAGTCTGGCGTGCCCAAAGTAAAATGCCTCCCACTCAGGCCCAGAAAATAGGATAATTAGTAATTAGTACTATTGGATAGGAAACACTCTGAAGTTTCTAAGAGTGTTAAAATATTGTCTGTGAGTATAACAGAACGGATATAGCAGGCAAAAACCCGAGGAATTTCTGTCCTGGAAAAAGTGTATTTGACACATTGCCTCATTTTGAACCCCTCCCTATTGAAAATGACCATATAAGGGAGTAAGATTTCAGTACCTATTGCTTCCACTGGATGTCAACAGTCTCTAGACAGTGTTTTGATTCTGTTTAGTTGCTCTGGATGGTAATAGAAGAAGAATTAGGAAGTGGTCACCAGATGTAAACAGAAGAGGATGCGCATTCATGGCCTTGCACGCGCTGTGGTTTTTTTCTTTCCTATCGCCCAGTTTATAATCCGGTTGAAATATTATACTAAATATACATAAAAGTGTTTCTAAGGATACATTATCAATGATGTTTGATTGTTCTTGGACAAGTTTATAGGTATAGGTTGAACGAGTTCTCTTCACGGTTCTATGGGCGAGTGGACGCTGTATTTTCTGATCATAATGCACCAACCAAACGGAGATTTATGGATATAATACATTACTTTTTCTAACAAAAGAACCATGGATTGTCTTCGTTGGACACTTGGGAAGCCCTCAGCAGAAGTTCTTCAAAAGGTAATTGATTTGTTTTCGCTGTGAAATGTGTTTTCTGTGAACCGCAATGGTATTGGATTGTTTAGGTGCAACCCTAAACATTCAAATGTAGTGCTTTCGCCGTAAAGCCTTTTTGAAATCTGACAACGCTGTGATATTGCCAAGAAGCAGAGCTTTTGATGACTATGCAACACTTGTATATTGATGAATGTTTAATAATTCAACTTTTGGATTTTGAATTTGGCGCCTTGTAGTTAACTGTTTTTCACAAAATTTGAATGGCAGAAAATCCATCATGGAAGACCTTATGGGTCCCTGAGGCAAATTTGTTCCATGTGAGGAGTGGGATCAATTTCAGGACTTTAGGTCAAACAGGGTGAGGTGTGGGACTTTTCAAAGTTAGCATTTTCAATCTCTTGTTATAGCACCACCATCCGGTCAGTCAGTGTGATTTGGTAAATGCCAGATATATATTGCAAGACCATCATTCACCCAAGTTTCGTAAAAATCAGGCCAGTGCTGTCTGAGACATTGCGTGTCACTAATGTACAAATGAACGCACTAACAGACTAACGGTCGGAGACAGACCCACAGTCCCCCTGGGGGACAACAAAAGCAAAGGCTGTGATTTTGACGCATTAATGCAATTCATCCTCAATCGTTCTGTCTCCTTCGGAAAGTGTATCTTACTGTGTGTGTGCGTGTGTGTTGATTTCAGGCCTACCAAGTCAGAATCGCAAAGCCTCAGTATTAATCATGGTGTCACTAAAAATGGGCTCCCGAGTGGCACTGCATCTGAATGTTTGAGGCATCACAACAGACACCCTGGTTCGAATCCAGGCTGTATCACAACCGGATGTGATTGGGAGTCCCATAGGGCAGCGCACAATTGGCCCAGTGTCGTCCGGGTTTGGACTATCATTTGATTTTCAACAGGACAATGACCCAACACACCTACAGACTGTGTAAGGGCTATTTGGCCAAGAAGGAGAGTGATGAAGTGCTACATCAGACGACCTGGCCTCCACATTCACCCGACCTCAACGCAATTGAGATGGTTTGGGATGATTTGGACCGCAGAGTGAAGGAAAAGCAGCCAACAAGCGCTCAGCATATGTGGGAACTCCTTCAAGACTGTTGTAAAAGCATTCCAGGTGAAGCTGGTTGAGAGAATGCCAAGAGTGTTGAAAGCTGTCAACAAGGCAAAGGGTGGCTACTTTGAAGAATCTAAAATATAGTTTGATTTGTTTAACTTCTTAGGGAGTGGTGGGGCGCTCCCGACACTACCAGGTGAAATGTAAGGCGCTAAATTCAAAATCCAAAAGTTGAATTATTAAACATGCATCAATATACAAGTGTTTCATAGTCATCAAAAGCTCTGCTTCTTGGCAATATCACAGCGTTGTCAGATTTAAAAAAGGCTTTACGGCGAAAGCACCACATTTGATTGTTTGAGGGTAGCACCTAACATATTTTTCCCATTACCATGAATTCATAAGCTATCACGGTTCACAGAAAACACATTTCACAGCGAAAACAAATCAATTACCTTTTGAAGAACTTCTGCTGAGGGCTTCCCAAGTGTCCAACGAAGACAATCTATGTTTTTTTTGTTAGAAAAAGTAATGTATTATATCCATAAATCTCAGTTTGGTTGGCGCGTTATGATAAGAAAATACAGCCTCCAATCGTCCATTGAAACGTGAAGAGAACTCGTTCAACTTATACCTATAAACTTGTCCAAGAACAATCAAACATAATTTTAAATGTATCCTTAGGAACACTTTTATGTATAAATAGTATAATATTTTAACCGGAATATAAACTGGGCGATAAGAAAGGAAAAACCAAAGAACGCGCCAGCCGTGAACGCGCATTTACTTGTATTGACATCTGTGTGGACACTTCCTTATTCATCTTCTTCTCTTCTCTAAAAGCATTTAAAAAGAATCAGACTGCTGACATCCAGAGGAAGCGATAGGTACTGCATTCATATGCCCTTATATGGGCATTTTCATAAGGGAGGGGTTCTAAATGAGGCAATCTGTCAAAACCACTTTTTCCAGGACAGAAATTCCTCGGGTTTTCGCCTGCCATATCCGTTCTGTTATACTCACAGACAAAATGTTAACACTTTTAGAAAATTCAGAGTGTTTCCTATCCAATGGTACTAAATATGTGCCTGAATGGGAGGCATTTTAATTTGGGCACGCCAGGCTCTCCAAAACGGTCACCTCGTGCGCTGCTCCCAAAGAAGTTAACCCTTTTATGGTTACTACATGATTCCATATGTGCTATTTCAAAGTGTTGATGTCTTCACTATTATTCTGCAAAGCAGAAAATAGTAAAAATTAAGAAAAACCCTTGAATGACAGAAGACTGAAATATAACAAAAACTTTTGACATAGAAACACTGGATTTTCGGCAATTTTTTCCAATAATGTTTATAAACTATAAAGGACAGATGAACATACACACACACACACACACACACACGTACAGACACAACACACACACACACATACTCTCTCTCCGAGCAGCGCAGGCCTAGCTGAAGTAACACTTAGATTTTCATCTCTGTCACATTAGATAAAGTCTACCGCCAGCCTGTCAACATTCTGGAACTGATCTCTGTTTACTCATTCTGCTTCTGGACTGAAAACACACACAGATGAAGCTTTCTGAATGTGTGTGTATGTGTGTGCGGATGTGTGTGTGTTGTTTCCAACAGTAGAGCGACAAGAGGCTTAAATGAACACCAGGTTTCATTATCGGTTCTATTCTGCCATTTAGGAGATGCATCTGTTATGTGAACCATCTTTATCTACAGTACATAGGACCAGGAGCCTGTTTGAAGTGACATGCCTAAATAACTATCAAGACAAAAACAGACTGGCCAAAACAGTTGGTTTTCCCTAAACTATGTTTTCTCTGTGAATTATTGAATGATAATTGATAGTGCAAGATTCACCTCTGTTAAATGTTAAAAAGTCCTTTCTATAACAGCACAATATTGAATTATCACTTTTATTGTTCCATCTAAAGCCGACTTCTCTGAATTATTGCTTATTTCATTCAGAGTTATTCAGAAGGTAAATTGTCCACACGATAAGAAATCAGAATAGAACTACACAATAATAGAGGTTGAAAGCTTCATTTTCAAAATAAGTTAATCATGCTAAATTGCACATGCAAGAGGGTCTCTGTCTGCTGGCAGATTCGGGGAAGACAGATATCACAAACTTCAATTATTCAATATAAAAATAATTGAAAGAACTGCTCGTCTCTCTCCTTTCCATCTGTTTTTCATTCTCTCTCTCTCTTTGTGAGGACATATTTCACAAACTTTTAATTTTTCAATTATTAGGTCTCAAGAGAGAACTAGATAGAGAGAGGATCAACACTTAGTTAGGTAGACTGAAAAGATGTCTCTCCTCTCCTCTCTCTCATCTCCCCCGCTCCTCCTCTCCTCCTCTCCTTTCCTCTCTCTCATCTCCTCCTCTCCTCCTTTCCTCCTCTCTTCCTATTCTCTTATCTTCCTCTCCTTGTTCCTTTGTCTTCTCTCTCCAATCTCCTTCATTTTCTCCTCTCAACATGGCTGCAAAAACATCTCACTCTTGTTACTCTATATCTCCAGAGTTAAAGTTGGAGGTAAATGTTTTAAAACAGTGTTTCCAAATCCAACAGTCTATGGACTGTGATGCACACCGAGCCATCTAGCACTATTGTAATTTTTGTTCATTACTGCCATAAACGATGCTATTAGACCAGAAAAATGCCATGCTATTATCTATTAAACACCAGATGCAGTGGCTGTTTTGTACTCTTTAATTGTCAGACGTTATCAGAAGGTTCTGTTTGGTAAAATGTGTGGAGTGGAAATGTTTGTGTTTTCAGAGAATAGAAGGTGTGCTGGTTGAGGTCCAACTGACCGACCGACCGACCAACCGACTGACCTACCAACCGACCAATCAACAACATAACAACCTTGTGACACCACAGTACAGTAGCTGTGTATGTACCATCTAAATGTAGTTTCTCAGTCCTGACTAAATTCTATGGTTTCTCATCTGGAGGATCAATCCAGGGCTAAGGAGTCAATTACCATGGAAATCACACTGGCTTTAATCTCATTTGGTTTGATGTAATTCAAAATAGGCTTATTGGTTTTAAACCCTTTTAACGAACAGTGGAAGCGGAAGTCCTCTGGGTTATAGGCTATAACAGCAGACCTTTACTGTAGCTACCTGATTAACTACCTGTTTTACTAAGCGTTTGGCCCAGTTATTTTCAGAAGGGAATAATACTGCACATAAAAGGTACATTGGAATTAAAGGTAAACATGTACTTTTCTATGTTTTATTGTTGTTTAAACATTTTTCATTTGGAAATAGCAATTTCAACTAATATATTTTTTTATAGTATGATTATTTACACTTTTACACTTTTTAATCTGGCAGTTACTGTCTGATAGCTATTGTTCTATTTCAACACCAAACACCTAAAGTGTCCTTCTGACTGATGTCATCCAAAATGTCTCTGTTTCCACTGACATGACAGAACAACAAAGAGAAATCTAGCAGTGAACACTGGACCCCAACATAAAACCCACCTCACCCTGAGTGAGAACACTGGACACCAACATAAAACCCACCTCACCCTGAGTGAGAACACTGGACACCAACATAAAACCCACCTCACCCTGAGTGAGAACACTGGACACCAACATAAAACCCACCTCACCCTGAGTGAGAACACTGGACCCCAACATCAAACCCACCTCACCCTGAGTGAGAACACTGGACACCAACACAAACCCACCTCACCCTGAGTGAGAACACTGGACACCAACATAAAACCCACCTCACCCTGAGTGAGAACACTGGACACCAACATAAAACCCACCTCACCCTGAGTGAGAACACTGGACACCAACATAAAACCCACCTCACCCTGAGTGAGACATAGCGTCTGTTTGTTGGTATGTGTGTTTGTGTACCTGTGTGTGTGATATTTTATAGGCCACATGCACATATTTAGCAGATGTTATTGGGGGTTTGCTTATTTTCCAACATTGCAGTAGTATGTTGTATGACATCTAGTGGAAGCAATAGGTACTGCAGTCTCAGTCCTACATAAAGTTGTATGCAATAGGCACAATGGAGAAGATGCTCATTTACAAAAGAAAATACAAATCCGGATGGATTTTCCTCAGGTTTTCGCCTGCTATATCACTTCTGTTATACTCACATACATTATTTTAACACTCTTAGAAACTTCTGAGTGTTTCCTATCCAATAGTACTAATTATGTGCATATCCTATTTTGTGGGCCTGAGTGGCATGCATTTTACTTTGGGCACGCCAGACTCTCCAAAACCGTCACCTCGGGAGCCACTCCCTAAGAAGTTAAGTATTCAGATCCTTTACTATGAGACTAGACATTGAGCTCAGGTGCATCCTGTTTTCGTTGATCATCCTTTAGGTGTTTCTACAACTTGATTGGAGTCCACCTGTGGTAAATTCAATTGATTGGACATGATTTGGAAAGGCACACACCTGCCTATTTAATTAAGGTCCTTCAGTTGACAGTGCATGTCAGTTCAAAAACCAAACCCTGAGGAATTGTCAGTAGAGCTCCAAGACAGGATTTTGTTGAGGCACAGATCTGGGGAAGGGTACCAAAAAATGTCTGCCGCATTGAAGGTCCACAAGAACACAGTGGTCTCCATCATTCTTAAATGGAAGCAGTTTGGAACCACCAAGACTCTTCCTAGAGCTGGCCGCCCGGCCAAACTAAGCTGTCGGGGAGAAGGGCTTTAGTCAGGGAGGTGACCAAGAATGGTATTCACTCTGACAGAGCTTTTGAGTTCCTCTGTGGAGATGGGAAAAGCTTCCAGAAGGACAATCATCTCTGCAGCTCTCCACCAAGTAGGCGTTTATGGTAGAGTGTCCAGACAGAAGCCACTCCTCAGTAAAAAGCACATGACAGCCTTCTAAAGACTCTCAGACTATGAGAAACAATACTCTCTGGTCTGATGAAACCACCATTGACATTTTTGGGTTGAATGCTAAGCGTCACATCCGGAGGAAACCTGGCGACATACTTACAGTGAAGCACGGTGGTGGCAGCATCATGCTGTAGGGATGTTTTTCCGTGGCAGGGACTGGGAGATTAGTCAGGATCGAGGGAAAAATGAATGGAGCAAAGTACAGAGAGATCCTTGATGAAAACCTGCTCCAGAGCGCACAGGATCTCAGACTGGGACAAAGGTTCCTCTTCCAACAGGACAATGACCCTAAGCACACTGCCAAGACAATGCAGGGGTGACTTTGGGACAAGTCTCTGAATGTCCTTGAGTGGCCCAGCCAGAGCCAGGACTTGAACCCCGATCGAACATCTCTGGAGAGACCTGAAAATAGGTGTGCAGCGACGCTCCCCATCCAACTTGACAAAACTTGAGAGGATCTGCAGAGAAGAATGGGAGAAACTCCCCAAATACAGGTGTGCCAAGCTTGTAGCATCATACCCAAGAAGACTCGAGGCTGTAATCACTGCCTAAAGTTATTCAACAAAGTACTGACTAAAGGGTCTGAATGCTTATGTAAACGTGATATTTGATTTTTTTTTTTTTTATAAATTTACAAAAAATTCAGAAAAACTGTTTTTGCTTTGTCATTATGGTATATTGTGTGTAGATTGATGATGGAGAAGAAACAATTTAATAAATTGTAGAATAAGGCTGTAACGTAACAAGATGTGGAAAAAGTCAAGGTCTGAATAATTTCCGAATGCACTGTATGGCGACAGTAGAGACTCTGGAGGAACCGGTGAAGATACATATGACAGAAGAAGAAGGTTAGAGCTAGCCTTATAGAGAAGACTAGAGCGAGGGCAAGTAATGGTACCATGGAAAAGCCCCACTGACTGATGTATGTAGGCATTTATTTGAAGTGTCTACATGGTCTGCAGTCACTGGTAATAGCACAAGGTTTTATTGAGCATGAGGTGCTATTATATATGTGTAGGCAGTAGTGGCAGGAGAACCATTGAAGACACATATGGAACATAGGAAGAAACAATAAGAGAATTGTTGAAGATGCACATGGAGTAATAAGGGAGATTACTGAGTGTGTTTGGAATAGTACTAAGTGAGTGTGGATGTGAGAGTTGTGTGAGTGTGGAATGGACGTGTTAAGCTGATTGAAATTTGGATAATAAGATAAATTATTAGTGTTAAGAGATATACATTTGGATAATAAGTGGTCAATTGAGTTCAACAAATTATTTCATTTTGAGACAATGAGAGGTTTGAAATTTGAGTATGAAGCTGATTGAAATTTGGATAATAAGAGGACTGAAAGTTGGATATTAACCTGATTGATATTTGGATAATGAGAGCATTCAAATTTGGAAAGTAAGCTGATTGAAATTAAGATAATAAGAGATATTATAACTATTAAGTCCTGAGTGAATTAGAGCTCTCAGGGGACTAGCTCAGGTGTGAAAGGTGCTTGGCTGAATGATTACCCCAATCAGTTCTGTGTGAGCTGAGTTTTCCAGTTCTGTGTGAGTTTTTCGATTCATAACGTTATCTAGGGGTTCTATCCACCACCGCCCGTCAATCTACCGTAGTGAGCACTGACAGAAGAAGCCATTGAAAAGTTTGAGATGGTAACAGCTGAGATGGGTAAGGGCTGTTCATTGATGTCCCCGGACACTGATATTTCCTCGAGAACATGATACGTGTACCTCTCGGGCTGGCTGCGCTATGATCATTGATGGAGGTCTGGATGTAAATACCTAAGTTGATTTATAACATAATATAGGGATTTTGTAGAAGATATGAAAGGAGAGAGTACTATTCTAAAATATGCTGTTAACTACTTACGGAGTGGTGGGGCGCTAGTGGAGTGGTGGGGCACTCCCAACACTACCCGGTGAAATGTGAGGCGCCAAATTCAAAATCCAAAAGTTGAATTATTAAACATTCATCAATAAGTGTTGCATAGTCATCAAAAGCTCTGATTCTTGTCAATATCACAGCATTGTCAGATTTCAAAAAGGCTTTACGGCGAAAGCACAACATTTGATTGTTTGAGGGTAGCACCTCTAATATTTACGCATTAGCATAAATCCATGACCCAACACGGGTCTCAAAAAACGCATAAAATCGCTAATATAACATCCCTTACCTTTCGAAGAACTTCTGCTGAGGGCTTCCCAAGTGTCCAACGAAGACAATCCATGCTTCTTTTGTTAGAAAAAGTTGTTTATTATATCCATAAATCTCAGTTTGGTTGGCGCGTTATGATCATAAAATCCACCGTTGAGTCGCCCATTGAACCGTGAAGAGAACGCGTTCAACCTATACCTATACACTTGTCCAAGAACAATCAAACATCATTGATAATGAATCCTTAGGAACACTTTTATGTATATTTACTATAATATTTAAACCGGATTATAAACTGGACGATAGGAAAGGAAAAAACCACAGCCTTGCTTGAGCCGTGAACGCGCATCCTCTTCTGTTTACATCCAATGACTAGTTCGAAATTCTTCTTCTATTACCATCCAGAGCAACCTAACATCACCAAACACTGTCTAGAGACTGTTGACATCCAGTGGAAGCAATAGGTACTGCAATCTTACTCCCATATATAGCTGTTTTCAATAGGGAGGGGTTCAAAATGAGGCAATGTGTCAAAACCACTTTTTCCAGGACAGAAATTCCTCGGGTTTTTGCCTGCTATATCCATTCTGTTATACTCACAGACAATATTTTAACGCTCTTAGAAACTTCAGAGTGTTTCCTATCCAATAGTACTAATTACTAATTATCCTATTTTCTGGGCCTGAGTGGGAGGCATTTTACTTTGGGCACGCCAGTCTCTCCAAAACCGTCACCTCGTGAGCCGCTCCCTAAGAAGTTAACATGCCATTTGCGACAACAGTTCCAGCTGAAATGTTACTGCCATAATCCATACATTAAATTGTGTAATGAAGCATATGTGGAACTGTATGAAATGAAGGTCTTAATAGAAGGATAGAACCTTCTTTTGATAGAGGCTATAATCTAATGCTTACCTTAAAGTGTTAAGATAATTAGTGATAAGAGGAGGGAATATAAATGAACATTTAATCTTTGTGCTTTTCTAATAACCAATTCAACTGGATTCATGCAAGTGACTGATTTATTGTGGCTAGGAGGAATCCTCATTATCACTATAAGCAATTTGTCAGTACGCCCAGAACATTGCCTTGAGAACCGAAAGGGGGTATCTCAGTTTCAAGGTCTCAGCTTTGAGAGAGGAAGCCTCGTAAGGTATTGGTCGGTCACATGCACGAAGCAAACATTAATGATGAATTAATGATGAATAATGACTAATGTAAATCATGCAAATATAACTTGTCTGTGTAAGCAGTATATAATATAACTAACGGGACTGCCCCGGCAGAGCTCCCGACCGACATGTACCATGGTGCATTAAGTTTGTTGGAACCTCTCCAGCTTGCAGATAATAAAGAAAGATTCATTTAGGTTTGACTTGGAGTCCCTGGTGGTAATTTCCCTGACAATTGCTTAGGAGCTAGAAACAGAGCTACCATGTCTGTCGGAGTCATCTTAACTTTTTTTTGTATGTGTGTCAGTATGTGAGTAAGTGTGTCAGAATGTGTGTGCGTGTTTTAGTATTTGCTTGCGTGTGTGTGTGCCAGTGTGTGTCGGGGCGAGGGGTCTCTCCCCCGTGTTGTAAGGGGTTTTCAAGTACGTGTGACATAGAGAGGTCCCATGTCAGGCTGATTACACATTGAATGCGTGAAAATCGCAGTAGGAGTGAGAAAAGGATGATGGTGTGTCCTGTTTGCCTTTCCCTGGAGGTGTGGAGCACACGCTGGACTTCAGACTCACTGGTCTGCAGAAAAAACCTGGGTTCAAATACAATTTTAAATAATTTCATATAATTAAGCTGGGCTTGTTTGAGCTTGCCTTGTGTAATATAAATAATTGAGTTGTCAGACAAGTGACACAACCCCTGCCCATCTGGCGCTGCAGGCCGGCATAAGCAAACACTCAAAGTACTTGAAATATTTTGAAAAGTATTTGAACCTAGTTCTGCATCAGACTCACTGGGAAGCAAACCCAGTGGTCTTGTCTTGTCATGCCACTGAACCAGTGACGGCACAAACAGAGAGAAAAATTCGGACTGATTCAACATGGAGTGGGAAACTGGTGTCCTGAGCGAAGGTGCTTTCCTTGAGGAGTTGAACTGTTTGAAATGCATCTGCATGGTTCAGCACAGCACTTTACTCTGCTTGGGATCCTTTACGCATTGTTGTTCACAGGTGAACAAGTGAACCACTTAGCAGTTAGAATAGCATCTGACTGAAAGGCCTTCTGCTACAATGACCTGCACCGTAGTGGACATGCTCGCACACACACACACACACACACACACACACACACACACACACACACACACACACACACACACACACACACACACACACACACACACTCTGTTTCTGTTGCTGTCTCTCTCTCCTCTCTCCAAGTGCTTTATCATTGCTCAATGTCATTTTTAATGAACTTTATATCACATCAAGTCAGACCAGTCTCAAATCATAAACTTCCGTAATAAGTGGGAATAGATTGTCCACGGTGATAGGGATACGCTCTGGCTGTTTCCGCCACTGTAATTGTAATATATTGGACAATACGTCACAATTTACAAGCTAGCTCCCCTGACTGCAACAGTAAAATCTGAATATTTCCCTGTGTGGTGTGTGTTTTGCATATTGAATACATCCTTTTATAGCACTCCCTCTGTGTGTGTGTGTGTGTGTGTGTGTGTGTGTGTGTGTGTGTGTGTGTGTGTGTGTGTGTGTGTGTGTGTGTGTGTGTGTGTGTGTTTGTGTGTGTGTGTGTGTGTGGCATAGTAAACAGATCCTTTTATAGTGTAGCAGAAAGAGCAGTCTGATCTAATGTTGTTGTTTTGTTTTCTGTCAGAGAGAATAGAGTGGTTTATTCTAAACTAAAATAAGCTGCTCTGAGAGTACTGAGATGCTACAAAAAGTATTTAAATTTTTCCATATAACTCAATAAAGCACTTTGAACAAAATGACAACAAAATCAACATGAAAAACCCAACTGGCTCTCACAGTCTCACGTCAGAATTAAACGGTCATCCATCTTTCCAAATGTCAAATTTCGAAGTTGTTGCAAACGTCAAGGTTAAGTTTAGGCATTAACTCCAAAATGTTAAGGCTAGGGTGAAGTTAATCGGAAATGTTAAGGATAGGCATTCACTCTGAATTGTTAAGGTAAGTGTTAAGGTTTGGGATAGGCTTAAAATAAAAATCTCAAAAACAACTATCTATCGCTGGATTTGAACTTTCAACCGTTGTAATCGGAGGCAAAATAAACATAAAAAACCCAACTAGCTCTCACAGTCTCACGTCAGAATTAGACGTTCGTCCATGTTTCTCAAATTTCGAAGTTGCTGCAAATGTCAAATTTTAGTGGTTTAAGGTTAAGTTTAGGCATTATCTCCAAAATATTAAGGTTAGGGTTATGTTTAGGCATTAACCTGTTACAGATCCAATCCCGTGAACGGGATCAATTTTGACAACATCCGGTGAAATGCAGAGCGCCAAATTCAAATTACAAAAATCCTCATTTCAAACATTCATGAAAATACAAATGCTGCACACCCTTCAAAAGCTTAGACTCTTGTTAATCTAACAGCATTGTCAGGTTTCAAAAAGGCTTTATGGCGAAAGCAGAACATTTGATTGTCTGAGGACAGCGCCTCACTCAAAAACTCAATTAGCATAATAACATAACCAGCAGAGGTGTCACAAAACTCAAAAATAGCATAAAATAAATTGCTTACCTTTGATGATCTTCCTCTGATGGCATACCCAAGCATCCAGGTTACACAATAAAAGGTCCTTTTGTTCGATAAAGTTCCTTTTTATATCCATATAGCTCCATTTGGTTGGCGTGTTTTGTTCAGTAATCCACCTGCCCAAAGGCTTTCATCCATGCAGACAAACGATATCCCAAAAGTACCTGTGAAGTTTGTCAAAAATAGTCAAACAGCATTTCTAATCCATACTCAGATACCCTAAAATGAATATGAACTATAATATTTCAGACAGAATATAACCTGCTGAATAGAAGAGAAAAAGAACTGAGCACATTCCCTGTTAGGCGCAATATCCAAAACAGTACACTTGACGTGAACTCAGGAACAAGTGGTCTTACTCCCTTGATTTTCATGATTGAAGCTTCAAACCTTTTTCTAAAGACTGTTGACATCTAGTGGAAGCCACAGGAACTGCAATCTGGGGGTTAAACTATGAGGCTTTGAATAGCTGGCCTATTGAAAACAGTGTGACATGACTGATTCAGACATCCCGGATTGATTTTGCTTTGGATTATTTTAACAGTTTTAGAAACTTCAGAGTGTTTTCTATCCAAAGCTACTAATTGTATGCATATCCTAGCTTCTGGGCCTGAGTAACAGGCAGTTTACTTAGGGCACGTTTTTCATCCGAACTTCAAAATACTGCCCCCTAGCCCTAAGAAGTTAAGTCCTAAATCTTAAGGATAGGCATGCACTCTGAATGGTTAAGGTAAGGATTAAGGTTTGAGATAGGCTTTAAAAAATAATCTCAAAAACATCTTTCTATCACTGGATTTGAATTTGCAACCTTTGGAATCAGATGCTGACACCTATCCACTGTCCCTGCCCACAACATTTTAGCAAAACTGAAACCTAACAGTGTTGGCCCCTAGAGGCCAGTTTCTAAATCATCTCTCGATGTCCTCAGACATGGATGGACGTTGAATACTGACTTGTACCACGGGTGACCTGGCTGGAAAAAGCAACATTACAATAAACATCTTTCTCTGTCTATCTGCTTCTCACTGTCCCTCCTCTCTCTCTATCTTTCTCTCTCTCTCTCTCTGTTATTTCATCAGGGTCCTCCATGAAGGAGGAATAGTTTTCCTGCAGTATCACACAAGACAATAGTTTTCCACCAGAGGAAGCAAATAAATAAAGAGGAAATCTAATTCTTTCAGCTGTCGCTGGAGTAGCAGGTGATGAATCAGCAGAATAAATTCTCTCAAGAGATAAACAAACATGATATTTCAGTAGGGTACAGAGGACGAGAAGGAAAGGCATCTCGTAAAGTTCAAAGTGAAAGGAACTACCTTCTCAATCAGGAGAGGCTCTGGCAGCCATGACTTTACTACAGGAGATATATGACACACACACAAAGAGAGACAGACAGGAGCACATACACACACACTGACCGACGAACACGAGCAACCCCACACACCCCTCAGACAGGATTTTACCACCCCAGATATACAGCCTAATACTGCAGGCCATTAAATGTGGATTTGGAGCCTGCAGTGTCCACCAACACACTGTCAACACAGCCCAGTGTTCAAACTGGTGATTTACACTGCACAACATGATACCTATACTTCCATTTGATTCATATCCTGTCTATACACAACCCAAGGCTGAGTCCTGGTTTATGGGTTATGCATAAGACCTTAAACCTTTACTGGAGTACACCACTAACTGACATGTATATCCAGTCAGAATACAGTTACACATTCCAGATAAGACATTAACCCCCTAAGGTCGATGTCCGTGCCCAAGAGGAAATTGCATTAGCATAATGCAAAAATCCCCCCAAAATCTGTCAATTTAAGCTAGAGATATCTGTTTTTTTTGCGTTGGAATGCGTCTCAGTCCATTGGATCCTCCCATGTTGCACTTCCACATCTGTGGTGAAATGTGACAGGGAATGCTCGACGAACCCCACAAGCATCTTGGGACTTGTCTGAATTCAGTACAGCTGATCTGCCAACTTCTGTCTGTAGCGTTTAACCAGTTTGGGCTACACACTCATATGACCCATCCGTGCAAAGGTGAGACTCTCATGAACACGTACATATCGTTGTTTTGCTCTATTAAATCCACAGGCCTCACAAGAGTCGTCTGAAGGTCCCCCGGTACCAGTTGAAAAAATGTATGGAAGTACAGTATATGTGGAGACTGTTTAGTGGCAAAAATAACGGGTTAAATAACAAATGTTTCCTGATCTTTCTAATATCTCTAAGATATAGCACAGACACTTCAGAACAAACTTCCTTTCGATTATTTTTGGGGGACTATCTGTAGTGTTATTCAATGCGTTTGTATGGGCTAAAAATAGTAAGGCCCAAAAATTATTTTAATCAACCAACATTTTTTTTATACTTCAAGGGGTCTTATAATTCTAAATCAAATAGCAAAATGGTCCTTGGTATGACCTTCTTAAAACAATTCTATATAGAGAAGAGAGGGAGAGAGAGCTTAGCATGTTGCTAGCTTAGTATGTCCCCCCCGTGTGTCAACTAAGTGTTGCTGAGAGAGACATCGTCACGCAAGGAGAGAGAGAAAGAGAGAGAGAGAAAGAGAGGGTGAGAGAAGAAGAAAGATGAAGGAGGAGACATCAAGAGTGAGAGAGAGGGAGAGAGAGGAAGAGAGACAAAGAGAAAAATAGAGGGAGAGAGAAAAAAAGAGGGAGAGAGTGAAAGAGAAAAAGTGAGGGAAAGAGAGAAAAAGACTCATGAGAAGGAAAACAATATAATTCACAGCTCGATTGATTTGCAAGTAATCAAATCTGACAGTTTTTCAAAGGACAAAAAATATGTTATTTTGCAAGGGGTTGAACATTTAGCAAAGAGGGAAAGCATCAGGCATACATTATTTGACAGGTGAAAGACAAGGAGAGGAGAAAGTTTATTTTTCGGCAGAACTTTGTGAGATGAGTGTTTACCAGAAGTTGTCTGAGCCAAAACCTGTATTCATTAGGTTATTGAATTGTTTTCAAAATTTAGGTAACTGTTGTTTTGACAGCCGTAAATGATTACCATAGAAAACACACACACACCACATGCACGCACGCAAACATGCACAATTGCACGCACTTACAAACACACACACAGGAAGGAAGTAAGGGAAGCATTTTCTGAAACTGAGAATGTGAGAGCAACACTGTTCTGTTGACAGAGCCTACGCTCTATTCCTTAGTGTCTTTGCTGCAGAGGAAAAGCAGATAATTGGATCCCAGACCGTACCACTTGTAGAGAGAGGTGTCAGATAGTGCTGGTTAGTGTTGGATAAGATAGTGTTATATGATAAGTCTCCGGTCTTATAGATCTTTAAGAACAAGAGGAAAGAGGATTTTATTTTCGTGGAGATGTTTCTTCCCTTATAATGATTTTTAAAAAAAATCAGACATCAAACTACCTTGATCTTTATATTGTCATAGCTGCTTTTAGCTAGAGACCTAAACGTCACATTTTGAAATGTAAGGGTTAAGGTTAGGGTTAAAACAGAAACAATCAAAATGAGTGCCTAAACAAAGGATTGAACCAGCAATCCTCGGAGCTACTCATCCTCTACTATTTATAGTGTGTGATGCTCCGTGAACTGTGAAATTAATAAATAGCACACTCTCAGTAATTGCGCTGTAAACTGAGAGCTGTGGCAGAGAGAGAGATGGAGGGGGAGAGGGAGAGAGATAGAGAGGGGAAGAGAGAGATAGAGATAGAGAGAGTGTAGGGGTAAAAGGGGGAGGTGGAGGAGGAGGAGTTGACATGGGGATGGAGAAGAACATAGAGACAGAGGGAGAATTTCAGAAAAGGAGATAGAGAGAGGGGATGGAGAAAGAGGGTAAAAAGAGAGATTCATCATAAAGTGTGAACAGGTTAGGAAGAGAGAATCATCATTAAAAGCCCTTAACAAGGAGACAAGGAGAGCTCTGGAGAGACAATGCTTCTTGTCCCTCTGGCTTAAACACAAACATGGCTGATATCAGTGATATCGTAAAGCCTTGTCCCCTTTTAGAATATAATAGGCTATAATAGAATGGGACAGAATGTAAAAGATTAGAACAGAATATAACAGAACAGAATAGAACAGAATAGAACAGAACAGAACAGAATTGAACAGAATAGAATAGAAAATAATAGAATAGAACAGAATGGACCGAATAGAATAGAAAATAATAGAACAGAATAGAATAGAATAGAACAGAACATAATAGAATAGAATAGATCAGAATAGAACAGAACAGAATAGAAAATAAAAAAATAGAATAGAAGAACAGAATAGAACATAATGGAACAGAATAGAATAGAAAATCATAGAATAGAACAGAATAGAAAAGAATAAAACAGAATAGAAAAGAATAGAACAGAATAGAATAGAATAGAACAGAATAGAACATAATAGAATAGAATACATCTGCATATCTAAGAAGTCCTGAGATGGGGGCAGTAACAGAGAGAAAATAAAAAAATAAAAACAACCATTCCAAGTGAGAAACCAGAGAAAGAGAGGGATGGTGTGGAGAGAGGTAGGGAGGGATGAAAGGAGAGAGGAGAGGGATGGGTAAATGGAAATTCGGCCTAGCGCTCTTTAATAACTGGGGCGGCGGAGGTCTGGGAACCAGAGATGAACAGCCCAGCAGACGCAGGGGGAAGGGCAATGGGGTCACGCGGCATGAAGGGGGGAGACAGACGGAATGACACCGGCAGGAGATTTATGTTTTTGCCTGCAATCTACAAGCCCATAGCGCTAAGGGCACGGTCTGCGGCTGGATTTAAAAATCCATTGGGGAATTGGTGGACAAAGGTTCAGCTGCATCTGTCATACCATTGCACAGTGGCGCAGGTAGCAACACAACATAAGAGCAGCCACAGAAACAGAGGCAAGGCCTCCATCTTCTGGTTCTGTGCCATTCTTGTGATGCAGGCTGCATTAAGGAAACCTTTTAGGAAATACGGAGTACGTGTTGCAGGTTTCTTTGACATTCAAATTCACTGTTATTGATGATAAAACAAGCCCATGAAAATCAAATGCTATGAAATATAGTCAGAATTTGCTAGCAACATACTACACTCTCTCTCCCTCTCTTCTCCCTCTCTTCCCTATCCCTCTCTTCTCTCTCCCTCTCTCCCTGCATGGCCCTAAAGCTGGAGGTACTAATATCAAGCTGTTCATTACCTGCAACGCCCTAAAGCTGGAGGTACTAATATCCAGCTGTTCATTATCTGCATCGCCCTAAAGCTGGAGGTGTTAATATCCAGCTGTTCATTACCTGCATCACCCCCTAAAGCTGGAGGTGTTAATATCCAGCTGTTCATTACCTGCATCGCCCCCTAAAGCTGGAGGTGTTAATATCCAGCTGTTCATTACCTGCATCGCCCCCTAAAGCTGGAGGTGTTAATATCCAGCTGTTCATTACCTGCATCGCCCCCTAAAGCTGGAGGTGTTAATATCCAGCTGTTCATTACCTGCATCGCCCTAAACCTGGAGGTGTTAATATCCAGCTGTTCATTACCTGCATCGCCCCCTAAAGCTGGAGGTGTTAATATCCAGCTGTTCATTACCTGCATCACCCCCTAAAGCTGGAGGTGTTAATATCCAGCTGTTCATTACCTGCATCGCCATAAAGCTGGAGGTGTTAATATCCAGCTGTTCATTACCTGCATCGCCCTAAAGCTGGAGGTGTTAATATCCAGCTGTTCATTACCTGCATCGCCCTAAAGCTGGAGGTGTTAATATCCAGCTGTTCATTAACTGCATCGCCCTAAAGCTGGAGGTGTTAATATCCAGCTGTTCATTATCTGCATTGCCCTAAAGCTGGAGGTGTTAATATCCAGCTGTTCATTACCTGCATCACCCTAAAGCTGGAGGTGTTAATATCCAGCTGTTCATTAACTGCATCGCCCTAAAGCTGGAGGTGTTAATATCCAGCTGTTCATTACCTGCATCGCATGTTTTCACATTTTGTGTCACTGGCATACACACAATACCCCACAATGTCAAAGTGGAATTGTGTTTTTAGAAATGTTAACAAATTAATGAACAATGAAAAGATGCAATGTCTTGAGTCAATAATTAAGCCTAAATACGATTAACAAGTCACATAATGCGTTTTTGAATGACTACCTCATCTCCACACGTACACCACACTGTAAGGTTCCTCAGTTGAGCAGTGAATTTCAAACAGATTCAACCACAAAGATCAGGGAGGCTTTCCAATGCCTCGCAAAGAAGAGTGCCTATTGGTAGATGGATACAAATTAAAAACAGACATAGAATATCCCTTTGAGCATGGTAAAGGTATTAATTACTCTTTGGATGGTGCATCAATACACCAGTCATTACAAAGATTCAGGCATCCTTCCTAACTCAGTTGCCGGAGAGGAAGGAAAAGCTCTGGGATTTCACCATGAGGCCAATGGTGACTTTAAAACAGTTACAGGGTTTAATGGCTGTGAGAGGAGAAAACTGAGGATGGATCAACAACATTGTAGTTACTCCACAATACTAACCTAATTGACAAAAGGAAAAGAAGGAAGCCTGTACAGAATAAAAAATATTCCAAAACATGCATCCTGTTTGCAAGAAGGCACTAAAGTTAAACTTGAAAAACAAAAAGGGCAAAGAAATGAACTTTATGTCCTGAATACAAAGCGTTATGTTTTGGGAAAATCCAACACAACACATCACTGAGTACCACTCTTCATATTTTCATGCATGTTGGTGGTTGCATCATGTTATGGGTATGCTTGTCATCAGCAAGGACTATGGAGTCCTTAAAAATAAACGGAATTGAGCTAAGCCCAGGCAAATTCCTAAAGGAAAAGATGGTTAAGTCTGCTTTCTAACAGACACTTGGAGACAAATTCACCTTTCAGCAGGACAATAACCAAAAACACAAGGCCAAATGTACACTGGAGTTGCTTACCAAGATGACATTGAATGTTCCTGAGTGGCCTAGTTACATTTTTCACTTAAATCAGCTTGGAAATCTATGTCAAGACTTGAAAATGTCTGTCTAGCAATGATCAACAATAAACTTCACAGAGCTTGAATAATATTTTAAAGAATAACGTGAAAATATTGTACAATCCAGGTGTACAAAGCTCTTAGAGACTTACCCAGAAAGACTCACAGCTGTAATCGCTGCCAAAGGCGATTCTAACATGTATTGACTCAAGGGTCTGAATACTTATGTAAATTTGATATTTCTGTATTTCATGTTCAAAACATTTGCTAAAATTTCCAAAAACATGTTTTCATTTTTTCCTTATGGGGTATAGTGTCTAGATGGGTAAGAAAAATAGATTTAATCCAGGCTGTAATACAAGAAAATGTGGAATAAGTCAAGGGAAGACTTTCTGAAGGCACTGTAGCTCTATGACACTGAAACACACGCAATGCATGAATAGTCATGTCAAATGACAGAGATTCTAAATGACAATGAGAAAAGCAACACATTGTTTTTGCTTAGCATTATCATGCACTTCCCATTTCAATAAAATAATTATTACCAATGCATTACCATAATGGTAACCACTTTTCACTCCACCGTTCCGTGTGTGTGTGTTTGTGTGTGCGTGCGCGTGCCTGCATGCGTGTGCGTGTGCGTGTGTGTATTCTGCCTTAACCCCCATGTCCAGATTGATTAAAGCACTGTTATTACCACAGTATGCAATATTCAAACACAGCTTTGTCATCTAATGAAGAGAATTATATCCCAGGCTCTATGTATAATTCATATTCCATCAGACAGGCCTAATCCACTACTGAGCCACGTTGATACAGACTGCTGCTGCTGGAGCTACAACACGCACACACACACACACACACACACGCACACATGCACACACACACACACACAAATGCAGGAATACACACATGTACGCACACACGCAAACCCACACTGTTTCGTAGCTAAGTAATTACAGCTAATTTCTCAAATCCTCTCTCTGGGGTCTGTATATGTACATAAAATCCCTTTGAATCTGCTGTAAGCATTATATAGTCAGAAAGATTTCTCCAGATTCAAGTCGGAATTAGAAATCTTTGCAGGTCCCCAGGACGTCCACTAGGGGCAAAAATAAAAACAAGTATCTGGATCCCGGATTGAAGCCTTGGTCTAAGGAACAGGAGCTCACTGCTTAACCTCTTAGCTCCGCACTGACATGATTGGTTGACGGTAGGTGGGTGCGGTACATGCTGTATAAACACAAAGTCACATCCTTGACAACTTCCTTGACAACAAACATGGAGAACGTTTATGAAAGGCATCTTTATGATACCTTGTGTAGGGATTTCAAAGACACGAAAATGAGCTTGAACTCCTGGAAAGAGATCGGGGAGGTCATGGCCATAGACCGTGGGGGATAGAAGGAATCTGGATTGGCACACATTCAAAAAATCCGATCTAACAAAGCGTATATTTGTCAAATCCGTCATTATTGATAGTATTGCAGCAGGCCCACAATGTGGTTATATCCCATTTGGATATACAGTAACAGTCAAAAGTTTGGACACACCTACTCAAGGGTTTTTCTTTATTTTTACTATCAGATAATAGTGAAGACATCAAAACTATGAAATAACACATATGCAATCATGTAGTAACCAAAAAAGTGTTAATATACAAAATGTTTTAATGTATTTAGCCAACCTTTGCTTTAATGACAGATTTTCACACTCTTAGCATTCTCTCAACCAGCGTCACCTGGAATGCTTTTCCAAAAGTCTTGAAGGAGTTCCCACATATGCTGAGCACTTGTCACCAGCAAAGCATCCCCACACCATCACACCTCCTCCTCCATGCTTCACGGTAGGAACCACACATGTGGAGATCATCCGTTCACCTACTCTACATTTCACAAAACACAGCAGTTGGAAACAAAAATCTCAAATTTGGACAGATTTCCACCAGTTTAATGTCCATTGCTCGTGTTTCTTGGCCAAAGCAAGTCTTTTCTTATTATTGGTGTCCTTTAGTTGTGGTTTATTTTAAGCAATTCGACCATGAAGGCCTGATTCGACCATGAAGGTCTGATCTGGCCTTTCTACAGCCTTTCTGTACAGCACTTTGTGACATCAGCTGATGTAAGAAGGGCTTTATAAATAAATTTGATTGAAATGTGATTGATTCACACGGTCTCCTCTGAACAGTTGATGTTGAGATGTGTCTGTTACAATTTCTGAGGCTGGTAACTCCAATGAACTTGTCCTCTGCAGCAGAGTTAAGTCTGGATCTTCCTTTCCTGTGGTGGTCCTCATGAGAGCCAGTTTCATCATAGTGTTTGATGGTTTTAAAAGTTCTTGAAATGTTCCGCATTGACTGACCGTCATGTCTTAAATCAATTCTCTTTGCTTATTTGAGCTGGCCTTGCCATAATTTGGACTAGTTCTTTTACCAAATAGCGCTATCTTCTGTATATCACCCCTCTTGAGTCACAACACAACTGATTGGCTCAAAAGCATTTAGAAGGAAAGAAATTCCACAAATTAAAATTGAAATGCATTCTAGGTGACTACCTCATGAAGCTGGTTGAGAGAATGCCAAGAGCGTGCAAGCTGTCATCAAGGCAAAGGGTGGCTACTTTGAAGAATCTCAAATATAAAATATATTTTGATTTGTTTAACACTTTTATGGTTACTACATGATTGTGTTATTTCATAGTTTTGATGTCTTCACTATTATTCTACAATGTATAAAATATTTTTAAAAACAAAGAAAAACCCTGCAATGAGTCGGTGTCCACACTTTTGACTGGTACTGTATTTGGCTGTTTTCAATGCATAATATTTAGAAGTTGTCACTTTTCAGTTTCAGAAAAAGTGACTGCTAAATGCTAACTCTATATATATTAGTGGAGTAGAGTCTAGTTGATGTCAGCTCTATACTGTTTAGTCTAATAATGTAATAAAGGCGTGTCCTTGCTACTTCAGTGTCTGCTGGAAAACGTTCGCCAAACACTATTCAAAAGGAATATCTTCTAATTTACATACACTGAGCACAGATACAAACACAACATGCAACAATTTCAAAGATTTATCTGAGCTACAGTTCATAAAAGAAAATCTGTCAATTTAAAAAAATTCATAAGGCTCTAATCAATGGATTTCACATGACTGGGAATACAGATATGCGGTGAGCATTACGATGCCGAACTGCTAGCGCCCACCACTCCCTAAGTAGTTAACTACTTACGGAGTGGTGGGGCGCTAGCGCCCCACTCTCGACACTACCCGGTGAAATGTAAGGCGTCAAATTCTAAATCCAAAAGTTGAATTATTAAACATTCATCAATATACAAGTGTTGCATAGTCATCAAAAGCTCTGCTTCTTGGCAATATCACAGCATTGTCAGATTTCAAAAAGGCTTTACGGCGAAAGCACAACATTTGATTGTTTGAGGATAGCACCTACAATATTTAACCATCAGCATAAATTCATAACCCAACGTGGGTCTCAAAAAACGCATAAAATCGCTAATATAAAATCCCTTACCTACTTCCCTTTTCGAAGAACTTCTGCTGAGGGCTTCCCAAGTGTCCAACGAAGACAATCCATGCTTCTTTTGTTAGAAAAAGTTGTTTATTATATCCATAAATCTCTGTTTGGTTAGCGCGTTATGATCATAAAATCCACCGTTGAGTCGCCCATTGAACCGTGAAGAGAACGCATTCACATTATACCTATTCACTTGTCCAAGAACAATCAAACATCATTGATAATGTATCCTTAGGAACACTTTTATGTATATTTACTATAATATTTCAACCGAATTATAAACTGGACGATAGGAAAGGAAAAAACCACAGCTCGCGCGAGCCCGTGAACGCGCTTCCTCTTCTGTTTACATCCGGTGACTAGTTCGATATTCTTCTTCTGTTACCATCCAGAGCAACCTAACATCACCAAACACTGTCTAGAGACTGTTGACATCCAGTGGAAGCAATAGGTACTGCAATCTTACTCCCATATATTTTCCAGGACAGAAATTCCTCGGATTTTCGCCTGCTATATCAGTTCTGTTATACTCACAGACAATATTTTAACACTCTTAGAAACTTCAGAGTGTTTCCTACCTAATTATATGCATATCCTAGCTTCTGGGCCTGAGTGGCATGCCTTTTACTTTGGGCACACCAGACTCTCCAAAACCGACACCTCAGCTGCCGCTCCCTAAGAAGTTAAGTGTGGTTTGTTTTCTAAATAAATCACTGACAGTGTCACCAGCAAAGCAACCTTACACCATCACACCTCCTCCTCCATACTTCAGGGTGGGATCCAAACATGCGGAGATCATTCTTTCGCCTACTCTGCGTCTCACAAAGACGCAGCGGTTTGAACCAAAAATCTCACATTTTGACTCATCAAACCAAAGGACAGATTTCCACCAGTCTAATGTTCATTGCATGTGTTTCTTGACCCAAGCAAGTCTCTTCTTGTTATTGGTGTCCTTTAGTAGTGGTTTCGTTGCAGCAATTCAACCATGAAGGTCTTCTCTGAACAGTAGATGTTGAGATGTGTTACTTGAACTCTGTGAAGCATTTATTTGGGCTGCAATCTGAGGTGCAGTTCATTGCAGATTTCTGAGGCTGGTACCCTAATGAACTTATCCTCTGCAGTAGATGTAGCTCTACTCTTCCTTTGGTGGTCCTCATGAGAGCCAGTTTCATCATAGCGCTTGATGGTTTTTGCGACTGCACTTGAAGAAAAAATGTATTGAACTGTTCCGCATTGACTGACCTTGATGTCTTAAAGTAATGATGGACTGTCATTCTCTTCGCTTACTTGATCTTTTCTTGCCATAATATGGACTTGGTCTTTTACCAAATAGGGCTATCTTCTAAACACTGGAATGAGTAGGTGTGTCCACACTTTTGACTGGTACTGTCTATATATAAGAGAGAGAGCAAGAGCGAGAGAGAGAAAGAGAAAAAGAGAGTGAGTAAGTGAGAGAGAGAGAGAGAGAGAGAGAGAGAGAGAGAGAGAGAGAGAGAGAGAGAGAGAGAGAGAGAGAGCGGAAGAGCTAGATAGCGAGAGAGAGAGACATACAGAGATACAGAAATAGAGAGAAAGAGACCGAGAGAGAGACCAAGAGAGAAACTGAGAGGGAGACCAAGAAAGCTGGAAAGAAGTGAGGACAGAGGTAGATTGAAGATAAGATCCCTTGGCTTGAATAGAAATATATTTAGAAGTGAGTTGATCTTAGCTGAACACTGAGAGAAAGCTGTAGAGGTTATTCCACCTGTTGGGGTAAAGGTTAAGAGTCAAGGTCAACAGATGTGTACTACAGAAGAGGTCAAGCCAAGCTGTGAAGATACAATCTCAGGATGACTGGCTTGAAAAGATGGATGGAGAGATCATTGAACCAGAGTATTAGTGAAAGCTGTGGTAATTTCACCTGCTCTCGCCAAGGTCAACAGTAGCACAAAACCGAAGCAATGCCAATCTGAAGAGATCAGCTTCACCAAATAAACGACTGGCTAAGAAAAATATCTCTCTAGCCTGTTGTCCTCACTCCTCACTGGATCTGAAGGGGGATCAGAACAAGGCCAAAGCCTTGTGTTCGTAACACCCAGTGTGGTACAACACAACACAATGCAGGCCTTTCTTTCTCTCTCTCCGTGATACAGATCTTTCTGTGTCTCTCTGTGTGATGAGATAAAGACCATGCCTTTAGTTGTGTGGAAGTGCTGTATCTCCTACTGATTCTGACACTATTCCCCGTCAAACAGCAGCAGCTAACAACAACAGAGAACAGAGCTTTTGATTCAATGTGAGAGAAGTGTGATCTGTACCACTGAGCAGGGCTTTGTGTGTTGGTGCGTGTGTTGTTTATCATTGGGATGAGGGAGAGTGGAGCGTCTTCATACTTTAATAAACAGGGTGAGTTTCCACGGCAGTTTGCATCCAGGAGTAGGAAAGAAGGAGGAAGAGAGAAAGAGAGGAGGAGAGGAGGAGAGGAGGAGGAAAAGCGGAGGAGAGGAGGAGGAAGAGAGAATGAGAGGAGGAGGAAAGGAAGAAGAGAGGATGAGAGTGGGAGGAGAGGAGGAGAGGAGGAAGAGAGAAGGAGGAGAGGAGGAGAGGAGGAGAGGAGGAGAGGAGGAAGTGAGGAGGAGAGTAGGAGAGGGGGAGGAAGAGAGGAGTAGAGGATGAGGAAGAGAGGAGGAATAGAAGAAGAGGAAGAGAAGAGGAGGAAGAGAAGAGGAGGAGAGGAGGAAGAAGAGAGGAGGAGAGGAGGAGGAAAAAATTTATCAAAAATATAAACGCAACATCTAAAGTGTTGGTCTCATGTTCCATGAGCTGAAATCAAAGATCCCTGAAATGTTCCATACACACGAAAAGCAAATTTTTTTATTTTGTGCACAAATTTGTTGACATCCCTGTTCGTGAGCGTTTCTCCTTTGCCAAGATAATCCATCCACCTGACAGGTGAGGCATATCAAGAAGCTGATTAACTACTTACGGAGTGGTGGGGTTGAATTATTAAACATTCATCAAAATACAAGTGTTGCGTAGTCATCAAAAGCTCTGATTCTTGGCAATATCAAAGCGTTGTCAGATTTCAAAAAGGCTTCTCGGCGAAAGCACAACATTTGATTGTTTGAGGATAGCACCTACAATATTTAACCATCAGCATAAATTCATAACCCAACGTGGGTCTCAAAAAACGCATAAAATCGATAATATAAAATCCCTTACCTTTCGAAGAACTTCTGCTGAGGGCTTCCCAAGTGTCCAACGAAGACAATCCATGCTTCTTTTGTTAGAAAAAGTTGTTTATTATATCCATAAATCTCCGTTTGGTTAGCACGTTATGATCATAAAATCCACCGTTGAGTCGCCCATTGAACCGTGAAGAGAACGCGTTCACATTATACCAATTCACTTGTCCAAGAACAATCAAACATCATTGATAATGTATCCTTAGGAACACTTTTATGTATATTTACTATAATATTTCAACCGGATTATAAACTGGACGATAGGAAAGGAAAGAAACGCAGCGTGCGCGAGCCTGTGAGCGTGCCTCCTCTTCTGTTTACATCCGGTGACTAGTTCGAAATTCTTCTTCTATTACCATCCAGAGCAACCTAACATCATCAAACACTGTCTAGAGACTGTTGACATCCAGTGGAAGCAATAGGTACTGCAATCTTACTCCCAGATATGGCTGTTTTCAATAGGGAGGGGTTCAAAATGAGGCAATGTGTCAAAAACACTTTTTCCAGGACAGAAATTCCTCAGGTTTTCGCCTGCTATATCCGTTCTGTTATACTCACAGACAATATTTTAACACTCTTAGAAATTTCAGAGTTTTTCCTATCCAATAGTACTAATTATGTGCATATCCTAGTTTCTGGGCCTGAGTGGCAGGCCTTTTACTTTGGGCACGCCAGACTCTCCAAAACCGACACCTCAGCTGCCGCTCCCTAAGAAGTTAACCAGCATGGCTACCACAGCATTCTGCAGCAATTCGCCATCCCATCAGGTTTGCGCTTAGTGGGACTATCATTTGTTTTTCAACAGGACAATGACCCAGAACACACCTCCAGGCTGTGTATGGGCTATTTGTCCAAGAAGGAGTGATGGAGTGCTGCATCAGATGACCTGGCCTCCACAATCACCTGACCTCAACACAATTGAGATGGTTTGGGATGAGTTGGACCACAGAGTGAAGGAAAAGCAGCAAACACGTGCTCAGCATATGTAGGAACTCCTTCAAGACTGTTGTAAAAGCATTGCAGGTGACTACCTCATGAAGCTGGTTGAATGCCAAGAGTGTGCAAAGCTGTCATCAAGGCAAAGGGTGGCTATTTTGACGAGTATCTCAAATATAAAATACACCTTGATTTGTTTCACATTTTTTGGGTTACTGCATGATTCCATACAGTGAGGGAAAAAAGTATTTGATCACCTGCTGATTTTGTACGTTTTCCCACTGACAAAGAAATGATCAGTCTATAATTTTAATGGTTGGTTTATTTGAACAGTGAGAGACAGAATAACAACAAAAAAATCCTGAAAAACGCATGTGAAAATTTTTATAAATTGATTTGCATTTTAATGAGGGAAATAAGTATTTGACCCCCTCTCAATCAGAAAGATTTCTGGCTCCCAGGTGTCTTTTATACAGGTAACGAGCTGAGATTAGGAGCACACTCTTAAAGGGAGTGCTCCTAATCTCAGTTTGTTACCTGTATAAAAGACACCTGTCCACAGAAGCAATCAATCAATCAGATTCCAAACTCTCCATCATGGCCAAGACCAAAGTCAATGTCGGGGACAAGATTGTAGACCTACACAAGGCTGGAATGGGCTACAAGACGATCGCCAAGCAGCTTGGTGAGAAGGTGACAACAGTTGGTGCGATTATTCGCAAATGGAAGAAACACAAAAGAACTGTCAATCTCCCTCGGCCTAGGGCTCCATGCAAGATCTCACCTCGTGCAGTTGCAATGATCATGAGAACGATGAGGAATCAGCCCAGAACTACACGGGAGGATCTTGTCAATGATCTCAAGGCAGCTGGGACCATAGTCACCAAGAAAACAATTGGTAACACACTATGCAGTGAAGGACTGAAATCCTGCAGCGCCCACAAGGTCCCCCTGCTCAAGAAAGCACATATACATGCCCGTCTGAAGTTTGCCAATAAACATCTGAATGATTCAGAAATTGAGCTCTTTGGCATCAACTCAACTCGCCGTGTTTGGAGGAGGAGGAATGCTGCCTATGACCCCAAGAACACCATCCCCACCATCAAACATGGAGGTGGAAACATTATGCTTTGGGGGTGTTTTTCTGCTAAGGGACAGGACAACTTCACCGCATCAAATGGACGATGGACGGGGCCATGTACCGTCAAATCTCCTTCCCTCAGCCAGGGCATTGAAAATGGGTCGTGGATGGGTATTCCAGCATGACAATGACCCAAAACACACGGCCAAGGCAACAAAGGAGTGGCTCAAGAAGAAGCACATTAAGGTCCTGGAGTGGCCTAGCCAGTCTCCAGACCTTAATCCCATAGAAAATCTGTGGAGGGAGCTGAAGGTTCGAGTTGCCAAACGTCAGCCTCGAAACCTTAATGACTTGGAGAAGATCTGCAAAGAGGAGTGGGACAAAATCCCTCCTGAGATGTGTGCAAACCTGGTGGCCAACTACAAGAAACGTCTGACCTCTGTGACTGCCAACAAGGGTTTTGCCACCAAGTACTAAGTCATGTTTTGCAGAGGGGTCAAATACTTATTTCCCTCATTAAAATGCAAATCAATTTATAACATTTTTCAAATGCGTTTTTCTGGATTTTTTTGGTTGTTATCTGTCTCTCACTGTTCAAATAAACCTACCATTAAGATTATAGACTGATCATTTCTTTGTCAGTGGGCAAACGTACAAAATCAGCAGGGGATCAAATACTTTTTTTACCTCACTGTACATATGGACAATACCAAAATAAATGATCTAATGACTCTTTCTCCTCACAGCAAAATCTGCAGAGCTGGGAAGATTGTATCCCCCATATATATAACATTCTATTGGTTGCAAGAACTTTGTATAGTAATTTAAATTGAAAAATGTGAAGTTTTGAATCCGGCCTTGTTTTGTGTATCAATTCATAAACCATGTGCCATGGAATGGGTACATCGAAAATCTCTTCGCAAATGTTTGCAATTTATATGGCACAGCTGTCAGTTTTTTGGTCCTTAAAAATGAAATTGGTATATGTTTTTATTTATCACACTTTTCTTTAACCATTTATGTTCTTTAATACAGGGCCGACATACAAGTTCCTTACTTTTTTCCGCTTCTTCTTGCCTCTTCAATTTTTGTGGTAATGCTGCAATTAGTTGGTTGTAATTGTGGGTAGAGCAGACATTTCCATTATTTCCAGCTAATTCCAAACATAACACTACCAGTCCTATTTACGATATCATTCACAAAAATTATACATTTCTTTTAAATTTCTTCGAAGAATACGTTTTTTTTTATCAATTAGTATATTTGAGTTTAACCACAATAAGTGTTGTATTATTTGTTCTGTCTTTTCAGGTGGATTAAACTGAAATTGCAACCAACATTCTAAGGCTTTTCAAAAAAATACGATTTTTTGGAGATTATTTCCTTTTCAAACAACCGAAAGTGAGCAGGTGTAATCTGAATAAAGGGGAAAAGGCCATTCTTGAACATAGGATGAGACGTTCCTACCAATTAACTAGAGAGCCAGTTTGGATTTAAGTATAAGTTTTCTATGACTCTTGCCTTTAGTGAGAGGTCTAATGCTTTAATATTTAATAATTTCTGCCCTCCAAATTCATATTCGTTATATAAATAGGCCCTTTTAATTTTGTCTGGCTTGCCATTCCAAATAAAATTGAGTATTTTTTGTTCATATAATTTAAAAAGCAGGCCACTAGGTGTAGGCAAAACCATAAGCAAATAGGTATCTGTGTCTTACTTTGATACCTGATAAGAGAAGCTACGTCTGGTAAGACGAGGGGTGGGGGTGTTTGTCTTTTGTCAATAACAGCATGTGCGCGATGTCTAATATTAAAGAAGTCCCGAGGTATTGCTTGCCTGAGGTAGAGTACCTTATAAGTTGTAGACCACACTATCTACCAAGAGAGTTCTCATCTATATTATTCATAGCCGTCTATTTACCACCACATACCGATGCTGGCACTAAGAGTGCACTCAACCAACTCTATAAGGCCATAAGCAAACAAGAAAATGCTCACACAGAAGAGGCGCTCCTAGTGGCCGGGGACTTTAAATGCAGGCAAACTTAAATCAGTTATACCAAATTTTTACAAGCATGTCACATTTGCAGCCAGAGGGGAAAAAAACTCTAAAACTCTAGAACTCTAAAAACTCTAGGTGAGGTTCACTGACTGAGTCTGTGAAGACACCAAAATCCCTGTGCCCAAAGAAGGGGAGGTAACCTGCCTAAATGATTACCGCCCCGTAGCACTCACGTCAGTAGCCATGAAGTGCTTTGAAAGGCTGGTCATGGCTCACATCAACAGCATCCTCACGGATACCCTAGACCCACTCCAATTTGCATACCGCCCTAACAGATCCACAGATGACGTAATCTCAATCGCACCCCACACTGCCCTTTCCCACCTGGACAAAAGCAACACCTATGGGAGAATGCTGTGCATTGACTACAGCTCAGCATTCAACACCATAGTGCCCACAAAGTTCATCACTAAGCTAAGGACCCTGGGCTAAACACCTCCCTCTAACCTGTAGCCCCGCACACCGACTCGCTACCGGTACCCCCTGTATATAGCCTTGTTATTGTTATGTTATTGTGTTACTGTTTATTATTTCATTATTATTTACTTTAGTTTATTCTGTAAATATTTTCTTAACTCTTCTTGAACTGCACTGTTGGTTAAGGGCTTGTAAGTAAGCATTTCACGGTGAGGTCTGCTCTTGTTCGGCGCATGTGACAAACACAGTTTGATTTGATTTGGTTTGATTTGATCACCAGAGAATTTTAGCTCCACAGTTAAATTATTTGACTGTATTGGTGATTTAAATAATTGGATGGCTCACAACTTCCTCCAGCTAAACCAAGGCCGGGGTACTTGTTATTGGAGCCAAAGCACAGAGAAAGATTCTGGCAGCGCATTTTAATTCACTAGCGATAAAGATAAAACACCAGATTCTGAACTTCATTTCGAATCAGACCTTGGGAACGTGACCAAAATAGCTTTTTACCACCTGAGGAACATTGCCAAGGTGCTGACGTTTCTCTCTCAGTCTGATACAGGGAGACTCATCCATGCTTTTATTACAAGCAGGCTTGACTACTGTAATGCTCTCCTGTCTGGTCTACCCAAGAAACCATTGGTCAACTGCAAAATATGCAGAATGCTGCAGCACAGGTACTGACCAAGACCAGACAGAGAGCACACATTACACCGGTTTTAAGGTCTCTGCACTGGCTGCCTATGAGTTTTAGTATACATTTTAAGTTATGTACCCAGCATGTCTCTTAGGTCCTCTGGCACTTGCCTTTTAACTATCCCAAAGTGTAGGACCAAGAGGCATGAAGGCAGCCTTTAGTTATTATGCCCCCAGCCCCTGGAATAGCCTGCCAGAGAACCTGAGGGGGGCTGAAACAGTGGACATATAAAAGGGATGTTATAACACATATTTTTAGCTTTGCTTTTTCTTAGGGTGCTTTTCAGTCTTTCAGTTTAATTGTTATCCTTGAGTTTTCTATCCTGATTTTTGTTGTATAGTCAATATTTCAGTTTTTTCTTATTGTCGTTTTTAACTTAGGGAGTAGCTCCCGAGGTGACGGTTTTGGAGAGTCTGGCGTGCCCAAAGTAAAATGCCTCCCACTCAGGCCCAGAAAATAGGATATGCACATAATTAGTACTATTGGATAGGACACACTCTGAAGTTTCTAAGAGTGTTAAAATATTGTCTGTGAGTATAACAGAATGGATATGGCAGGCAAAAACCCAAGGAATTTCTGTCCTGGAAAATGTGATATTGACACATTGCCTCATTGTGAACCCCTCCCTATTAAAAATGACCATATAAGGGAGTAAGATTTCAGTACCTATTGCTTCCACTGGATGTCAGTGGAAGCAATAGACACACACACACACAGTCTCTAGACACACACACACACACACACACACACACAGTCTCTAGACAGTGTTTTGATTCTGTTTAGTTGGTCTGGATGGTAATAGAAGAAGAATTAGGAAGTGGTCACAAGAAGTAAACAGAAGAGGATGCGCGTTCCCAGGCTTGCGCGCGCTGTGGTTTTTTCCTTTCCTATCGCCCAGTTTATATTCCGGTTGAAATATTATAGTAAATATACATAAAAGTGTTCCTAAGGATACATTATCAATGATGTTTGATTGTTCTTGGACAAGTGTATAGGTATAGGTTGAACGAGTTCTCTTCACAGTTCAATGGGCGAGTGGACGCTGTATTTTCTCATCGTAACGCACCAACCAAACAGAGATTTATGGATATAATAAATTACTTTTTCTAACAAAAGAACCATGGATTGTCTTCGTTGGACACTTGGGAAGCCCTAAGCAGAAGTTTTTCAAAAGGTAATTGCTCCACTGCTCCGTAAGAGGTTAATGTAATTATGTTTTTTCCTGTGAAGCGCGTTGGGTGAATACAATAAAGATTCAACAGATCGGCCACAACGTAGTGCACAAACACTAACAGAAACAATAACCCACAACCCAGGTGGGGAAATGAACAACCTATATAGGAATCCCAATTAGAGGCAACAAACAACAGCTGCCTCTAATTGGGAACCCTATATAGGTTGTTCATTTCCCCACCTGGGTTGTGGGTTATTGTTTCTGTTAGTGTTTGTGCACTACGTTATGGCCGATCTGTTGAATCTTTAATGTTTTTGTATGTTGTCACATTTATGATTAAATATGTGGAACTACACCCATGCTGCGCCTTGGTCCATTCCTGTTGAAGACCGTGACAGAATAACCCACCACACCAGGACCAAGCATCGTGTACCCATGGAGAAGCAGTTTTGGACCTGGGAGGAGATAATGGGGGGCTGTGAGACCCTTCCTTGGCGGGAGTCGCGAAAGAGAGAAGAGGGACAGTGACAACGTTGGGGTCTGAAGCCACAGCAGTCCAAAAATTTGTTTGGGGGGGGAACATGGGGTGAATGGCCGAACCAAGGCCAGAGCCAGAGCCTGAATGGAGGAGTATAGGGGAGTTCAAAGAAGGTTACAGGAGAGAGGTATGGGCAAAGGAAGGAGATGCAGCGCAGGCGCCTAGAGGAGCATCTGCCCTGCCCGGTACATCCAGTGCCAGCTCTCCGCACTCGCCCTGAGGTGCATGTTATCAGGCCGGTGAAACCTGTTCCAGCTCCACGCACCAGGATGCCAGTGCGCCTCCCCAGCCCAGTACGTCCAGTGCCAGCTCCCCGCACTCACCTTGAGGTGCGTGTCATCGTTCCGGTGAGACCTACGCTGGCTCCACGCACCAGGCGTCCAGTGCGCCTCTTCAGTCCGGTGAAACCTGTTCCGGCTCCACGCACCAGGCGTCCAGTGCGCCTCTTCAGTCCGGTGAAACCTGTTCCGGCTCCACGCACCAGGAGTCCAGTGCACCTTCTTAGTCCGGTGAAACCTGTTCCGGCTCCACGCACCAGGAGTCCAGTGCGCCTTCTCAGTCCGGTGAAACCTGTTCCGGCTCCACGCACCAGGAGTCCGGTGAGCCTTTCCAGCCCGGTACGTCCCGCACCGGAGCCACCACCGATGCTAGTGCCTCACCGTAACCCCCAATCAAGTTTCAGTTTGTGTGGTCGGAGTCCGCACCTTTGGGGGTACTGTCACGCCCTGGCCATAGAGAGCCCTCTGGGTTCTCTATGGTGTGTTAGGTCAGGGCGTGACTAGGGGTTTAAAGAGTTTTCTATGTTTTGGTTTTGTGTGGTTCCCAATTAGAGGCAGCTGTAGTTTGTTGCCTCTAATTGGGAATCCTATTTAGTTTGTTCTCTCCCCACCTGTGTTTGTGGGTTATTGTTTTTCTGTAAGTGCCTGTGTGCGCTTCACGCTCATGTTACAATCTGTTCATTCTTTTGTTGTTTTGTATTTGGTTCCAGTCTATTAAAATATGTGGAACCCTACACTCGCTGCGCCTTGGTCCGTCTTTGAAGATCGTGACAGGTTTTAATTTCCGACCTGCTATAACCTCTCACAGTCTCACTGCAGAATTAGACTATCTAAAGAACGATTTTAATTTCCAACCTGCTACAACCTCTCATAGTCTCACTGCAGAATTTGACTATTTAAAGAACGGTTTTATCTTCCAACCTGCTATAACCTCTCACAGTCTCACTGCAGAATTAGACTATCTAAAGAACAGTTTTAATTTCCAACCTGCTATAACCTCTCACAGTCTCACTGCAGAATTAGACTATCTAAAGAACAGTTTTAATTTCCAACCTGCTATAACCTCTCACAGTCTCACTGCAGAATTAGACAGTTGTCCAGGTTTCTCCAAATGTCAAAGTAAATGGCTGCATATCTATATTTTCAGAGGTAAGTAGGTTTATATGACATGCCTGATTACACACATACCCGCAGGCGCACACTCGTGTACACGCACGTGCACAGACACAATCACAATCACAGTCAGAGACACAGACACACGCCCGCCCACACACACACACACACACACACACACACACACACACACACACACACACACACACACACACACACACACACACACACACACAAATAGAAACGTTAAGTGCTGTCATCTGTTTCTCGCAACAAGACTTGAATGCTAATTGAAAACATTTGACGCAATTTAAGAAAAACAAAAACTTTTAACAAACAAACACAAATCTAACTTTTTAATCATCCAATGACATACAGTTGACAACTATTGAAATGGAGTTAATTACACCAAATGAAAATAGAAATTACTTTTCTAAGTGACAGCATGGACACTTGCTTCTGTGATAAAATAAGACTCTGTCAAACATAACTATCTCTGCTGCAGAACAAATTGTGATTGTAGAGAGAGTTAGTGTGGCGTGTGTGTGTGTGTGTTTGTGTGGCGTGTGTCTGTCTGCTTTATAATAGGTGTTTGTGTGTAACTTCCTGTCAGCCTGGAGTCTAACCCAACCCGCCCTAAGACTTTGACATTGACGTCATACGCTCACGTTATTTTAGGAAGGTATGTCATGTCTACGAATATGACTGTTGTTAAAAGCTTTTTCAGACAAACGCACCTCAGCCATCCGGTATAATCATAACAATAATGCTCTCTTTAAAAGCTGGAACAGACCTATAGTCTTACAGGAAAGGTCAGGAGATTTAGATTTCCACTTTATAACCATCTTCATCCTTTTGATGTTTGATTTGTCCTCCAAAACACAAGTGTAGAGACAACACACACACACACACTTAGAGACAACAGACACACACATACACACTCAACACTTGATACCAAGAGATTATGACAATATCTGACAGTCAGATGTGTCAAGAGGGTGTTTCTGGCCAGTTCAAGGACATGAAAGGGATACGGGACAGACGGACGGACAGAGAGGAAGAAGTGACAGATTGGAAAACCATTCCGGAGAATGCAGATATTCCTCTGCACTTTGTCACATCAATTAGGAACACTACCTCAGCACCGGGATTATGAGGCCTGTAATGTGATGGTCAGGGCCAGGACTGGTATCACACACGTATGCATGCAAACACACACAAACACACACGCACACACACACGCACACACTCTGACTCACTTCTCCTCAGCAGTGTAATAGACACATGTCAGTGTGACATATTTCCTTGACACTGCTTTTAGCTGTGGAGGTGAGGAGGAAGACAATCGTCCATCTTCAGCCAGGTCACCGTGATACAAGACAGTACTGGACGTCCATCCATGTCTGAGGACGTCGGGAGACATGGAACCGGCCACTAGGAGGCAACAGTGAGCAATATTAGCTTCAAGTAGGTTTTGGATTTGCTGTGGTGTTGTGGACAGGGATATACGTTAGTATCTGCCTCTGGTGCCTGAGGTTGCGTGTTCAAATGCAGAATATATATATTTTTTTATATTTTTGTTTTAAGATTATCCCAAATCTTAATCCTTACTTTAACTATTCAGAGTTAATACCTAGCCTTAAGAATTCCGAGTTCATGCCTAACCTTAACCCGAACCTTAAAGGTTAACTCCTTGGGAGTTAATGCTTAAACAACCTTAAGCATTTAGAAATTTGACATTTGGAACAACATCAACATTTTATATTTGATAAAAATGGATGAACTTCTAATTCTGATGTAAGATTGTGAGAGCTAGTTGCCATCTTTTCCCCTCTACAGATTTTGTGTTTTAAGTTTAAGTTTAGGCAATAACTCCAAATGGTTAAGGTAAAGGTAAGGGTTGGCATGGGCTTCAAACTAAAATATCAAAAACAACTTTCTATCGCTGGACTCAAACATGCAACCTTCAGAGGCAGTGTGTGTGTGTGTGTGTGTGTGTGTGTGAGTGATTGAGTGATTGAGTGTTTGTGCGTGTGTGCGAGTGTGTTTGTGTGTGCGAGTGTGTGTCTATGAGCATAGAGGCAGAAGGAGGAGTGGAGAAAGTAGATCCAGCTATTTGATATTTAATTGAAATTGAGCTGCTGAACATTTTAACAGTGGGGAAAATCCATACATTCATGCATGGAGTGTGTGTGTATGTGTGTGTGTGCGAGTGTGTGCACGAGTGTGTGTGTGTGCGTGTGTGTGTGCGAGTGTGTGCACGAGTGTGTGTGCGTGTGTGTGTGAGTGTGTGTATGTTTGCGAGCATGTGTGTATTTGTACAGTATGTGTGTGAGTGTGCGTGAAACTTAGTAAATAGATCAGCTTCACTCATGCCTCTCTCCAGTTCACCAAGGCATTGATTAATACATGTTACTGCTGCTGCTGGAAGCAACACACTTCTCATATATCATCCATGTTGATTTTCTGTTAGGAGGAATGGTTCCTTCACTGAGTGTCTGAGTTCTTGAAGACCTTATCAGTCTCCGACACTGACACACATGCATGCTTGTACACACGCACACACAAACTTCAACAGTAACTGCTGGAGAAGGTGGAGTGGATGGTGAGATGGAAGGAGGTGGACTTTCTCTCTTTTCTCTCTCTCCCCTTCTCTCTCTCTCTCTCTCTCTCTCTCTCTCTCTCTCTCTCTCTCTCTCTCTCTCTCTCTCTCTCTCTCTCCTCTCTCAGAAAACAAGGCATTATGAATAAATGTAGTTGGCAAACAGAGCTCAGGACCCAGAGCTGAACTGAGAGGGCTCAGGACCCAGAGCTGAACTGAGAGGGCTCAAGACCCAGAGCTGAACTGAGAGGGCTCAAGACCCAGAGCTGAACTGAGAGGGCTCAGGACCCAGAGCTGAACTGACAAAAATGGCTAAAAAGCAACAAATTTGAAGTTTTGGAATGGCCTAGTCAAAGTCCAGGGGTAATCCCAACTGAGATCTTGCGGCAGGACTTGAAATGAGCAGTTCATGCTTGAAAACCCACAAATGTTGCTGAGTTAAAGCAGTTCTGCATGCAAGAGTGGTCCACAATTCCTCCACAACAATGTGAGAGACTGATCAACAACTACAGGAAGCATTTGGTTGCAGTCATTGTAGCTAAAGATGGCACAACCAGTTATTGAGTGTAAGGGGGCAATTACTTTTTCACATAGGGGAATTGGGTGTTGCACAACGTTGCTAATTAAATAAAATAAGTATATATGTAGTGTGTTATTTGTTAACTCAGGTTTCCTTTATCTACTATTAGGTTTTGGTTGAAGATCTGATAACATTCAGTATCAAACATATGCAAAAATAGAGAAAATCAGAAAGGGGCAAGTACTTTTTCATGGCACTGTACTTGTGAACATTGCACCAAAGCATGTGTGTGTGCGTTAATTCCCTAAAGCCCTGTTTAAAATAAATTAAAATAAACACATTACACAAAGATAAATTAAAAGGAATGAAAACCATAAATATGATGTAAATATCATCAGAAGTGTCTGAAAAATCAGCTGTGAGTAACATGAGTCAT
Source organism: Brachymystax lenok tsinlingensis (assembly GCA_030435695.1). NCBI lineage: Eukaryota > Metazoa > Chordata > Actinopteri > Salmoniformes > Salmonidae > Brachymystax > Brachymystax lenok. Next base: position 28,040,555 of record CM059784.1, on the reverse strand, counting down.
TCCAGGTGGCATGTGATGTTTTTTCTATTTACTATTGAATTAACAGACCACATAGTATTCATGAGATATCTGCAGATTACATTAGATCAGGCTATTAGCTTAGTGTAGCTTTATTAAGCACTGTTTTCACTCTGAATCAGCAACCCAATACCACCACTGCTGCTGCTGCCAATATCAACACTCATTTACAGTATACACAAGGCCGTTTGACACACAGGGTACATACAAGCTTCAGGCCTTTACACCAATTTGCTTACCAGACCTGTTTAGATTTTCTTATTTATTTTTTAGTTAAGAACAAATTCTTATTTACAATGACAGCCTAGGAACATTGGGTTAACTGCCTTGTTCAGGGGCAGAACAACAGATTTTTACTTTGTCAACTCAAAGATTTGATCTAGCAACCTTTCAGTTACTAGTCCAGCACTCTAACCACAAGGCTACCTGCGGCCCCTAGATATACCTGAAGCTATTCAATTTAAGACATGTCAGAAAGTTATGAAACCATTTGTAATAATTTCCACAATATTGCAGTCAGTCACCTATCCTTTCTCTCAGGGCCTCTCTGCTGTATCGTCTGATGTCACTCTTCTAACTTATAACAGTTATCTATTTCTCTGACTTCGATAGGTTTCAGTTGTATGATAACACACAAAGGTTCCTTTGTCCTTGGTGCAGTGGGGAATCAGCTAAACATATTTCCTCCAAATGAACAGTCTCTGTAAAGAACAATACCAGCAGGGAGGGAACCATCTAATATTCGTTCAGAGTCAAATAGAGAAAGAGAGAGGGAGAGAGCGAGAGAGCGAGAGAGCGAGAGAGAGAGAGAGAGAGAGAGAGAGAGAGAGAGAGAGCAAAAGATAGACAGAGTGAGAGAGCAATAGAGAGAGAGAGAGAGAGAGAGAGAGAGAGAGAGAGAGAGAGAGAGAGAGAGAGAGAGAGAGAGAGAGAGAGAGAGAGCAAAAGATAGACAGAGTGAGAGAGCAATAGAGAGAGAGAGGGATGGATAGAGTCTGTTGTCTAGTGTCTGTCCAGCGTCTCCCTCGGTGGTCTGAGTTATTCTGTGTTATTCCTGGCCAGCATCATTACTCCCCTTATCTCCTCCCTCCCCAGCCAGGCCGTGCCTAGCAGACCGCACCGCAGCACAGCAAGGTTAGACAACGACCAGCACACTTGCCACACCAGATAAAATAAGCATCATACATACAGTCCACACGCCAGCTTAATATGTTTTCAGCCTAGTTTTCACCCATTCGAGCGCACCAGCACATCGCATTTTCTTCGATATGTTTTCATTCCATTCATCTCCATTCATCTCCATTCATTTCCATTCATCTCCATTCATCATCATTCATGTCTATTCATTCCATTCATCTCCATTAATCTCTATTCATCACTATTCATCTCCAATCACCTCTATTCCCCTCCATTAATCTCTATTCATCTCTAATCATTTCCATTCATCTCTATTCATCTCCATTCATCTCCATTAATCTCTAATCATTTCCATTAATCTCTTCTCATCTCCATTAATCTTTATGCCATCACCTGTCTCCCTTTCTTGTTCTCTTACACTTCCTCCAGTCTCTCTCACCCTCTCTCCCTTTCTCTCCCATTCTCCCACTCTCTCTTTCCTTTTCTCTTTCTCTCTCTCTGTTTCTCGCTCTCTCTAACAGTAGTTTGATAGTGTGCAAATGAATCATTACATCACTAATCCCCTCTCCCCCAGGCTGTCCTAACCTTTAACTTCTAGGGTTAAGGGTTAACATCCAGGGAAATCACTCAGCACCACACACTGCAGGATAATCAATCCTACTGTACTAGACAACACCCTTAAAATGTAAGGACTGACGCCGGACAGGAGAAGCAGGTACGGGGAGTCAAACATTTATTCAGGAACAGACATAGAACACGACAGGAACAGTGTCAGCACATGGGTAAACAACGACATACGACAAACAATCCCGAAGCAGGGAACAGTGCTAGGAAACAGACAGATATAGGGAAGGAAATGACACAAGTAATTGAGTCCACGTGAGTCCAATGAGCGCTGATGCGCGTGACGGGGAAAGGCAGGTGTGCGTACTGAAGGTGGCTTGAGTGCGTAATGTTGGAGATCCTGGTGCCCTCGAGTGCCAGGGGGGGAAGCAGGCGTGACAGTACACCCCCCCCTCTAGGGGCGCCACCCGGCATCCCACCTGGGCGAGCCGGCCGAGACATGGGCGCTGGGCAAGCCGGCTGGGGGTAAACTCCTCGAGCGCCATGGAGAGGAGGAGCGGGAACAGGCGTGACATAAACAGCATAACACAGGGAGAATATTGCAACAGCTTACAGCTTACACACATACTGTACGCACTGACATGCATCCATGTACACGTACAAACTCACGCAATCAAAGCATTCATATTCTTTAAGGACATAGCTGCGAAAACAATGATTAGCCATGAAAACATCTCGAAGCTCAAGAATCAGTTTGTGTCTGAATTGCATCATAGCACAGTTGTAACAGTAACATGTACAGTGCCTTCAGAAAGTAATCAAACCCCTTTTTCCACATTTTGTTACGTTACAGCCCTATTCTAAAATTGATTAAATTGTTTTTTCCCCTCATCAATCTAAACACAAAAGCCCACAATGACAAAGCAAAAAGAGGTTCTAGAATTGTTTGCTAATTTATAAAAAAAATAAAATGAAATATGATATTTACATAAGTATTCAGACCCTTTACTTTGTACTTTGATGAAGCACCTTTGGCAGCGATACAGCCTCTTGTATTCTTGGGTATGACGCTACAAGCTTGGCACACCTGTATTTGGGGAGTTTCTCCCATTCCTCTCTGCAGATCCTCTCAAGCTCTGTCAGGTTGGATGAGGAGCGTTGCTGCACTGCTATTTTCAGGTCTCTCCAGAGATGTTCAATCGGGTTCAAGGCACCGTATTTACATGGTAGTTTTGTAATGACATGGTAGTTTTGTTTTACATAGTAGTTTTGAATTAACATGGAAGTTAGTGCTTTTTTGTCACTTTTATTTTGTCAGGAAAACAAATTCAGTTTTCAGGTTCCTTTCCATTATATGAAAATAAACAAAAAACATGCAACATTTCCTAGCTTTCATCACATCAGCGTAACCCCTCAGAATTCCTCCCTTTCAACTTCCTAAAGAGATTATAGTTTTAACAGGCAAAGACAGAGAGGTTATATTTGAAGGAAGCTAAATTTGCAGGTTGAACAATCCTTTCTAAAATTATCCTGTTCTTTTATATCGCAGCTGTGAAGAATTCATGCTCATGTTTAATTTGTAAAGACACGTTAAAGAACATCTGGTTAACCAATGTCTCCTCCAGCTACCTGACGATTAATAGGTGTTCACCAGGTGGTCTAAGGGCTTTTTATAACATCAGTAGAGCTATGTTAACTTAACGTCTGTCTGCCTGCCTGCCTGCCTGCATGCCTGCTATTGTGTTGCAGTGTGAAGTTATTCCTGTTCTTGACGTTCTTGGGCTCACAGCAAAGTAAGCGACAAACCCATTCATCCACTCTCAGATATAGAACACATGTAGACCCCAACTACAATAGAAAACATGTAGACCACAACTACTAAAGAACACATATAGACCGCAAATACTAAAGAACACATGTAGACTACAACTAGTATAGAAAACATGTTGACTACAACTACAACATGCAGCACACAACTACTATAGAACTCATGTTGACTACAACTACTATAGAACTCATGTTGACTACAACTCCTATAGATCACATGTTGACCACAACTATTATAGATCACATGTAGACCACAACTACTTTAGAACACATGTAGACTACGTCTACTATAGAAAAAATGTAGACTACAACTACAATAGAACACATGTAGACCACAACTACTAAAGAACACATATAGACCGCAAATACTAAAGAACACATGTAGACTACAACTAGTATAGAACACATGTTGACTACAACTACAACATGCAGCACACAACTACTATAGAACTCATGTTGACTACAACTACTATAGAACTCATGTTGACTACAACTCCTATAGATCACATGTTGACCGCAAATACTAAAGAACACATGTAGACTACAACTAGTATAGAAAACATGTTGACTACAACTACAACATGCAGCACACAACTACTATAGAACTCATGTTGACTACAACTACTATAGAACTCATGTTGACTACAACTCCTATAGATCACATGTTGACCACAACTATTATAGATCACATGTAGACCACAACTACTTTAGAACACATGTAGACTACGTCTACTATAGAAAAAATGTAGACTACAACTACAATAGAACACATGTAGACCACAACTACTAAAGAACACATATAGACCGCAAATACTAAAGAACACATGTAGACTACAACTAGTATAGAACACATGTTGACTACAACTACAACATGCAGCACACAACTACTATAGAACTCATGTTGACTACAACTACTATAGAACTCATGTTGACTACAACTCCTATAGATCACATGTTGACCACAACTAATATAGATCACATGTAGACCACAACTACTTTAGAACAGATGTAGACTACAACTACTATAGAACAAATGTAGACTACAACTACAATAGAACACATGTAGACCACAACTAATATAGAACACATGTTGACCACAACTAATATAGAACACATGTTGACCACAACTACTATAGAACACATGTTGACTACAACTACTATAAAACACATGTAGACCCAAACTACTGTAGAAAACATGTAGACTACAACTACCGTATAACACATGTAGACTACACATAATGTAGAACGCATATTTACTACAACTACTATAGAACACATGTTGACTACACCTACTATTTAACACATGTAGACTACAACTTATATAGAACACATGTGGACTACAACTACCATAGAACACTGGTAGACCACAACTACTATAGAACACAAGTAGAATACAACTATAATAGAACACATGTGGACTACAACTACTATAGAACACATGTAGACTACAACTACTATAGAGCACATGTAGACCCCAACTACTATAGAACACATGTAGACAACAACTACTATAGAACACATGTAGACAACAACTACTATAGAACACATGTAGACTACAACTTATATAGAACATATGTAGACTACAACTACAATAGAACACATGTAGACCACAACTACTTTAGAAAACAAGTAGACTACAACTACTATAGAACACATGTGGACTACAACTACTATAGATTACATGTTGACTACAACTAATATAGAACACATATTGACTACAACTACTATAGAACACATGTGGACCACGACTACTATAGAACACACGTTGACTACAAATTCTATAGAACACATGTTGAATACAACTACTATAGGACACATGTAGACTACACCTACTATTGAACACATATTGACTACAAATACTATAGATCTTATGTGGACTACAACTACTGTAGAACACATGTAGACTACAACTTATATAGAACACATGTAGACTACAACTACCATAGAACACATGTAGACCACAACTACTATAGAACACATGTAGACAACAACTTATATAGAACACATGTAGACTAAAACTGATGTAGAACAAATGTAGACTATAACTCGTAGAGAACACATTTAGACTACAACTACCATAGAACACATGTAGACCACAACTTCTATAGAACACATGTAGACTACAACTTATACAGAACACATGTAGACTACAACTTTTATAGAACACATGTAGACCACAACTACAATAGGACACATGTAGACCACAACTACTATAGAACACATGAAGACTACAACTACTATAGGACACATGTAGACTACAACTACAGTAGAACACATGTAGACCCAAACTACTATAGAACACATGTAGACTACAACTACCGTATAACACATGTAGACTACACCTACTGTAGAACACATATTTACTACAACTACTATAGAACACATGTTGACTACACCTACTATTTAACACATGTAGACTACAACTTATATAGAACACATGTGGACTACAACTACCATAGAACACTGGTAGACCACAACTACTATAGAACACAAGTAGAATACAACTATAATAGAACACATGTGGACTACAACTACTATAGAACACATGTAGACTACAACTACTATAGAGCACATGTAGACCCCAACTACTATAGAACACATGTAGACAACAACTACAATAGAACACATGTAGACAACAACTACTATAGAACACATGTAGACTACAACTACTATAGAACACATATAGACCACAACCACTATAGAACACATGTAGACTACAACTTATATAGAACTAATGTAGACTACAACTACAATAGAACACATGTAGACCACAACTACTTTAGAAAACAAGTAGACTACAACTACTATAGAACACATGTGGACTACAACTACTATAGGACACATGTAGACTACAACTACTATAGAACACAAGTAGACCACAACTACTATAGAACACATGTTGACTACAACTTATATAGAACACATGTAGACTAAAACTGATGTAGAACACATGTAGACTATAACTCGTAGAGAACACATTTAGACTACAACTACCATAGAACACATGTATACCACAACTTCTATAGAACACATGTAGACTAAAACTTATACAGAACACATGTAGACTACAACTTTTATAAAACACATGTAGACCACAACTACAATAGGAAACATGTAGACCACAACTACTATAGAACACATGAAGACTACAACTACTATAGGACACATGTAGACTACAACTACAGTAGAACACATGTAGACCCAAACTACTATAGAACACATGTAGACTACAACTATCGTATAACACATGTAGACTACACCTACTGTAGAACATATATTTACTACAACTACTATAGAACACATGTTGACTACACCTACTATTTAACACATGTAGACTACAACTTATATAGAACACATGTGGACTACAACTACCATAGATCACTGGTAGACCACAACTACTATAGAACACAAGTAGAATACAACTATAATAGAACACATGTGGACTACAACTACTATAGAACACATGTAGACTACAACTACTATAGAGCACATGTAGACTCCAACTACTATAGAACACATGTAGACTACAACTTATATAGAACAAATGTAGACTACAACTACAATAGAACACATGTAGACCACAACTACTTTAGAAAACAAGTAGACTACAACTACTATAGAACACATGTGGACTACAACTACTATAGATTACATGTTGACTACAACTAATATAGAACACATATTGACTACAACTACTATAGAACACATGTGGACCACGACAACTATAGAACACACGTTGACTACATATTCTATAGAACACATGTTGACTACAACTACTATAGGACACATGTAGACTACACCTACTATTGAACACATATTGACTACAAATAATATAGATCTTATGTGGATTACAACTACTGTAGAACACATGTAGACTACAACTTATAAAGAACACATGTAGACTAAAACTGATGTAGAAAAAATGAAGAACACGACTACTATAGAAGAGATATTGACTACAACTACTATAGAACTTATGTGGACTACAACTACTGTAGAACACTTGTAGACTATAACTCGTAGAGAACACACTTAGACTACAACTACCATAGAACACATGTAGACCACAACAACTATAGAACACATGTAGACTACAACTTATACAGAACACATGTAGACTACAACTTTTATAGAACACATGTAGACCACAACTACTATAGAACACATGTAGACTCCAACCACTGTAGAACACATGTAGACTACAACTTTTATATTACACATGTATACCACATCTACAATAGAACACATGTAGACCACAACTACTATAGAACACATGTAGACCACAACTACTATAGAACACATGTAGACTACAACCACTGTAGAACACATGTAGACTACACCTACTGTAGAACACATATTTACTACAACTACTATAGAACATATGTTGACTACACCTACTATTTAGACAACCATAGAACACATGTAGACCACAACAACTGTAGAACACATGTAGACTACAACTTTTATAGAACACATGTAGACTACAACTTTTATAGAACACATGTATACCACATCTACAATAGAACACATGTAGACCACAACAACAATAGAACACATGTAGACCACAACTACTAAAGAACACATGTAGACTACAACTACTATAGAACTCATGTTGACTACAACTACTATAGAACTCATGTTGACTACAACTCCTATAGATCACATGTTGACCACAACTAATATAGATCACATGTAGACCACAACTACTTTATAACAGAAGTAGACTACAACTACTATAGAACAAATGTAGACTACAACTACAATAGACCACATGTAGACCACAACTAATATAGAACACATGTTGACCACAACTAATATAGAACACATGTTGACCACAACTACTATAGAACACATGTAGACTACACCTACTATTGAACACATATTGACTACAAATACTATAGATCTTATGTGGACTACAACTACTGTAGAACACATGTAGACTACAACTTATTTAGAACACATGTAGACTACAACTACCATAGAACACATGTAGACCACAACTACTATAGAACACATGTAGACTACAACTTATATAGAACACATGTAGACTAAAACTGATGTAGAACACATGTAGACTATAACTCGTAGAGAACACATTTAGACTACAACTACCATAAAACACATGTAGACCACAACTTCTATAGAACACATGTAGACTACAACTTATACAGAACACTTGTAGACTACAACTTTTATAGAACACATGTAGACCACAACTACAATAGGACACATGTAGACCTCAACTACTATAGAACACATGAAGACTACAACTACTATAGGACACATGTAGACTACAACTACAGTAGAACACATGTAGACTACAACTACCGTATAACACATGTAGACTACACCTACTGTAGAACACATATTTACTACAACTACTATAGAACACATGTTGACTACACCTACTATTTAACACATTTAGACTACAACTTATATAGAACACATGTGGACTACAACTACCATAGAACACTGGTAGACCACAACTACTATAGAACACAAGTAGAATACAACTATAATAGAACACATGTGGACTACAAGTACTATAGAACACATGTAGACTACAACTACTATAGAGCACATGTAGACTCCAACTACTATAGAACACATGTAGACTACAACTTATATAGAACAAATGTAGACTACAACTACAATAGAACACATGTAGACCACAACTACTTTAGAAAACAAGTAGACTACAACTACTATAGAACACATGTGGACTACAACTACTATAGATTACATGTTGACTACAACTAATATAGAACACATATTGACTACAACTACTATAGAACACATGTGGACCACGACTACTATAGAACACACGTTGACTACAAATTCTATAGAACACATGTTGACTACAACTACTATAGGACACATGTAGACTACACCTACTATTGAACACATATTGACTACAAATACTATAGATCTTATGTGGATTACAACTACTGTAGAACACATGTAGACTACAACTTATAAAGAACACATGTAGACCACAACTACTTTAGAAAACAAGTAGACTACAACTACTATAGAACACATGTGGACTACAACTACTATAGATTTCATGTTGACTACAACTAATATAGAACACATATTGACTACAACTACTATAGAACACATGTGGACCACGACAACTATAGAACACACGTTGACTACATATTCTATAGAACACATGTTGACTACAACTACTATAGGACACATGTAGACTACACCTACTATTGAACACATATTGACTACAAATAATATAGATCTTATGTGGATTACAACTACTGTAGAACACATGTAGACTACAACTTATAAAGAACACATGTAGACTAAAACTGATGTAGAAAAAATGAAGAACACGACTACTATAGAAGAGATATTGACTACAACTACTATAGAACTTATGTGGACTACAACTACTGTAGAACACTTGTAGACTATAAATCGTAGAGAACACACTTAGACTACAACTACCATAGAACACATGTAGACCACAACTACTATAGAACACATGTAGACTACAACTTATACAGAACACATGTAGACTACAACTTTTATAGAACACATGTAGACCACAACTACTATAGAACACATGTAGACTCCAACCACTGTAGAACACATGTAGACTACAACTTTTATATTACACATGTATACCACATCTACAATAGAACACATGTAGACCACAACTACTATAGAACACATGTAGACCACAACTACTATAGAACACATGTAGACTACAACCACTGTAGAACACATGTAGACTACACCTACTGTAGAACACATATTTACTACAACTACTATAGAACATATGTTGACTACACCTACTATTTAACACATGTAGACTACAACTTATATAGAACACATGTGGACTAGACAACCATAGAACACATGTAGACCACAACAACTGTAGAACACATGTAGACTACAACTTTTATAGAACACATGTAGACTACAACTTTTATAGAACACATGTATACCACATCTACAATAGAACACATGTAGACCACAACTACTATAGAACACATGTAGACCACAACTACTAAAGAACACATATAGACCGCAAATACTAAAGAACACATGTAGACTACAACTAGTATAGAACACATGTTGACTACAACTACAACATGCAGCACACAACTACTATAGAACTCATGTTGACTACAACTACTATAGAACTCATGTTGACTACAACTCCTATAGATCACATGTTGACCACAACTAATATAGATCACATGTAGACCACAACAACTTTATAACAGATGTAGACTACAACTACTATAGAACAAATGTAGACTACAACTACAATAGAATACATGTAGACCACAACTAATATAGAACATATGTTGACCACAACTAATATAGAACACATGTTGACCAAAACTACTATAGAACAGATGTTGACTACAACTACTATAGAACACATGTAGACTACAACTACTAGAGAACACATGTAGACTACAACTGATATAGAACACACGTAGACCACAACTACTATAGAACACATGTTGACCACAACTAATATAGAACACATGTTGACCACAACTAATATAGAACACATGTTGACCACAACTACTATAGAACACATGTTGACTACAACTACTATAGAACACATGTAGACTACAACTACTATAGAACACATGTAGACTACAACTACTAGAGAACACATGTAGACTACAACTGATATAGAACAAACGTAGACCACAACTACTATAGAACACATGTTGACCACAACTAATACAGAACACATGTTGACTACAACTACTATAGAACACATGTTGACTACAACTACTATAGAACACATGTAGACCCAAACTACTGTAGAAAACATGTAGACTACAACTACCGTATAACACATGTAGACTACACATACTGTAGAACACATATTTACTACAACTACTATAGAACACATGTCGACTACAAATACTATAGAACACATGTAGACCCCAACTACTATAGAACACATGTAGACAACAGCCACTGTAGAACACATGTAGACTACACCTACTGTAGAACACATATTTACTACAACTACTATAGAACACATGTTGACTACACCTACTATTTAACACATGTAGACTACAACTTATATAGAACACATGTGGACTACAACAACCATATAACACATGTAGACCACAACTACTATAGAACACAAGTAGAATACAACTATAATAGAACACTTGTGTACTACAACTACTATAGATCACATGTTGACTACATCTACTATAGAACACATGTAGACCCAAACTACTGTAGAAAACATGTAGACTACAACTACCGTATAACACATGTAGACTACACATACTGTAGAACACATGTAGACCCAAACTACTGAAGAAAACATGTAGACTACAACTACCGTATAACACATGTAGACTACAAATACTGTAGAACACATATTTACTACAACTACTATAGAACTCATGTTGACTACACCTACTATTTAACACATGTAGACTACAACTTATATAGAACACTTGTGGACTACAACTACCATAGAACACTGGTAGACCACAACTACTTTAGAACACAAGTAGAATACAACTATAATAGAACACATGTGGACTACAACTACTATAGAACACATGTAGACTACAACTACTATAGAGCACATGTAGACCCCAACTACTATAGAACACATGTAGACAACAACTACAATAGAACACATGTAGACAACAACTACTATAGAATACATGTAGACTACAACTACTCTAGAACACATATAGACCACAACCACTATAGAACACATGTAGACTACAACTTATATAGAACAAATGTAGACTACAACTACAATAGAACACATGTAGACCACAACTACTTTAGAAAACAAGTAGACTACAAGTACTATAGAACACATGTGGACTACAACTACTATAGGACACATGTAGACTACAACTACTATAGAACACATGTAGACCCCAACTACTGTAGAACACATGTAGACAACAACCACTGTAGAACACATGTAGACTACACCTACTGTAGAACACATATTTACTACAACTACTAAAGAACATATGTTGACTACACCTACTATTTAACACATGTAGACTACAACTTATATAGAACACATGTGGACTAGACAACCATAGAACATATGTAGACCACAACAACTGTAGAACACATGTAGACTACAACATTAATAGAACACATGTAGACTACAACTTTTATAGAACACATGTATACCACATCTACAATAGAACACATGTAGACCACAACTACTATAGAACACATGTAGACCACAACTTATATAGAACAAATGTAGACTACAACTACAATAGAACACATGTAGACCACAACTACTTTAGAAAACAAGTAGACTACAAGTACTATAGAACACATGTGGACTACAACTACTATAGGACACATGTAGACTACAACTACTATAGAACACATGTAGACCCCAACTACTGTAGAACACATGTAGACAACAACCACTGTAGAACACATGTAGACTACACCTACTGTAGAACACATATTTACTACAACTACTAAAGAACATATGTTGACTACACCTACTATTTAACACATGTAGACTACAACTTATATAGAACACATGTGGACTAGACAACCATAGAACATATGTAGACCACAACAACTGTAGAACACATGTAGACTACAACATTAATAGAACACATGTAGACTACAACTTTTATAGAACACATGTATACCACATCTACAATAGAACACATGTAGACCACAACTACTATAGAACACATGTAGACCACAAGTACTAAAGAACACATATAGACCGCAAATACTAAAGAACACATGTAGACTACAACTAGTATAGAACACATGTTGACTACAACTACAACATGCAGCACACAACTACTATAGAACTCATGTTGACTACAACTCCTATAGATCACATGTTGACCACAACTAATATAGATCACATGTGGACCACAACTACTTTATAACAGATGTAGACTACAACTACTATAGAACAAATGTAGACTACAACTACAATAGAACACATGTAGACCACAACTAATATAGAACATATGTTGACCACAACTAATATAGAACACATGTTGACCACAACTACTATAGAACACATGTTGACTACAACTACTATAGAACACATGTAGACTACAACTACAATACAACACATGTAGACTACAACTACTAGAGAACACATGTAGACTACAACTGATATAGAACACACGTAGACCACAACTACTATAGAACACATGTTGACCACAACTAATATAGAACACATGTTGACTACAACTACTATAGAACACATGTAGACTACAACTACTAGAGAACACATGTAGACTACAACTGATATAGAACACACGTAGACCACAACTACTATAGAACACATGTTGACCACAACTAATATAGAACACATGTTGACTACAACTACTATAGAACACATGTTGACTACAACTACTATAGAACACATGTAGACCCAAACTACTGTAGAAAACATGTAGACTACAACTACCGTATAACACATGTAGACTACACATACTGTAGAACACATGTAGACCCAAACTACTGTAGAAAACATGTAGACTACAACTACCGTATAACACATGTAGACTACACATACTGTAGAACACATATTTACTACAACTACTATAGAACATATGTTGACTACAACTACAATAGAACACATGTAGACCACAACTAATATAGAACACATGTTGACTACAACTACTATAGAACACATGTTGACTACAACTACTATAGAACACATGTAGACCCAAACTACTGTAGAAAATATGTAGACTACAACTACCGTATAACACATGTAGACTACACATACTGTAGAACACATATTTACTACAACTACTATAGAACACATGTCGACTACAAATACTATAGAACACATGTAGACCCCAACTACTATAGAACACATGTTGACTACACCTACTATTTAACACATGTAGACTACAACTTATATAGAACACATGTGGACTACAACTACCATATAACACATGTAGACCACAACTACTATAGAACACAAGTAGAATACAACTATAATAGAACACATGTTTACTACAACTACTATAGATCACATGTTGACTACATCTACTATAGAACACATGTAGACTACAACTACTATAGAGCACATGTAGACCCAAACTAATATAGAACACAAGTAGACAACAACTACTATAGAACACATGTAGACAACAACTACTATAGAACACATGTAGACTACCACTTGTATAGAACAAATATAGACTACAACTACAATAGAACACATGTAGACCACAACAACTTTAGAAAACAAGTAGACTACAACTACTATAGAACACAAGTGGACTTCAACTACTATAGATTTCATGTTGACTACAACTAATACAGAACACATATTTACTACAACTACTATAGAACACATGTTGACTACACCTACTATTTAACACATGTAGACTACAACTTATATAGAACACATGTGGACTACAACTACCATAGAACACATGTAGACCACAACTACTATAGAACACAAGTAGAATACAACTATAATAGAACACATGTGGACTACAACTTCTATAGAACACATGTAGACTACAACTACTATAGAACACATGTAGACCCCAACTACTATAGAACACATGTAGACAACAACTACTATAGAACACATGTAGACAACAACTACTATAGAACACATTTGGACTACAACTACCATTGAACACATATAGACCACAACCACTATAGAATACATGTAGACTACAACTTATATAGAACAAATGTAGACTACAACTACAATAGAACACATGTAGACCACAACTACTTTAGAAAACAAGTAGACTACAACTACTATAGAACACATGTAGACTACAACTACTATAGATTACATGTTGACTACAACTAATATAGAACACATATTGACTACAACTTCTATAGAACACATGTGGACCACGACTACTATAGAACACACGTTGACTACAAATTCTATAGAACACATGTTGACTACAACTACCATAGAACACATGTAGACCACAACAACTGAAGAACACATGTAGACTACAACTTTTATAGAACACATGTAGACTACAACTACAATAGAACACATGTAGACCCAAACTACTATAGAACACATGTAGACTACAACTACCGTATAACACATGTAGACTACACCTACTGTAGAACACATATTTACTACAACTACTATAGAACACATTCTGACTACACCTACTATTTAACACATGTAGACTACAACTTATATAGAACACATGTGGACCACGACTACTATAGAACACACGTTGACTACAAATTCTATAGAACACATGTTGACCACAACTACTATAGAACACATGTAGACTACAACTACAATAGAACACATGTAGACCACAACTACTTTAGAAAACAAGTAGACTACTACTACTATAGAACACATGTGGACTACAACTACTATAGATTACATGTTGACTTCAACTCATATAGAACACATATTGACTACAACTACTATAGAACACATGTAGACCCAAACTACTATAGAACACATGTAGACTACAACTACCGTATAACACATGTAGACAACACCTACTGTAGAACACATATTTACTACAACTACTAAAGAACACATGTTGACTACACCTACTATTTAACACATGTAGATTACAACTTATATAGAACACATGTAGACTAAAACTGATGTAGAAAAAATGTAGACTACAACTACTATAGAACACATGTAGACTATGACTACTATAGAACACATGTGGACAACGACTCCTATAGAAAACATGTTGACTACAAATTCTATAGAACAGATGTTGACTACAACTACTATAGAACACATGTAGACTAAAACTACTATAGATCACATGTAGACTACACCTACTATAGAACACATATTGACTACAACTACAATAGAACTTATGTGGACTACAACTACTGTAGAACACATGTAGACTATAACTCATATAGAACACATTTAGACTACAACTACCATAGAACACATGTAGACCACAACTACTATAGAACACATGCACACTACAACTAATATAGAACACATGTAGACTGCAACTACAATATAACACATGTAGACCACAACTGATATATAACACATGTACACCACAACTACTATAGAACACATGTTGACCACAACTACTATAGAACACATGTAGACTACAACTACTATAGAACACATGTAGACTACAACTACAATAGAACACATGTAGACCCCAACTACTATAGAACACATGTTGACTACAACTACTATAGAACACATTTAGACTACAACTACTATAGAACACATGTAGACTTCAACTACTATAGAACACATGTAGACCCCAACTACTATAGAAGACATGTGGACCACGACTACTATAGAACAGATGTTGACTACAAATTCTATAGAACACATGTTGACTACAACTACTATAGAACAGATGTTGACTAAAACTACTACAGAACACATGTTGACTACAACTATATAGAACACGTGTTGACTACAACTACTATAGAACACATTTAGACTACAACTACTATAGAACAGATGTAGACTACAACTTCTATAGAACACATGTAGATCCCAACTACTATAGAACACATGTAGACCCCAACTACTATAAATCACATGTTGACTACAACTACTATAGAACACATGTATACTACACCTACTATAGAACACATGTTGACTACAACTACTATACAACACATGTATACTACAACTAGTATAGAACACATGTATTCTACACCTACTATAGAACACATATTGACTACAACTACTATAGAACACAAGTAGACTACAACTTATATAGAACACATTTAGACTACAACTACCATAGAACACATGTAGACCCCAACTACTATAGAACACATGTATACTACACCTACTATAGAACATATGTTGACTACAACTACTATAGAACTTATGTTGACTACAACCACTATAGAACACATGTAGTCTACAACTGATATAGAACACATTTAGACTACAACTACCATAGAACACATGTAGACCACAACTACTATAGAACACATGTTGACCACAACTACTATAGAACACATGTAGACTACAACTACAATAGAACACATGTAGACCCCAACTACTATAGAACACATGTTGACTACAACTACTATAGATCACATGTAGACTACACCTACTATAGAACACATATTGACTACAACTACAATAGAACTTATGTGGACTACAACTACTGTAGAACACATGTAGACTATAACTCATATAGAACACATTTAGACTACAACTACCATAGAACACATGTAGACCACAACTACTATAGAACACATGCACACTACAACTAATATAGAACACATGTAGACTGCAACTACAATATAACACATGTAGACCACAACTGATATATAACACATGTACACCACAACTACTATAGAACACATGTTGACCACAACTACTATAGAACACATGTAGACTACAACTACTATAGAACACATGTAGACTACAACTACAATAGATCACATGTAGACCCCAACTACTATAGAACACATGTTGACTACAACTACTATAGAACACATTTAGACTACAACTACTATAGAACACATGTAGACTTCAACTACTATAGAACACATGTAGACCCCAACTACTATAGAAGACATGTGGACCACGACTACTATAGAACAGATGTTGACTACAAATTCTATAGAACACATGTTGACTACAACTACTATAGAACAGATGTTGACTACAACTACTACAGAACACATGTTGACTACAACTATATAGAACATGTGTTGACTACAACTACTATAGAACACATTTAGACTACAACTACTATAGAACACATGTAGACTACAACTATATAGAACACATGTAGATCCCAACTACTATAGAACACATGTAGACCCCAACTACTATAAATCACATGTTGACTACAACTAATATAGAACACATGTAGACCACAACTACTATAGAACACATGTTGACCACAACTACTATAGAACACATGTAGACTACAACTACTATAGAACACATGTAGACTACAACTACAATAGAACACATGTAGACCCCAACTACTATAGAACACATGTTGACTACAACTACTATAGATCACATGTAGACTACACCTACTATAGAACACATATTGACTACAACTACAATAGAACTTATGTGGACTACAACTACTGTAGAACACATGTAGACTATAACTCATATAGAACACATTTTGACTACAACTACCATAGAACACATGTAGACCACAACTACTATAGAACACATGCACACTACAACTAATATAGAACACATGTAGACTGCAACTACAATATAACACATGTAGACCACAACTGATATATAACACATGTACACCACAACTACTATAGAACACATGTTGACCACAACTACTATAGAACACATGTAGACTACAACTACTATAGAACACATGTAGACTACAACTACAATAGATCACATGTAGACCCCAACTACTATAGAACACATGTTGACTACAACTACTATAGAACACATTTAGACTACAACTACTATAGAACACATGTAGACTTCAACTACTATAGAACACATGTAGACCCCAACTACTATAGAAGACATGTGGACCACGACTACTATAGAACA
Organism: Brachymystax lenok tsinlingensis; assembly: GCA_030435695.1. NCBI lineage: Eukaryota > Metazoa > Chordata > Actinopteri > Salmoniformes > Salmonidae > Brachymystax > Brachymystax lenok. The sequence continues at coordinate 28,021,513 of CM059784.1, read as the reverse complement.
GATGTTGACTACAAATTCTATAGAACACATGTTGACTACAACTACTATAGAACAGATGTTGACTACAACTACTACAGAACACATGTTGACTACAACTATATAGAACATGTGTTGACTACAACTACTATAGAACACATTTAGACTACAACTACTATAGAACACATGTAGACTACAACTTCTATAGAACACATGTAGATCCCAACTACTATAGAACACATGTAGACCCCAACTACTATAAATCACATGTTGACTACAACTACTATAGAACACATGTATACTACACCTACTATAGAACACATGTTGACTACAACTACTATACAACACATGTATACTACAACTAGTATAGAACACATGTATTCTACACCTACTATAGAACACATATTGACTACAACTACTATAGAACACAAGTAGACTACAACTTATATAGAACACATTTAGACTACAACTACCATAGAACACATGTAGACCCCAACTACTATAGAACACATGTATACTACACCTACTATAGAACATATGTTGACTACAACTACTATAGAACTTATGTTGACTACAACCACTATAGAACACATGTAGTCTACAACTGATATAGAACACATTTAGACTACAACTACCATAGAACACATGTAGACCACAACTACTATAGAACACATGTTGACCACAACTACTATAGAACACATGTAGACTACAACTACTATAGAACACATGTAGACTACAACTACAATAGAACACATGTAGACCCCAACTACTATAGAACACATGTTGACTACAACTACTATAGATCACATGTAGACTACAACTACTATAGAACACATGTAGACTACAACTACAATAGAACACATGTAGACCCCAACTACTATAGAACACATGTTGACCACAACTACTATAGAACACATGTAGACTACAACTACTATAGAACACATGTAGACTACAACTACAATAGAACACATGTAGACCCCAACTACTATAGAACACATGTTGACTACAACTACTATAGAACACATTTAGACTACAACTACTATAGAACACATGTAGACTTCAACTACTATAGAACACATGTAGACCCCAACTACTATAGAAGACATGTGGACCACGACTACTATAGAACAGATGTTGACTACAAATTCTATAGAACACATGTTGACTACAACTACTATAGAACAGATGTTGACTACAACTACTACAGAACACATGTTGACTACAACTATATAGAACACGTGTTGACTACAACTACTATAGAACACATTTAGACTACAACTTCTATAGAACACATGTAGATCCCAACTACTATAGAACACATGTAGACCCCAACTACTATAAATCACATGTTGACTACAACTACTATAGAACACATGTATACTACACCTACTATAGAACACATGTTGACTACAACTACTATACAACACATGTATACTACAACTAGTATAGAACACATGTATTCTACACCTACTATAGAACACATATTGACTACAACTACTATAGAACACAAGTAGACTACAACTTATATAGAACACATTTAGACTACAACTACCATAGAACACATGTAGACCCCAACTACTATAGAACACATGTATACTACACCTACTATAGAACATATGTTGACTACAACTACTATAGAACTTATGTTGACTACAACCACTATAGAACACATGTAGTCTACAACTGATATAGAACACATTTAGACTACAACTACCATAGAACACATGTAGACCACAACTACTATAGAACACATGTTGACCACAACTACTATAGAACACATGTAGACTACAACTACTATAGAACACATGTAGACTACAACTACAATAGAACACATGTAGACCCCAACTACTATAGAACACATGTTGACTACAACTACTATAGAACACATGTAGAGTACAACTACTATAGAACACATGTAGACTTCAACTACTATAGAACACATGTAGACCCCAACTACTATAGAACACATGTAGACTACAACTACTTTTGAACATATGTAGATTACAACGGATTTAGAACACATGTAGACTACAACTACTATAGAACACATGTAGACTATGACTACTATAGAACACATGTAGACCACAACTGATATAGAGCACATGTTGACCACAACTACTAGAACGCAGGAGGAGCTTATGGGAGGTCACAGACAGAATATTTTAGAGGAATGAGCTTTAAGAATAGAACTCGGTTTGGAGAAGAAGAGAGTCTGAAAGCAATCAAACCTTCAGTGCAGAGCTGGTTTATCACATGTCAGGATTGCCAAAGAAAATGTGTGGACAGAGTAAAGGTATGTGAGTAAAGTATTATGAAAGGAGATGATGTGAGAAGCACTTCACTGACACACAAGCACGCACACAGCAGCAGCACTTTGCCTAATACAGTAGGATCAGGAAACAGTGTTTCCATGGTAACCTCATTTTATTCATCCTGGCAAGTCAGGTAAGAACAAATTCTTATTCACAATGACAGCCTACCCCAGCCAAACACTAACCCGGACGATGCTGGGCCATTTGTGCACTGCCCTATAGGACTCCCAATCACAGCCTGTTGTGATACAGCCTGGAATCAAACCAGGGTTTATAGTAATAACTGTAGCACTGGGAGGCAGTGCCTTAGAGCACTGCGCCACTCTGGAGCAAGACTCAAGGCTGGTCTGGGTCAGGGAGAGCACTCATCACCTGTACTATACATACACAAACATCTTCAATTTAAACAAAATTTCAATTGATGCAGTAAACAGGATACAGAACTGCAATAAAATAAATTGCCACGACAGCTAGGAGTGGTGGGTGTGGAGTCAGGCGCAGAGAGCAGGGTGCAAGGAAAATACTCCTTTAATTCGGCGCGTAAATGTAACGCCCAAACAAAGCAGGCGCACACAAACAAAAGGCGGCCCAAACAGGACACCGAACAAGCCAGTAAACACAACAGCTGAACGTCCACCAACAAACAGAGAAACAAGCCCGCACAAAAGGAGGCGGGCTTGACCGGCTTAAATAGCCCTTGTCAACACAAACACAAAACAGGTGCAAACAATAAGAATAATCAACAGAAAGAAAAGGAGGATCGGTGGCAGCTAATAGGCCGGTGACGACGACCGCCGATTGCCGCCCGAACAGGCAGAGGAGCCACCGTCGGTGGAAGTCGTGACTTTACCCCCTCTGGCCATGCGGCTCCCGCAGCTCGCCGAAAGCGGCCTCGAGGACGACCCGGAGGGCGAGGCGCAGGGCGATCCGGGTGAAGGCGGTGAAACTCCATCAGTAGTGATGGATCCAAGATATCCTCCACCGGTACCCAGCACCTCTCCTCCGGACCATACCCCTCCCAGTCCACGAGGTACTGCAGGCCCCTCACCCGGCGCCTAGAGTCCAGAATGGAGCAGACTGTGTACGCCGGGGACCCCTCAATGTCCAAAGGGGGGGGGATCCGGCACCTCACCTTCCTGCAGGGGACCAGCTACCACCGGCCTGAGGAGAGACACATGAAACGAGGGGTTAAGATGGAAGCTGTAACCTATAACACACCTCGTTTATCCTCCTCAGGACTTAAAATGGCCCCACACACTGCGGCCCCAGCTTCCGGCATGGCAAGTGGAGGGGCAGGTTCCGGGTTGAGAGCCAGACCCGGTCCCCCGGTGCGAACACGGGGGCCTCACTGCGGTGACGGTCAGCGCTCCTCTTCTGCCGCCCACCAGCCTGTCTTAGTGATTTCTGGACGGCTCTCCAGGTCTCCTTTGAGCGCTGCACCCACTCCTCCACCGCAGGAGCTTCAGTCTGGCTCTGATGAAACGATGCCAGGACCGGCTGGTAGCCCAACACGCACTGGAACGGTGACATGTTCGTGGAGGAGTGACGGAGTGAGTTCTGCGCCACCTCCGCCCATGGGACGTACCTCGCCCACTCACCGGGCCGGTCCTGGCAATACGACCGCAGAAACCTACCCACCTCTTGGTTCACTCTCTCCACCTGCCCATTACTCTCAGGGTGAAAACCTGAGGTCAAGCTGATCGAGACCCCCAGACGCTCCATAAACGCCCTCCACACTCGGGACGTGAACTGGGGGCCCCGATCAGAAACGATGTCCTCAGGCACCCCGTAGTGCCGGAAGACGTGGGTAAACAGGGCCTCCGCAGTCTGTAGGGCCGTAGGGAGACCAGGCACAGGGATAAGACGACAGGACTTAGAGAACCGATGCACAACGACCAGGATTGTAGTGTTCCCCTGGGACGGGGGAAGATCAGTGAGGAAATCCACCGACAGGTGAGACCACGGCCGTTGTGGAACAGGGAGGGGCTGTAACTTCCCTCTAGGCAGGTGTCTAGGAGCCTTACTCTGAGCGCACACCGAACAGGAGGAGACATAAAACCTCACGTCCTTAGCCAACGTGGGCCACCAGTATTTCCCCCTATGCCCCCGCACTGTCCTCTCAATTCCCAGATGACCAGAAGAGGGTAGCGTATGAGCCCACCGAATCAATTTGTCACGAACACCAAGCGGCAATTACTGGCGACCTGCAGGACACTGAGGAGGCGCAGGTTCCAACCGCAGTGCCCGCTCGATGTCCGTGTCCACCTCCCATACCACCGGTGCTACCAGACATGAAGCAGGAAGGATGGGAGTAGGCTCGATGGACCACTCCTCGGTGTCATAGAGACGGGACAGCGCGTCGGCCTTAGTATTCTGGGAACCTGGCCTATAGGTAAAAAACATGGCCCGCCTAGCCTGCCGCGGATTCAGTCTCCTCGCTGCCCGGATATACTCCAGATTACGGTGGTCAGTCCAGATGAGAAAAGGGTGCTTAGCCCCCTCAAGCCAATGTCTCCACACCTTCAGAGCCCTGACCACAGCTAACAACTCCCGGTCCCCCACGTCATAGTTTCGCTCCAACGGACCGAGCTTCCTTGAAAAGAAAGCGCAGGGACGGAGTTTCGGTGGTGTGCCCGAGCGCTGTGATAGCACCAGCCTCAGACGCGGCTCCAACACCAGCCTCAGACGCGTCCACCTCCACTATGAACGCCAAAGAGGGGTCCGGATGAGCCAGCAGGGGAGCGTTGGCGAACAGCTCCTTCAGGCGACTGAAAGCTCTGTCCGCCTCCGCCGACCACCGCAAACGAGCTGGCCCCCCTTCAGCAGTGAGGTAATGGGAGCAGCCACCTGGCCAAAACACCGGATAAACCTCCGGTAGTAATTGGCAAACCCTAAAAACCACTGCACCTCCTTTACCGTGGTCGGAGTCTGCCAATTACGCACAGCTCTAATGCGGTCACACTCCATCACCACCCCAGAGGTGGAAATGCGATACCCCAGGAAGGAAACGGCTTGTTTGGAAAACACACATTTCTCCGCCTTGACGTACAGGTCATAATCCAGCAGTCGCCCAAGTACTTTGCGCACCAGAGACACATGCGCGCGCGGCGCGTGTGGTGGAATAGATCAATATATTATCTATATACACCACCACACCCTGCCCGTGCAGGTCCCTGAGAATCTTTTCCACAAAAGATTGAAAGACGGCTGGAGCATTCTTCAACCCATATGGCATGACGAGGTACTCATAATGGCCAGATGTAGTACTAAACGCAGTCATCCACTCATCTCCCTCCCGGATATGCACCAGATTATATGCGCTCCTGAGGTCCAGTTTTGTGAAGAAACGCGCCCCGTGAAATGATTCAACCGCCGTAGCAATGAGAGGGAGGGGGGAAACTAAATCCCACTGTGATGGCATTTAGACCTCTATAATCAATGCACGGCCGCAGACCTCCCTCCTTTTTCTTCACAAAAAAAGAAACTCGAGGAGACGGGTGATATGGAGGGCCGAATGTACCCCTGTCCCAGAGATTCAGTGATATATGTCTCCATAGCCACTGTCTCCTCCTGTGACAACGGGTACACGTGACTCCTGGGAAGTGTTGCGTTTACCTGGAGGTTTATCGCGCAATCCCCTCGTCGATGAGGTGGTAATTTGGTCGCCCTCTTCTTACAGAAGGCGATAGCCAAATCGGCATATTCAGAGGGAATGCGCACAGTGGAAACCTGGTCTGGACTCTCCACCGTTGTGGCACCGATGGAAACTCCTTCACACCTACCTGAACACTCCTCTGACCACCCCTGGAGAGCCCCCTGTTTCCACAAAATCATAGGATTGTGCTTAGCCAGCCAGGGAATCCCCAGCACCACTGGAAACGCAGGTGAATCAATGAGGTATAGACTATTCCACTCCCCATGACCCCCCTGCGTTACCATGTCCAGCGGAACCGTGGCCTCCCTGACCAGCTCTGACCCTAATGGTCGGCTATCTAGGGAGTGCACGGGGAAGGGTTGCTCTATCGACACTAGCAGAATACCTAGTCTCAAAGCGAGTCTGCGATCAATAAAGTTCCTAGCTGCGCCTGAATCGACTAGCGCATTATGCTGGAGAGAGGGAAAAAATTCAGGGAAAGAGATTAGTAAAAACATGTGACCAACAGGGAGCTCTGGGTGAGTCTGGTGCTGACTCACCTGGGGTGACCGAGCAGTGCTCTGACTGCCCTCTCGATTCCCATGGGAGCTCCTCCAGCACCGATCGGCAGTGTGTCCTCTCCGAACACAACTGGTGCAGGAGGAGCCTCCTCCGGTTCCCCTTGATGCCGCCCCACCTAAATTAATGTTGTAAATTACTATTGTAGCTGGAAACGGCACATGTTTATGTAATATCTATATAGGTGTACAGAGACCTATTAGCAGCAACCATCACTCCTGTGTTCCAATGGCACTTTGTGTTAGCTAATCCAAGTTTATCATTTTAAAAGCTAATTGATCATTATGTTAGCACAGCTGAAAACTGTCGTGCTGATTAAAGAAGCAATAAAACTGGCATTCTTTAGACTAGTTGAGTATTTGGAGCATCAGCATTTGTGGGTTCGATTACAGGCTCAAAATGGCCAGAAACAAAGACCTTTCTTCTGATACTCTCGTACAACGCTGTGTACTACTCCCTACACAGAACAGTTCTAACCAGAATAGAAAGAGGAGTGGGAGGCTCCGGTGCACAACTGAGTAAGAGGACAAGTGCATTAGAGTGTCTAGTTTGAGAAACAGACGCCTTTCAAGTCCTCAACTGGCAGCTTTATTAAATAGTACCCGCAAAACACCAGTCTCAACGTCAACAGTGAAGAGGTGACTCAGGGATGCTGGCCTTCTAGGCAGAGTTGCAAATAAAAAAGCCATATCTCAGACTGGCCAATAAAAATAAAAGATTAAGATGGGCAAAGGAACACAGAGGAACTCTGCCTAGAAGGCCAGCATCCCGGAGTCGTCTCTTCACTGTTGTCCCTATGGGACTCCCAATCACGGTCGGATGTGATACATAATAATTATAATTATAATAATAATTTTGGTTTCGTCTTTTCTGGTGGATTAAACTGAAATTGCAACCAATCACGGGCGGTTGTGATACAGCCAACCTAACTAAGAAATACGTGCACCGGAGCCTCCCACTCCTCTTTCTACAATATCCCCCTATCCTCCTTCTAGGCAAGTCTATTGTCCTGCTAATAGCCCTGCTAATAGCCATAATGGCACTGTACCACGTGACCGTGTGTGTTGGAAAGAGTATTTTCCAGTAAGCAACTATTTGTTCACCTTCATTAGACAACTTTGTTCCAATATTTCTGTAATTCAGTGATATTTATTCCCGTAGCAATTCATTATGGATCCATAAGGAAATAAACATCTGCATTTTGAAAGAGTATTTGTATCATTATTTTATTAACAAAAGCATAAAGATGCTGATGAAGCAATACAGTACTGTACAGTATATGCTTTATCTGACATTTTGCGGTTGCATGAGGTCGAACACACGCACTTTAAACATTTGGATAATAAAGCATTTAAAGTACTTTGCAAGTAGAAGCCGACCTGCATTTGTTTATTAGGCTACTGTGCAGTCTGACAAGTCAAAATAGCCTACAGTACATACTGTAGTAAACATGGGAAAGTGCCTAATTCCTTACATAAGGGAGAGCAGGCCATGTCCAGACTTTCTCAGTGACCTGAAGTACTCATTAACTCTGTCTTTAATGCTATTTCGGGTTGCATCAGTCATGGACAGAAACTTCTGAGACACAGAATTAATGATGAACACCCGGAGGTTCACTTTAATAAATCGACCGCTGCTCTTTACTGTGTGCTGCACAAATTTACATGGTATTCCATTTCCAGCGAGACTATTCATACCATCGACTCACTGATGAATGAAGATGAGGAGCGATCGGCAAAGGCCATCTGTAATCTGCTGGCATCACGGCACATCAACATCGCTCTAATCACAGTCAGAAGAGAGTTGAATAAACTTCCGTGGACTTATGGTAATATCTGCCCGTGTTAACCCTCGCAAAATATGCCCTCCGAATTCATATCTAAGGGGGACTTTTCACGCCATTATTAGTTACATTGTTTTAGTTTGAACGTGCAGACTGGCACTAAGAACAGTGGGAACGTTTCCTAGTCAGCGTTTCCCTTGTCAGTGGATACAGCTGGAGAACTGCAAGGCAATCCCATTGTGCGCCACTCTTTAGCCATGACCAATATGACCAATATATATTGTCCTGCTATAAATGTTGTTTGCAGAATTCACAGCCTGCTACGCTTGTGAAAAACAGGGTTAATAATATATCTGTGAGAGTATCTAAGGGGCTTTTATATAATTCTAAATTAATAATAATTATATTGTTTTAGAAATAACTATATTTTGGAGATTATTTCGTTTTCAAATAGTAAAGTGAGCAACAAAAAGGCCATTCTTGAACATGGGGCGAGACATTGTTACTAATTTGTAAGTAATGCCAGTTTGTTATTTAGAATTATTCATTTCTGTTTTTAGAGGGAGAGAAATCAAAAGCCTACCATCACCTCATGGGTCTCACAGTCTACAGTACTACAATAATAGCAAAATAAACATTTCCACACCCTAATTGTAGTCGAAGTTTCTCTTAGATTAAAAACCTTAGTGTAACAACAGTTTTAGTAAGTAATACTGATAGGTAGAAACAAAACAATATGTGTATTTTTAGAGACACAGTAACGCCTTGGGACCCAAAAGCATAATCAGTGCTCTAACTCCCACTTGCGCTGGTCTGGAGTAATGAAGTAGTGACGCAGGGTGCCGTACTAAACCACAAATTACCTGTAATATATATTGTGGTCCAGTGATTGACTGTAATAGATATTGTGGTCCAGTGATTGACTGTAATACATATTGTGGTCCAGTGATTGACTGTAATATATATTGTGGTCCAGTGATTGACTGTAATATATATTGTGGTCCAGTGATTGACTGTAATATATATTGTGGTCCAGTGATTGACTGTAATATATATTGTGGTCCAGTGATTGACTGTAATATATATTGTGGTCCAGTGATTGACTGTAATATATATTGTGGTCCAGTGATTGACTGTAATACATATTTTGGTCCAGTGATTGACTGTAATATATATTGTGGTCCAGTGATTGACTGTAATATATATTTTGGTCCAGTGATTGACTGTAATACATATTGTGGTCCAGTGATTGACTGTAATATATATTGTGGTCTAGTGATTGACCTTAATATATATTGTGGTCCAGTGAATGACTGTAATATATATTGTGGTCCAGTGATTGACTGTAATATATATTGTGGTCCAGTGATTGACTGTAATATATATTGTGGTCCAGTGATTGACCTTAATATATATTGTGGTCCAGTGAATGACTGTAATATATATTGTGGTCCAGTGATTGACTGTAATATATATTGTGGTCCAGTGATTGACTGTAATATATATTGTGGTCCAGTGATTGACTGTATATATATATTGTGGTCCAGTGATTGACTGTAATATATATTGTGGTCCAGTGATTGACTGTAATATATATTGTGGTCCAGTGATTGACTGTAATACATATTGTGGTCCAATGACTGACTGTAATATATATATATATATTTTGGTCCAGTGATTGACTGTAATATATATTGTGGTCCAGTGATTGACTGTAATATATATTGCGGTCCAGTGATTGACTGTAATACACATTGTGGTCCAGTGATTGACTGTAATATATATTGTGGTCCAGTGATTGACTGTAATATATATTGTGGTCCAGTGATTGACTGTAATATATATTGTGGTCCAGTAATTGACTGTAATATATATTGTGGTCCAGTGATTGACTGTAATACATATTGTTGTCCAGTGATTGACTGTAATGTACATTGTGGTCCAGTGATTGACTGTAATATATATTGTGGTCCAGTGATTGACTGTAATACACATTGTGGTCCAGTGATTGACTGTAATATACATTGTGGTCCAGTGATTGACTGTAATATATATTGTGGTCCAGTGATTGACTGTAATACACATTGTGGTCCAGTGAATGACTGTAATACATATTGTTGTCCAGTGATTGACTGTAATATACATTGTGGTCCAGTGATTGACTGTAATATATATTGCGGTCCAGTGATTGACTGTAATACACATTGTGGTCCAGTGATTGACTGTAATATATATTGTGGTCCAGTGATTGACTCTAATATATATTGTTGTCCAGTGATTGACTGTAATATACATTGTGGCGGTGATGTTAATTTCCTAGCTGACATTCCGTCTATGCAGCGTTGTGTCACTGAATGAATGTGCAAACATCTCAAAGCAATCATCTTTCTTCCCAAGAACTACTCTACACACTAATACATTCCACAAACACAACTATACTGTGTTGAATGAGAGAAGTGATTGTGTTTCCAATAAAACAGTTTGTAAACAGAGAACCAGCCTCCTTTGTCTTCCTCAGCCCAACATCCATTAGTCAGACTATTTCATTAAACAAACATCACGTACTAAACCATTCCCACCACCCGACTGGGCTGGGAAAGTATGAATTAACACCAACATAGAAATCATACATTATTAATATCAACATGAATATTCCATCCACCATCTACAAGTCTCCAAGAGCTTTGTGATAATTTGCCTCTTCACAGGTTGGGAGGAGGAGAGGGGTTAGGGTGAGGAGAAGAGGGGGAAGGGGAGAAGAGAAAGGAGGAGGATGGTTAGGGTGAGGAGAGGAGAGGAGAGGAGAGGAGAGGAGGAGGGACAGGGATATGAGAGAAGAGAAGAGAAGAGAAGAGAAGAGAAGAGAAGAGAAGAGAAGAGAAGAGAAGAGAAGAGAAGAGAAGAGAAGAGAAGAGAAGAGGGGTTAATGTGAGGAGAGGAGAGGACAAGGTTATGGTGAGGAGAGGAGAGGACAGGGGTTAGGGAAAGAAGAGGAGAGAAGGGGTTAGAGTGAGGAGAGGAGGGGGGTAAGGGTGAGGAGAGTAGGTAGGGGAGTTGGGGAGAGTAGAGTAGAGGGGTTGGGGAGAGGAGAGGAGAGTAGAAGTGTTGGGGAGAGGAGAGTAGAAAGTTGGGGAGAGGAGAGTAGAGGGGTTGGGAAGAGGAAAGTAGAGGGGTTGGGGAGAGTAGAGGAGAGTAGAGGGGTTGGGGAGAGTAGAGGAGAGTAGAGGGGTTGGGAAGAGGAGAGGAGAGTAGAGGGGTTGGGGAGAGTAGAGGAGAGTAGAGGGGTTGGGGAGAGTAGAGGAGAGTAGAGGAGAGTAAAGGGGTTGGAGAGAGTAGAGGAGAGGAGAGTAGAGGGGTTGGGGAGAGTAGAGGAGAGTAGAGGGTTGGGGAGAGTAGAGGAGAGGAGAGGAGAGTAAAGGGGTTGGAGAGAGTAGAGGAGAGGAGAGTAGAGGGGTTGGGGAGAGTAGAGGAGAGTAGAGGAGAGTAAAGGGGTTGGAGAGAGTAGAGGAGAGGAGAGTAGAGGGGTTGGGGAGAGTAGAGGAGAGTAGAGGGGTTGGGGAGAGTAGAGGAGAGTAGAGGGGTTGGGGAGAGGAGAGTAGAGGGGTTGGGGAGAGGAGAGTAGAGGAGTTGGGCAGAGTAGAGGAGAGTAGAGGGGTTGGGGAGAGGAGAGTAGAGGAGTTGGGCAGAGTAGAGGAGAGTAGACAGGTTGGGGAGAGGAGAGTAGAGGGGTTGGGGAGAGGGAGGAGAGGAGAGTAGAGGGGTTGGCGTGAGGGGAGGCAATGTGGGGTTGAATATGGGTATTTGACTTCCCAAATGAATAAAACACTGATATTAAAATATCAATACCCATAAACGCTTCTAACCATCAAGGTCTAAGAGAAACCAAGTAGTGATGCTTCTTCTCCTTTTCTTCTCTCAGACACAAAAACATGTAGATGCCAAATGCTTCTCAGACGGATTTCATCATCTACATCTATTTACAACCCCGGACCATTAATCTACACACACACACACATGCAAGCACACACACACACCCAGACAACAGCCACACACACACCAACAGATCATTCATCCAGCCACAACAAAAGGCTAATGGTAACATTTGAGAGAGAGAAGAAAAACCGTCATCCTTCAGAGCAGGTGATTTATTACCTGGTACAGGAGGGTCATACATTCATTTAAATAAATGGGACATTATTTGCATAAATAAGTTCACACACACACACGCAGACACGCACGCAGACACGCACATACACACACGCAGAGAGGCACAGATACACAAGCAGACAGTTATAGACACACACGCAGACAGGCACAGACAAACACCCAAACATACACACACGCACAAACACACACAAACACATACACACACAGTCCTGTTATAATCAGTCCTCCCACTACTTGTGAAGAAAAGCTAAAAAAAATTCACACTTTTTAGTCACCTGTCCCTTTCATTGCCCTGTTTGTTAACTGTCACTTTAACTGCCCTGTCTGTTAACTGTCCCTTTAATTGCCCTGTTTGTTGACTGTCCTTTTCATTGCCCTGTTTGTTAACTGTCACTTTAACTGCCCTGTCTGTTAACTGTCCCTTTAATTGCCCTGTTTGTTGACTGTCCTTTTCATTGCCCTGTTTGTTAACTGTCCCTTTAATTGCCGTGTCTGTTAACTGTCCCTTTAATTGCCCTGTTTGTTAGCCCTGTTTGCCCTGTTTGTCAGCTCCGACCTCACCCAGTGTATTCAGAATATCATCTCCTACCTCACCCAGTGTATTCAGAATATAATCTCCTACCTCACCCAGTGAATTCAGAATATCAGCTCCTACCTCACCCAGTGTTTTCAGAATATCAGCTCCTACCTCACCCAGTGTATTCAGAATATCAGCTTCTACTTCACCCAGTGTATTCAGAATATCATCTCCTACCTCACCCAGTGTATTCAGAATATCAGCTCCTACCTTACCCAGTGTATTCAGAATATCATCTCCTACCTTACCCAGTGTATTCAGAATATCAGCTCCTACCTCACCCAGTGTATTCAGAATATCAGCTCCTACCTCACCCAGTGTATTCAGAATATCAGCTTCTACCTCAACCAGTGTATTCAGAATATCAGCTCCTACCTCACGCAGTGTATTCAGAATATCATTTCCTACCTCACCGAGTGTATTCAGAATATCCTCTCCTACCTCAACCAGTGAATTCAGAATATCAGCTCCTACCTCACCCAGTGTATTCAGAATATCAGCTCCTACTTCACCCAGTGTATTCAGAATATCAGCTCCTACCTCAACCAGTGTATTCAGAATATCAGCTCCTATCTCACCCAGTGTATTCAGAATATAAGCTCCTACTTCACCCAGTGTATTCAGAATATCATCTCCTACCTCACCGAGTGTATTCAGAATATCATCTCCTACCTTACCCAGTGTATTCAGAATATCAGCTCCTACCTCACCCAGTGTATTCAGAATATCAGCTCCTACCTCACCCAGTGTATTCAGAATATCAGCTCCTACCTCAACCAGTGTATTCAGAATATCAGCTCCTACCTCACCCAGTGTATTCAGAATATCATTTCCTACCTCACCGAGTGTATTCAGAATATCCTCTCCTACCTCAACCAGTGTATTCAGAATATGAGCTCCGACTTCACCCAGTGTATTCAGAATATCATCTCCTACCTCACCGAGTGAATTCAGAATATCATCTCCTACCTTACCCAGTGTACTCAGAATATCATCTCTTACATCACCCAGTGTATTCAGAATATCAGCTCCTACATCACCCAGTGTATTCAGAATATCAGCTCCTACCTCACCCATTGTATTGAGAATATCAGCTTCTACCTCACCCAGTGATTTCAGAATATCATCTCCTACCTCACCCAGTGTATTCAGAATATCAGCTCCTACCTCACCCTTTTGTATTCAGAATATCAGCTCCTACATCACCCAGTGTATTCAGAATATCAGCTCCTACCTCACCCTTTTGTATTCAGAATATCAGCTTCTACCTCACCCAGTGATTTCAGAATATCATCTCCTACCTCACCCAGTGATTTCAGAATATCAACTCCTACCTCACCCAGTGTATTCAGAATATCAGCTCCTACTTCACCCAGTGATTTCAGAATATCATCTCCTACCTCAACCAGTGTATTCAGAATATCAGCTCCTACATCACCCAGTGTATTCAGAATATCAGCTCCTATCTCACCCAGTGTATTCAGAATATCAGCTCCTACCTCACCCAGTGTATTCAGAATATCAGCTCTTACCTCACCCAGTGTATTCCGAATATCAGCTCCTACCTCACCCAGTGTATTCAGAATATCAGCTCCTACCTCACCCAGTGTATTCAGAATATCAGCTCCTACCTCACCCAGTGTATTCAGAATATCAGCTCCTACCTCACCCAGTGTATTCAGAATATCATTTCCTACCTCACCGAGTGTATTCAGAATATCCTCTCCTACCTCAACCAGTGAATTCAGAATATCAGCTCCTACCTCACCCAGTGTATTCAGAATATCATTTCCTACCTCACCGAGTGTATTCAGAATATCAGCTCCTACCTCACCCAGTGTATTCAGAATATCAGCTCCTACTTCACCCAGTGATATCAGAATATCATCTCCTACCTCACCGAGTGTATTCAGAATATCATCTCCTACCTTACCCAGTGTATTCAGAATATCATCTCCTACATCACCCAGTGTTTTCAGAATATCAGCTCCTACATCACCCAGTGTATTCAGAATATCAGCTCCTACCTCACCCAGTGTATTCAGAATATCAGCTCCTACCTCACCCAGTGTATTCAGAAAATCATCTCCTACCTCACCCAGTGTATTCAGAATATCAGCTCCTACCTCACCCAGTGTATTCAGAATATCAGCTCCTACCTCACCCAGTGTATTCAGAATATCATTTCCTACCTCACCGAGTGTATTCAGAATATCAGCTCCTACCTCACCCAGTGAATTCAGAATATCAGCTCCTACTTCACCCAGTGAACACTAACACACACATACACACATACACTAACACACACATACACCATACATGAATTGATAAATACGCCACCGGTCCATCGCTGTTCTTATAAATGTCTCCTGTCTGTCTGCTTGCATGCTGTGTGACGGGCCTGACACATATCACATCTCGCTTGACCGGACACATCTCATCTGACACCTCTGTAGTCACGGCAACAGGCCGATACTGAGCCTAAATGACTTCTCCAGGCCCATCACACACAGACACAAGTTAGCGACCATTTCCCCTTCATGGTCTCTGGCCTTGGTACACAAATGGAACACTGACTGCAGACTGTCTTCTAGATCTTCTTCTCCAGAGAGTACACACACACATGAACACTCTCAAACAAATACCCATTCACACAGCAGCTAAGACAGAGAGGGTTGAGAGTGAGGGGGGAAGACTAACAGTACAGATTAAGGGGAATGAAGCAATAGTGTGTGTCACCATGGTGATGTTTTGACAACCTTGCCCTCAAGGAAGGAGAGTGCTTGTCAGGCAGAGTGAGAGAGATGCCAAAGCTTGAGTGAAATGAAGGTGACCAGAGGAGAATATCATTAACTAATTGGGAAACGAAGGGATGAGAGGGCAGGGGAGGGGGAGGGGGAGGGAGAGCAACAAGATCTCATAGTTTCCCTTCGAAATTCAACCTATTTATGGATGAAAGTTTATTTTTGGCACATTTTGCGTTGTTACAGGGTTAAAACAGAAACAACTAAAAGGTTAACAGTTTAGGCATGGTTTGGGGAAGGCTTGAAACAAGAATGAAAAACAAGGTATCATCAGTATTCACAGTAGTCTCACGGCTTGCTAGCTCATTTGTGTTTGATTCCCGGGGGCGGCGCATATATTTTAGGAGCTCCCGAGTGGCGCAGCGGTCTAACGCGCTGCATCTCAGTGCTAGGGGCATCACTACAGACCCTTGTTCGATTCCAGGCTGTTTCAGACAACAACAATTTGCCCCTCCGAATATTTACAATAACTGATTATAGTTCTAAACTTAGTGTACGTTTTTATGTCAGTCAAGCCATTTGTGGTCGTTTAGACAGTTCAGCCCAGAATAGAGCCCAGAGTAGAGACCAGTAGACAGACCATGGTGACATTTCCACGCATGGTGCTATAATATTATCAAAAGCCTGTCTGCATGTTAAGAGGTTAGATGGTAAATATGGACATGAATTACAAAATCAGAAACAGTGAATCATTTATTTCATGCAAACAAAATATTTGGGTACACGTGTTGGAGCGAGATTTGATCTGGGGACTTGACAAAACGTTGGTTTTCTTTTCATCACTGATCAGATCGCTAAGAATTTGGCACAATGAATCTAGCAATCTGTTTCTTTCTCAGTCTTCTACACATGCAAGCATCTTACACAAACCTATACAACAGCCGCCCCTGCTTGGAGAGACACACACACACACATAAACAGACTTCTGTTATGGCCTCTAAACCAAGGTTATATTGTAGAGTGTACAGTTGTAGCCTGTGGTGTAATTACTTAAATGGGAATACGATCCTGTCTTCAATGGGACAACATACTGTAATATGAATGGGAATAAGATCCTGTCTTCAATGGGACAACATACTGTAATATGAATGGGAATAAGATCATGTTTTCAACAGGATAACATACAGTATGTTATCCCGTTGAAAACAGGATCTTATTCCAATTCATATTACAGTAATATGAATGGGAATAAGATCCTGTCTTCAATGGGACAACATACTGTAATATGAATGGGAATAAGACCCTGTCTTCAATGAGATAATATATTGTAATATGGATGGGAATACGATCCTGTCTTCAATGGGACAACATACTGTAGTATGAATGGGAATAAGATCCTGTCTTCAATGGGACAACATACTGTAATATGAATGGGAATAAGATCATGTTTTCAACGGGATAACATACTGTAATATGAATTGGAATAAGATCCTGTTTTCAACGGGATAACATACTGTAATATGAATGGGAATAAGATCCTGTCTTCAATGGGACAACATACTGTAATATGAATGGGAATAAGATCCTGTGCACATAAATATTATTGGATAGAAAACACTCTGAAGTTTCTAAAACTGTTAAAATAATGTCTGTAAATATAACAGAACTGATATGGCAGGCGAAAAAACCTGAGGAATTTCTGTCCGGATGTTTTTTTTTTGTAACATGCCTTTTTTCTACTTGCTGTAACTTAGGACCCAGGTTGCAGTACCTATGGCTTCCACTAGACGTCAACAGTCTTTAGACAAGGTTTCATGCGTTTACCTTGAATAACAACCTTATAGACGAAGAATAAGTAAGTGGATGGAGGAAGTGGCTTTTGTGTTTTGCGCACGAGACCGTGAGCGCGCTTCCTCTGAATTTGTCTTTTCTATAGTTTAGAATTTTATCCGAGTTAAATATTATAGTTAATATACATAAAAGTGTACCTAAGGATACATTATAAATGATGTTTGATTTGTTTGGGCAAAGTTGACAGGTATAATTTGAACGCTTTCTCTTCCCTGTACAATGGGCGAGTGGACGGTGGATTTTCTGAACATAACGCGCCAACCAAACGGAGATTTATGGATATAAACGATAACTTTTTCTAACAAAAGGAACATGGGTTGTCTTGCTTGGACACTTCGGTTTGCCCTCAGCAGAAGATCATCAAAGGTAAGCGATTTATTTTAGCTCTTTTATGTGTTTTGTGAGACCCGTGCTTGTTATGAAATTATGCTAATGCAGAAAATATGTGGGGTGCTGTCCTCAGACAATCAAATGTTCTGCTTTCGCCGTAAAGCCTTTTTGAAATCTGACAACGCTGTGAGATTGCCAAGAGTCTAAGCTTTTGAAGAGTATGCAACATTTGTATATTGATGAATGTTTTATAATTATACTTTTGGATTTTGAATTTGGCGCCTTACATTTTTCCTGGTAGTGTCGGAAATGGGGCGCTAGCGCCCCAATGATCCCTAAGAGGATAGCTAAGGAGATGGAGAAAATTCTGGCTTTTGATTGCAAATATGCAGAGGGAGTCAAAAAGAGAACACACAGAAGGATGTTGTATAAAACACCTGTCTCCGGAATACATCTTCAAACAAAGAGCAACCATGGCTCCATGACAGAGAGGGAGAAGTGTCCATCCATGTATATGGGTAAGATAGTCTAGCTAGTGCCATTTTCAGATATTATATGTTTCTAATTTTGTCAGAAAGTATTTTTTATTTAAAGTTAAATAAAGTTTTATTTAAAGTTTTATTTAAAGTTATTTAAAGTACTTTTAGCTAGCGCACTAACAAGAGCTGGCTGGCTCGCTAGCTAAAGTTACATGTATGATCAGTGTAGTAATATTATTTGCATCTTAGAGCCATTTGCATTGCTAGTTATAGCCTAATGTTTGCTAGCTAGCTAACATTGAACCTGGTTGGTTAGCTACCTTCAGATTCATGCAGGGTAGTAACGTTATGAGCTGGGATTATGGTTCATTGTTTAGCTAGCTACATGCCTAAACAAAAGATTCCACTATGCAAGTAACCATTTCACTACACCTTCTGTATCCTGTGCATGTGACAAATAAACTTTGATTTTATTTTGATATATTATGTGTTTACCAGAGACGGTAATGTGAAGAACATGACCTGCACCAAAGTCAAATTAGCATATAGCGTTATATCAGCTAGACCTAAATTCTCAGGTAGAATGCCCTGCTTTTATTTGTCACACTCACAACCATAAGTTGTGCCGAAAAGTTACTGGATCGAATCCCAGAGATGACAAGGTAAAAATACACTGTTCCCTGGTTGGCGGTCATTGTAAAGAATAATTTGTTCTTAACTGCCTTGCCTAGTTAAATAATAATAAAAACTGTAGTGTGGGATATAACATTTTCTAACACAATAAAATGTTGCTTCATTGAGCAGGTCGGTCACAAATTCTAATGACAAAGAAGAAAGTTGTTTATTTTCTTTAAAAGCGTTGTTTAATTTGTCGCCTCTTGGGTGTTGGAAATGTGCCCAAAGCTCTGGTCTGTAGAATAGGTTAAACTGAGGAAATGTTAATCGGAAAAGCATTCAGGTTGAAGAAAAGAAGAAGAGAAGAAGAGAAGAAGAGAGGGGGGAAAGTAGGAGAAGGAAGAGAGTAAAAGAAAGAGTGGTAATACCTGGAACTCTTTCCCACGCACACACACACATATGAAGGTAAAACCACCCTAGACACATCCTGTAGAATATAAATTCTCCTATCGTCAGCTCCCAGTCCCAGCGGACCCACAGACAAACACACAGCTTTTATCTCATTAAAGCCTTTCATTGTTTACCCAGAGATTTAAGAAGCCCATCCCGTGGTTTATTATCTTCTCTCCATCTCTCAATCACCCTCTTCCCTCATGTTTTCTCATCTTACCCCTCTAATGCCTATCTTTTCTACTCATCCCCCTTTCTTCCCCTCTCTCCGAACTCAATGCAGGGATCCTCTTTGTTTCCTTCAATATGTCCCATCTCTCCCTCTCTCCCTCTCTCCCTCTCACCCTCTCTCCCTCTCACCATCTCTACATCTCTCCCTCTCTCCCTCTCTCCCTCTCACCTTCTCTCCCTCTCACCATCTCTACATCTCTCCCTCTCTCCCTCTCTCCCTCTCACCCTCTCTCCCTCTCACCATCTCTACATCTCTCCCTCTCTCCATCTCTCCATCTCACCCTATCCCTTTCCATCTTTCCACCTTGTCCTCTCTACCCATTTATGCATACAGTATCTTCAATATGTCCAATCGCTCCTTACTGTCCTCTCTCCTCCTCACCCCTTCACCCCTCCTTACTGTTCCCTCTCCTCCTCACCCCTTCACCCCTCCTTACTGTTACTCTCCTCCTCACCCCTCCACCCCTCCTTAATGTTCTCTCGCCTCCTCACCCTTCCACCCCTCATTACTGTTCCCTCTCCTCCTCACCCCTCCACCCCTCCACCCCTCCTTACTGTTCCCTCTCCACCTCACCCCTCCACCCCTCCTTACTGTTCCCTCTCCTCCTCACCCCTTCACCGTTCCTTACTGTTCCCTCTCCTCCTCACCCCTCCACCCCTCCTTACTGTTCCCTCTCCTCCTCACCCCTTCACCTATCCTTACTGTTCCCTCTCCTCCTCACCCCTTCACCCCTCCTTACTGTTCCCTCTCCTCCTCACCCCTCCACCCCTCCTTACTGTTCCCTCTCCTCCTCACCCCTTCACCGTTCCTTACTGTTCCCTCTCCTCCTCACCCTTTCACCGTTCCTTACTGTTCCCTCTCCACCTCACCCCTTCACCGTTCCATACTGTTCCCTCTCCTCCTCACCCCTTCACCGTTCCTTACTGTTCCCTCTCCTCCTCACCCTTTCACCGTTCCTTACTGTTCCCTCTCCTCCTCACCCCTTCCCCGTTCCATACTGTTCCCTCTCCTCCTCACCCCTCCACCCCTCCTTACTGTTCCCTCTCCTCCTCACCCTTCCTTACTGTTCCCTCTCCTCCTCACCCTTTCACCGTTCCTTACTGTTCCCTCTCCTCCTCACCCCTTCACTGTTCCATACTGTTCCCTCTCCTCCTCACCCCTCCACCCCTCCTTACTGTTCCCTCTCCTCCTCACCCCTTCACCGTTCCTTACTGTTCACTCTCCTCCTCACCCCTTCATCGTTCCTTACTGTTCCCTCTCCTCCTCACCCCTTCACTGTTCCATACTGTTCCCTCTCCTCCTCACCCCTCCACCCCTGCTTACTGTTCCCTCTCCTACTCACCCCTTCACTGTTCCTTACTGTTCCCTCTCCTCCTCACCCCTTCACCCCTCCTTACTGTTCCCTCTCCTCCTCACCCCTTCACCGTTCCTTACTGTTCCCTCTCCTCCTCACCCCTTCACCCTTCCTTACTGTTCGCTCTCCTCCTCACCCTTCACCTCTCCTTACTGTTCCCTCTCCTGCTCACCCCTTCACCCCTCCTTACTGTTCCCTCTCCTGCTCACCCCTTCACCCCTCCTTACTGTTCCCTCTCCTCCTCACCCCTTCACCCCTCCTTACTGTTCCCTCTCCTCCTCACCCCTTCACCCCTCCTTACTGTTCCTTCTCCTCCTCACCCCTTCACCCCTCCTTACTGTTCCTTGTCATCCTCACCCCTTCACCCCTCCTTACTGTTCCTTCTCATCCTCACCCCTTCACCCCTCCCTACTGTTCCCTCTCCTCCTCATTATAAAGAGTCATTTAAACATTAATGAGCATGTGTTGAAATTCCAAATGGTTTGGCATGACATACAGTGGGGAAAAAAAGTATTTAGTCAGCCACCAATTGTGCAAGTTCTCTCACTTAAAAAGATGAGAGAGGCCTGTAATTTTCATCATAGGTACACTTCAACTATGCCAGACAAAATGAGGGAAAAAAAATCCAGAAAATCACATTGTAGGATTTTTTATGAATTTATTTGCAAATTATGGTGGAAAATAAGTATTTGGTCACATACAAACAAGCAAGATTTCTGGCTCTCACAGACCTGTAACTTCTTCTTTAAGAGGCTCCTCTGTCCTCCACTCATTACCTGTATTAATGGCACCTGTTTGAACTTGTTATCAGTATAAAGACACCTGTCCACAACCTCAAACAGTCACACTCCAAACTCCACTATGGCCAAGACCAAAGAGCTGTCAAAGGACACCAGAAACAAAATTGTAGACCTGCACCAGGTTGGGAAGACTGAATCTGCAATAGGTAAGCAGCTTGGTTTGAAGAAATCAACTGTGGGAGCAATTATTAGGAAATGGAAGACATACAAGACCACTGATAATCTTCCTTGATCTGGGGCTCCACGCAAGATCTCACCCCGTGGGGTCAAAATGATCACAAGAACGGTGAGCAAAAATCCCAGAACCACACGGGGACCTAGTGAATGACCTGCAGAGAGCTGGGACCAAAGTAACAAAGCCTACCATCAGTAACACACTACGCCGCCAGGGACTCAAATCCTGCAGTGCCAGACGTGCCCCCTGCTTAAGCCAGTACATGTTCAGGCCCGTCTGAAGTTTGCTAGAGAGCATTTGGATGATCCAGATGAGGATTGGGAGAATGTCAGATGAAACCAAAATAGAACTTTTTGGTAAAAACTCAACTCGTCGTGTTTGGAGGACAAAGAATGCTGAGTTGCATCCAAAGAACACCATACCTACTGTGAAGCATGGGGTGGAAACATCATGCTTTGGGGCTGTTTTTCTGCAAAGGGACCAGGACGACTGATCCGTGTAAAGGAAAGAATGAATGGGGCCATGTATCGTGAGATTTTGAGTGAAAACCTCCTTCCATCAGCAAGGGCATTGAAGATGAAACGTGGCTGGGTCTTTCAGCATGACAATGATCCCAAACACACCGCCCGGGCAATCGAAGGAGTGGCCGTAAGAAGCATTTCAAGGTCCTGGAGTGGCCTAGCCAGTCTCCAGATCTCAACCCCATAGAAAATCTTTGGAGGAAGTTGAAAGTCCGTGTTGCCCAGCGACAGCCCCAAAACATCACTGCTCTAGAGGAGATCTGCATGGAGGAATGGGCCAAAATACCAGCAACAGTGTGTGAAAACCTTGTGAAGACTTACAGAAAACGTTTGACCTCTGTCATTGCCAACAAAGGTATATAACAAAGTATTGAGATAAACTTTTGTTATTGACCAAATACTTATTTTCCACCATAATTTGCAAATAAATTCATAAAAAATCCTACAATGTGATTTTCTGGATTTTTTTTCCTCATTTTGTCTGGCATAGTTGAAGTGTACCTATGATGAAAATTACAGGCCTCTCTCATCTTTTTAAGTGAGAGAACTTGCACAATTGGTGGCTGACTAAATACTTTTTTTCCCCACTGTATTCTACCAACACACAGCACTGACACACACACTTACCCCACCAGACATGCCACCAGTGGTCTTTTCACAGTCCCCAGGTCCAGAACAAATTCAAGGAAATGTACAGTATTATACAGAGCCATGAGTTTATGGAACTTCCTTCCATCTTATATAGCGCAAGTGAACAGCAAACCTGGTTTCAAAAAACAAATAAAGCAACACCTCACAACACCTTTCCCCCATGTGAAGTACTTGTGTGTATGTACTGACATGTTTGTGTAACTGATAGATGCACACACACACACACTACATTTTTAATTAAGTTAGGGCTAGGGCCCTTTTTTTCAGAATTTCCGCCTGACTGACGTGCCCAAAGTAAACTGCCTGTTACTCAGGCCCAGAAGCCAGGCTATGCATATAATTGGTAGCATTGGATAAGAAACACTTTGAAGTTTTTAATGTATGAGACTATAACACAATTGATATGGCAGGCAAAAATCCAAAGAAAAACCAGAATCTTTTTTTTTTAGGTCCCAAGCTCTTATAATGGAAAGCTATGGGTCCTATGTAATTCCAGCTCCCAGATTACAATTCCTATGGCTTCCACTAGATGTCAACTGTCTTTGTTCATTGTTTCAGGCTTGATTCTTCCAAAACTAGTAGGAATTTGTAGTTTTGGCACAAAGACTCCCGGTACAATTTCAGTCTGTCGGCGCGCAACTAATTTGACTTTTCTATTGAACATACTACTTTCCGTATGAAATATTACAGTTCACTTACATTTTAGAGTACCTGAGGACTAAATAGAAATGTAGTTTGACTTGTTTGAACAAAGTTCAGCAACAGCTTTTTGGATTCCTTTGTCTGCATGTTGAACGAGTGGATAACTGAAATCGATGGTGCCAACTCAACAGACTTTTGTGGATTTAAAGAAGGATTTTATCTAACAAAACAACCATTCATGTTGTAGCTGGGACCCTTTGGATTGCAAACAGAGGAAGATTTTCAAAAGTAAGTTATTTATTTAATCGCTATTTGTGATTTTATGAAGCCTGTGCTGGTTGAAAAATATGTTGATGTGGGGCGCCGTCCTCAGACATTCACATGGTATGCTTTCGCTGTAAAGCCTATTGTAAATCGGACATCACAGTTAGATTAACAAGAATTTAAGCTTTTAAATAAAAAAGATACTTGTATGTTCATACATTTTTATGTTACGATTATTCATTTTAATTGCGCGCCTTCCAATTTTGCCGGATGTTGTCGACAGGTGTCCCGCTAGCCGGACGCCTAGCCTTAATGTACAGTATGTAAATTGGAAAGTCTTTTGTCTGTAATGTCTTTTTCCTTATGTGTCGGACCCCAGTAAGACTAGCTGTCGCCATGGCATCGGCTAATGGGGATCCTAATAAATCAAATCATTATCCACCTCTCTTTTTTCCTTTCTTCAATATCGTCCTTCAATATCTCTACATCCCTCAACTCCTAGGTACTATATTTGTTGAATGGTTCCCAAGGTTCTAATTACTCTGAAACTCTTAATCAAACACACACTCATGGACGCACACACACACACACTCACGGATGCACACACACACGGACGGACGGGCACACGCACACACACACACAGACGGACGGTTGCATACACAAGGATGGGCGCACACACACGTGGTCATCTATGAAGGTCTTAATTACAGTTCATTAGCGGAGCAATTATCAATCACCTGCTGGTCCCTGGGGTCCTGTTCCCATAGTGATGGATCACTGGGGGGCTAGCACTGCTACCGCAGTCATGTATATCCACACACACCCACACCCACACACACTGCGGTCATCTACAACATGCAGAGAGCAAAAAAGAGAGAGAAAGGCATCCCTAGTTCACTGATCACCTCTCCATTACAGTCCACTAAAGTCAAAGTCACCATTATTAGTCAGTTGTACAACCGAATGCCTTCAACTGAAATGTGTCTTGCACATTTAACCCAAACCCTCTGAATCAGAGAGGTGCAGGGAGCTGCCTTAATCAACATCCACATTTTCAGCGCCCAGGGAACAGTGGGTTAACTGCCTTGTTCAGGGGCAGAACGACAGATTTTTACCTTGTCAGCTCGGGGATTCGAACTTGCAACCCTCCGGTTACAAGTCCAACGCTCTACCCACTAGGCTACAGTCCACTGCAGTCCTGTGTCACTACATTCATATTTCAGTTGGTTTCTAACAGACTGATTTGCATTAATGAGAGATAATCTGGACGACTTTAAGGTTTCACTCTGTCCTCTGGCACCAGGGAGGCTAACAGACACACACACACACACATGCCCCCACACACACACACACACACACAAACACACTAATCCTGTCCCTGCTCAGCATGCAGAATAAGGGCTTTCTATACCTACTTTCCCTTACTCCCTAATCTAGCTACTGTGACCCCCCATAGGACTGAAATCTCCTGGCATACACACACACACACACACACACACACACACACACACACACACACACACACACACACACACACACACACACACACACACACACACACACACACACACACACACACACACACACACACACTGGCACACACACAAATAAAACACACACACACACACATAGCACACACACATAGCACCAAAATCCCCCTGTTGCTACTCTACACTCCTCCCCACCCCTCCATCCCATCTCCCCAGTGGTAGATGAAAAGAGTCCATCTCACTTCCCATAGATAGACCATCTTGGGTTATTCTCAAATAGCACCCTATTCACTTCCTAGTGCACTACTTTTGGCCTGAGCCCTGGTCAAAAGTAGTGCACTATAGGCTATGGGGAACAGGGTATCATTTGGGACTCAGCCCTGCAGTGTGATTAATCCACTGCTCTCTATGCAGTATATGGAGCGTCGGAGGCCATCTTAAATAAGAGATGAGGACGTTGATCAAGGCTCTGAGACAGAGAGTCTACTGTACCAACGCAGCTGGTTTATTGTCCCAGACACACATAGCACTGATACGTCCTAACACAACCCCAGGCCCAAAACCAACACAGCAGAACAGAGTTAATGATCAAGCAGAAGAGTAACTTCAAGGGAAACTTCAGGATGCGGTGGGGAGCTGCACCAATAAGCTGCACCAATAAAATTCAGTGTAGAAACTGTCCTAGTTACCTACCAAATATCAACTGATTTAGTTCTTAGGATAATTGTTAGAGGTAAAGCAGAGTCCTAGCTGAGTTGATTGCAGTTCAGACTACTGTAAGATACTTGCCATTTCCATGACCAGCCTGTTCCTTTAGTAAGAGAACTCACAGTACACGCACTCTCTCCCTATCTCCTTCCACACACTCTCTCCCTCGCTCCTTCCACACAATCTCTCCCTATCTCCTTCCACACACTCTCCCCCTATCTCCTTCCACACAATCTCTCCCTATCTCCTTCCACACACTCTCCCCCTATCTCCTTCCACACACTCTCTCCCTCGCTCCTTCCACACAATCTCTCCCTATCGCCTTCCACACACCCTCTCCCTATCTCCTTCCACACACTCTCTCCCTCGCTCCTTCCACACACTCTCTCCCTCGCTCCTTCCACACACTCTCTCCCTCGCTCCTTCCACACACTCACTCCCTCGCTCCTTCCACACACCCTCTCCCTATCTCCTTCCACACACTCTCTCCCTCGCTCCTTCCACACACTCTCTCCCAATCTCATTCCACTCACTCTCTCCCTATCTCCTTCCACTCACTCTCTCCCTATCGCCTTCCACACAATCTCTCCCTATCTCCTTCCACACACTCTCCCACACACACTAGTGTGATGGACTGATATTAGGCTGATTAAACCAGCTTATTGGAAAAGCCAGGTCACCCATGATGCAAGTCAGTATTTAACGTCCATCCATTTCTGAGGACGTCGGGAGATGACGTGGAAACCGGCCACTAGGGCCAACAGTAGGTTTCAGTTTTGCTAGTTTGTTGTGGATGGGGATGGTGGATGGGAATAAGCATCTGATTCCAAAGGTTGCATGTTAAAATCCAGTGATAGAAAGTTATTTTTGTTTTAAGCCTGTCCCAAACCTCAACTCTTACCTTAACCATTCAGAGTTAATGCCTATCCTTAATAAACTTAACCCTAACTTTACGAATTCAAAGTTAATGCCTAACCTTAACCTTAAACACTTTGACATTTGACGTTTACAGCAACTATGAAATCTGACGTTTGAGAAACATGGATGAACGTCTTATTCTGACGTGAGACTGTGAGAGCTAGTTGTATGGGAAGTGTTTGTTTAACAAAATCTCACCTGAGACATGGAGAGAGAGAAGGGCAGAGAGAAACTAATAGAGTGAGAGGGAGAGGGAGAGAGAGAGAGAGAGAGAGAGAGAGAGAGAGAGAGAGAGAGAGAGAGAGAGAGAGAGGAATTGAGAGAGAGCGGAGGATGGGAGAGTGTGACATAAGCACTTACTGGTATTAGAGGGTAAACTTCCCCCAGGCATCCATCACAAAGTTGTAGAAAAAAAAAACTATTACATCACTCATCTACTTTGATCGGCCAATGACAAATGATCGTCTGGAAAAATGGCTGTGCTGTTTTTTTCTCCTGCGAGAGAGATGGAGTAATGCCCTCTTGGCCCCAAGATGAGAACATTACTGACTGAATAAATAAAGTGAGAAAGTTTGCCTATTGGAGAACTGTCAGGTAGCAGCCAGAAGCTGTTCCTCAGGTAGCTGATGGAGAGGCTTGTTTCACGGCTGCGACGCAAGTATGTACGTACACACACACACACACACACACACACACACACACAGATACACATACACACACACACACAGATACACACACACACACACACACACACACACACACACACACACACACACACACACACACACACACACACACACACACACAGATACACACACACACACACACACACACACACACAGATACACACACACACACACAGATACACACACACACACACACACAGATACACACACACACACACACACAGATACACACACACACACACACAGATACACACACACACACACACACACACACACAGATACACACACACACACACACACACACACACACACACACAGATACACACACACACACACACACACACACACACAGATACACACACACACACACACAGATACACACACACACAGATACACACACACACACACACAGATACACACACACACACACACACACACACACACACACAGATACACACACACACACACACACACAGATACACACACACACACACACACACAGATACACACACACACACACACACAGATACACACACACACACACACACACACACACACACACACACACACACACACAGATACACATACACACAAATACAGTGCCTTCAGAAAGTTTTCATACCCCACATTTTGTTATGTTACATCCTGAATTCAACATTTATTAAATAGATGTTTTTCTCACCCATCTACACACAATACCCGATAATGACAAACTGAAAACATGCTTTTAGAAATGTTTGCGAATGTATTGAAAATGAAATACGGAAATATGTAATTTACATAAGTATTCACACCCCTTTGCTATGACACTCCAAATTGAGCTCAGGTGCAACAAATACCTTGTTTAAGCATCCTTGAAATGTCATTACAACTTGATTGGAGTCCACCTATGGTCAATTCAATTGTTTGGACATGATTTAGAAAGAACCACACCCGTCTATATAAGGTCCAACAGTATGCATGTCAGAGCAGGAACTATACCATGAAGTCCAATGTCCTTAGATCTATGAGATAGAATTGTGGCATATATCTGGGGAAGGGTATGAAACCATTTTCTAGAGTGTTGAAAGTTTCCAAGAGCACAGTGGTCTCCATCATTGGGAAATAAAATATGGATCTAACCAGACTGCCAAGAGCTGTCCATCCGATCAAACTGACCAACCAGGCAAGAAGGATCTTGGTCAGGGAGGCGACCAAGAACTGAATGACCACTCTGACAGAACAGAGTTCCTTGGCTGAGATGGGAGAACCTGGCAGAAGGACAACAGTCTCTACAGCACTTCACTAATCTGGGCTTTATGGGAGAGTGGCCAAACGGAAGCCACTCTGGAGAAAAAGGCACATGACAGCATGCCTGGAGTTTGCAAAAAAAGGCATGTGAAAGGCTTTGAGAGCATAAGGCAAAATATGCTGTAGTCTGATGAGACAAAAATGTAACTCCTTTGCCTGAATGAAAAGCTCTATGCCTGGAGGCACAGCTCATAACCCGTCTAACACCATCCCTACCGTGAAGCATGGTGGTGGCAGAATCATGCTACAGGGATGCTTTTTGGCAGCAGGGACTGGGAGACTAGTAAGGAATGAGGGAACAAATAATGGAGCCAAATACAGGCAAATCCTTGATATGAAGCTGCTTCAGAGTGCAAACAACCTTAGACTGGGGGCGAAGACTTACGTTCTAACAGGACAATGACCCTAAGCATACAGCCAAAGCAACGCTGGAATGGCTGTCTCGTGGCGCAGCCAAAGCCCATTGAAAATCTGGAAAAGACTTGAAGATTGCAGTTCACTGCCGGTCCCCATCTTTAACAGATCCTGAGAAAATCTGCAAGGAAGAATTGGAGAAAATGTCCAAATCCAAATATGCAAAGCTGATGCAGACATACCCAAGACGACTCAAAGCTGATGCAGACATACCCAAGACAACTCAAAGCTGATGCAGACATACCCAAGACGACTCAAAGGTGATGCCGACATACCCAAGACGACTCAAAGCTGAAGCAGACATACCCAAGACAACTCAAAGCTGATGCAGACATACCCAAGACGACTCAAAGCTGATGCCGACATACCCAAGACGACTCAAAGCTGATGCAGACATACCCAAGATGACTCAAAGCTGATGCAGACATACCCAAGACGACTCAAAGCTGATGCAGACATACCCAGGACGACTCAAAGCTGATGCAGACATACCCAAGACAACTCAAAGCTGATTCAGACATACCCAAGACAACTCAAAGCTGATGCAGACATACCCAAGACAACTCAAAGCTGATGCAGACATACCCAAGATGACTCAAAGCTGTAATCGCTGCCAAAGGTGATTCTACAAAGTATTAGTGTGAATACTTATGTAAATTAGATGTTTTTGTATTTCATTTAAAAATGTGTAAATATTTCTAAGAACATGTTTTCACTTTGTCATTATGGGGTATCGTGTGAAGAAAATCTATTTAATCCATTTTGAATTCAGGCTTTAACACAACAAAATGTGGAATAAGTCAAGGGGTCTGAATACTTTCTGAAGGCACTGCTAATAAACATGCACATACACAATTCTGCACGCAGGCATGCACACACACATGCACGCACACACACATAGATCAGAGACAGGACAGAAAGTTTCTCATGAGAGTTGACAGACAGAGTACTCTTCAGTCACATACACATCAATCCTATACACTGTATACAAACCCCCGGACCAAGTCTTCAACCCTGACCTCACTGTGAACCCAACAGACCATACACTGAACCTTACAGGGAGTGAATGGAGTGGAGTTGCTCTTCACACTGATCTAATGTCAGTTTTAACAGACCTCACAGTGAACCTTACAGGGAGTGACCAGAGGGAAGTTGCTCTATACACTGATCTAAGGTCAGTTGAGAATTTCCATCACTGATAGCTGGATTATAGGAGCAACAAACAGTGAACAGACATGATCTTTAGACTATTGCCTTTCACCATTTGATGGACACGATTTGGGGGGAGTAAACTGAACCCAGATTAGTGCCTTGATCTTGAACAGATTGAAGACTTTTTGGTGTTCATTAGTTCTCAAAACTTTAACTACCATTCTAATGGCCAATCCATGACTACCAAGCTATTACCTTCCCCCTAAACTGGTGATAGGAACATTCTAAAACACTATATATCCATTTTCAGAAATGTTGGTTAATTGGCTTTTATTGTTTAAAGAAATTATGAAAGAGATTGGTGTTTTTTTCCACTATCTAATCATGGCATAGGGTTGTTCAATGACATACATGTATTTGTTTAAAATCTATCACTTGATGGTGTCATTTCAGAAGACAAATAATCATGCTTATTTGCAAAATGCTATATAGCCTCCTCACCCTCAGAGAAATAAGTAGTACGGCTAAGTTTTACACCGTCAAATGTAACAACAACAAAAATATTTTAATAAAGAACTGCACAAATTATACAAATTCAACATTTAAACAATGTAAAAAAAAAGATCATTCAATACAGTAATGTGAGATCTGTATGTAAAACATTTTACATTTTAGTCATTTAGCAATTTCTCTTATCCAGAGAAACTTACAAGTGAATTTATCTTAAGGTTGCTAGGTGAGACAACCACACATCACAGTAAAATATACAGTATATGAACATTCCATTCCAGCTGCAGTGTATATATTCTGTAGCGTTTTGCAAAAAACACATTTTCATAGATATCTCAAATCTATGAATTAAAAATCTGCGAACAATATTATTTGAAGGTACCTATAAGCAATCATTTCTGTTGAAAAAACACAAAGATAAAAAATTGGTGGACATAGCGTTTTGGAAATAAACTCCTCATTTTAAGATCCCTCACACTATACTTGTGTTTCCAAACACACTGAGCCACATAGACAACCTTTCACTTTGTGTCTAAGATATCATTTTATAGTTTTGAAATCTGTTTTGAGTGAAATATCAAAACATGTCATGCTAATCCACAACCCACTAGCCTGTCTGACCGGTGTTTAAACTTATCCAAAGCCTGCGGCAGGAACCTAACTCATAGACACACACACACACACACACACTCACACTCACACTCACACTCACACTCACACTCACACTCACACTCACACTCACACTCACACACACACACACACACACACACACACACACACACACACACACACACACACACAGTGCAGACTGAGCTGTCGTCTCTCGTTAAGACTCTGAGTTGCGGCGACGACCAGCTCCTGACATACTTCACATCCAATCACATTCCAGTGCTATGACTGGATGCATTATGAAATAACTAACACACACACACATACTCACACACTCACTTGGCCTGTAAATGTATACACTTCAGTACACCACCACTAAAGTGACTAGTCTAGTTGCAGCTGTGAAAGCCCAAAGGTATATTGTATAGGTTAAAAAATCACATAGTGAACCACAGCAGCTATCCAGAGGTGACATCACTGTTAGAGGTCATGACACAATACAAAAGATGAAGGGATGATGGGCGGAGGAAGAGGAGAGGTGGAGGAAGAGGAGGATGAGGAGGTGAAGGAGGAACAGGCCTTATGAGCAGTGGACAGTCAGGTATGCAATCCCTTTGTGGTGATTCTAGGTGCCTGTATATTCAAATGAGGTATAGTTGAAATTTGAGGTGAATTTCAATTGGGTTTAATGTGTGTAAGAGCTTCTTAAATACCTCTAAAACACAGCCCAGCAATAGACCATCCATCATCTAATGCCACTGTGTGTGTGTGTGTGTGTGTGTGTGTGTGTGTGTGTGTGTGTGTGTGTGTGTGTGTGTGTGTGTGTGTGTGTGTGTGTGTGTGTGTGTGTGTGTGTGTGTGTGTGTGTGTGTGTGTGAGTGTGCGTGTGCGTGTGCGTGTGTACGGTATGTGTGTGTATATTGTGTGTGCGTGTGTACGGTATGTGTGTGTATATTGTGTGTGTGTGTGCGTGTACGGTGTCACCATCTCCCACTGCTAGGCCAATACATCATGGCACTCGTGGGCCAAATGAGGCAATCGCTCAGAATTATTTGCATATAAACTAATGAAATATTACTGGGTGAAACTCAGTTGAATGTTAATTACAAAGGTAATGCACTATTTGCTGATTAATGGGCCATCGTTCGGGGCAGAGGATGTTCGGAGTGAAGGGAGGATGGCTACAGAAGAGGTTGGGAGAGTAAGAGGGGGGTTAGAGACAGGGATAAGGCCTAGAAAGAGAGTAGAAGACAACGTTTGGATGGAGAGGTTTACGGGTAAACTCAACAACTGAACTCTCCCTCTCTGCCCTAAGTGAAAAACTAGCCAAAAAGAAAAGTCATGTTTTATATTTGGGCGAGAGAGGAGGAGGAGAGGAGAGGAGGCTGTGGTAGTTGATTGGTAGTGTAGAAGAGAGGGTGGAATAGGGTGTGCCGCTCAGAAAAGGGTGTGTAGGCTGCAGGTTGTGTAGGCTGCAGGGTGTGTGTAGGCTGCAGGGTGTGTAGGCTGCAGGGTGTGTGTAGGCTGCAGGGTGTGTAGGCTGCAGGGTGTGTGTAGGCTGCAGGGTGTGTAGGCTGCAGGGTGTGTAGGCTGCAGGTTGTGTAAGCTTCAGGATGTGCAGGCTGCAGGGTGTGTTGGCTGCAGGGTGTGTAGGCTACAGGGTGTGTCGGCTGCAGGGTGTGTGTAGGCTGCAGTATGTGTGGGTGTGTGTACGCTGCAAAGTGTGTAGGCTGCAGTATGTGTGTAGGCTGCGGGGTGTGAAGGCTGCAGTGTACTGCACTGTAAGTAATAAGTAATGCAAGCTTAAGTAGCTAGAAGTCGTCAGACACAAGTATGGTTTTAGTAGTGCGTGAGAGGGAAATACATCATTAATCTATAGAGAATTAATTATGAATCCAGCCGAGGCAGGACTAGACGATGTGTTCCAAATGGCACCCTATTTCCCTACATAGACCCAATACGGCTCTGGTCAAAAGTATTGCACTATATGGAAAAGGATGCCAATTGGAACGCAGAGGGAACTCAAGGCTGGAGTTGTCTCATAGACTAGACATAACATAGTAAACGAAAATCCAGGACAATGAAATCAGTATGATATGTTACGTTTTGTATGGTTACAAAAAACAGAAGGTTCCTTAAGGCAGATACGAAAGAGGGTGGTTGGTTGAGGTGGATTGGTGGGCATTTAACACAAACGAATCTCATCAATGGACAATTTAAGCTACTTAGAAACTTTTCAGCTACTTACTACAATTTAGCTACTTTGCAACTATGTAGCATGTTAACTAATATTTCCCCTAACCTTAACTTCTTTGGGAGCAGCGCACGAGGTGACCGTTTTGGAGCGCCTGGCGTGCCCAAAGTAAAATGCCTCCCATTCAGGCCCAGAAAATAGGATATGCACATATTTAGTACCATTGGATAGGAAACACTCAGAATCTTCTAAAAGTGTTAACATTTTGTCTGTGAGTATAAAAGAACGGATATGGCAGGCAAAAACCCGAGGAATTTCTGTCCTGGCCTCATTTAGAACCCCTCCCTTATGAAAATGCCCATATAAGGGCATATGAATGCAGTACCTATTGCTTCCTCTGGATGTCAACAGTCTCGAGACAGTGTTTTGATTCTTTTTAGATGCTTTTAGAGCATAGAAGAAGACGAATAAGGAAGTGGCCACACAGATTCCAATAGAAGTAAACGCGTGTTCACGGCTGGCGCGCTCTTTGGTTTTTTCCTTTCTTATCGTCCAGTTTATATTCCGGTTGAAATATTATACTATTTATACATAAAAGTGTTCCTAAGGATACATTTAAAATTATGTTTGATTGTTCTTGGACAAGTGTATAGGTATAAGTTGAACGAGTTCTCTTCACGTTTCAATGGAGGAGTCGACACTATATTTTCTCATTATAACGCGCCAACCAAACGAAGATTTATGGATATAATATATTACTTTTTCTAACAAAAGAACCATGGATTGTCTTCGTTGGACACTTGGGAAGCCCTCAGCAGAAGTTCTTCAAAAGGTAATTGATTTGTTTTTGCTGTGAAATGTGTTATGTGTGAACCGTGAAGGCTGAATTTATGGTAACGGGAAAAATATGTTAGGTGCTACCCTCAAACAATCAAATGTGGTGCTTTCGCCGTTAAGCCTTTTGGAAATTTGACAGCGCTGTGATATTGCCAAGAAGCAGAGCTTTTGATGACTATGAAACACTTGTATATTGATGAATGTTTAATAATTCAACTTTTGGATTTTGAATTTGGCGCCTTGTATTTCACCGGGTAGTATTCGGGAGTGGGCTAGCGCCCCACCACTCCGTAAGAAGTTAAACCTTTAACCTAACTCCTAACCATAACCTTAACCTAAACCTTAACCCTAACCTTAACCCCTGACCTTAGCCCCTAACCTTAACTCATAGCCTAGCTAACGTTAGCTGCCAAGCTAACGTTAGCTGCCAAGCTAACATTAGGCAGCTAGTTAATGCTAGCAACAACAGATTGGCATTCATTACATATAATACATATTGCAATTTTTAACATATGATATTAAATGGATGATTGACGTCCACAAACTAATACACCAAATGTTACATATCGTACTAAATTGAGTGTTCCAGATTTTCATTTACAATGTTACGTCTACCCCTGAGTCCAGGTTGGTGAAGCAGCCTTGTCAGAGCGGTTTCTGCTGTTAAGACACATTTCATCCTCATATTCCACCTCAGAATGTTTGTGCTTCCCTAAATGTGGTCCTTGAACGGGTCAGTGACATTGAAGTGATGTTGATAGAAACTTTCTCAGAGAGGTTTGAAGAGATGCCATCAATGAACTAAGACAGGGATAGCGATGTCATAAGGTTATATAATGTACTGCACGTTATAATATCTATGCAAAGATATCACTCTTAAATGTCCAGTATAGCTATAATATATATTGGTATTATAGGTAGCAGTGGTAGAGTTCATCTATCTGTCTTCTGTGTTGTGCATTTTTAACATAACTTCTTTCTATGATGGTGTTTGTTTAGACACCAACCACTTTTCCTGATACCCTTGGTGAGCAAACCACACACTGAACTAAACACTCAAATGCTCTTGAGATTATGACATTATTCCTTGTGTGATTTTGGACAGGTTAGATCACCATGTGGGGTAATTTTAATGCTACTTACTGCGTGGATCATGGTTCAACAAATACATGGTGCACGAGCAATTATCACATTCATGCACACAAAAACACACGCAGACTATTCTACAAGCTATTCTACCACATGTAACCGCGGCGCTGTGATAGCTAATAACTTTCCCGCTCTGCAGATTAGTGAAGCAGGTAGTGCTAAAGTGATCATACAGTAGCTGCACCTCTTAGTCTCTGAAGAAACAGAAAAACCCCAACACGCTGCACAAACCAGAGATGCAATCCAACAACCTAATCACGATTGACCCATACAAACATAGCTTCAGTTTGTACATTACTATAACTATCAATCACTTATTATCAAGTTGAAGTGGAAATACATGGTAGGCGTCAACCAATATTTCAAACTGAGCTCACAATGTAACACATTTCTACATCCTGCTTTTCAGACGTTGTAGGCCTAACGATGACCCACAGTGCTTGAAAAGTCATAGCATTAAAGTTGCATATCAACATTGTTTTATCAGAATAGGTAGTACTCACAGATAGAAGTCTTGGTGCTGTGGGAAGAGGTTCAGAGAGGTTCAGATAGGGCTGTAGTGTTGGACAGAACTGTGTTGCTCGGCCACACCTGGAGATTCCTAAGGACAGGTTACAGGGCCCATCTACAATACACACACAAACACAGGAACGTATATTTACTGAACTAGTCTACTGCTGTGTGAAACAGAAACTCTGTGGATTGCAAGTCTAAAGTGTTACTAGCATCATCAGCTAGTGACAGATACTTTGATAAGCTCAGCAGAAATAAGCCATATGCATGTGAAATGACTGTCTGATGTGCTGTTTATATCCATACACTATGTATAATGCATGTGAAATGACTGTCTGATGTATAGTGCATGGCCCAGTGCCTGGCCTGACTGATTGACTGACTGACTGATAGATTGATTGATGATGACAGATATGGATTATTCATTTATTCCTAGAACACTGGGCTGATTTGAGCTAAGGGAGGTAACTAGCCATCAGCTACAAAGCCCTGGAGTGTGCATGTGCGTGTGTCTGTGTTTATGTGTGTGTGTGTATGTGTATGTGTATGTGTGTGTGTGTGTGTGTGTGTGTGTGCATGGGTGTGTGTGTGTGTGTGCTAGTCCATTGAGGCATGGTTGAGACACACACACATTGACATACACAGACACACAGACGCACGCACACACACACACACACACACACATACACACAGACAAACACACACTCGTACACGCACACGCGCACACTCACACACACACCCAAACAGACACATCCAGCACAGTGTTTTGCAGCTCTGGAGGCCTCAGTAAAGCTCTGACATAATGCTAACCATGTTTACATGGCTTACAGAACACAACACCAGAGGCCAACACTGAGGCTTCACTATAAACCCCCCCAGTAAGCTCTCAGTGTGTGTCTGCTTGCCTGGCTGCGTGCATGGCTGTGTGCATGCCTGCGTGCATTCTATGCATATAAAGATTATATATATATTTATATACATATATACTGTCGTGGCCAAAAGTTTTGAGAATGACACAAAATACATTTTCACAAAGTTTGCTGCTTCAGTGTCTTTAGATATTTTGTCAGATGTTACTATGGAATACTGAAGTATAATTACAAGCATTTCATAAGTGTCAAAGGCTTTTATTGACAATTACATGAAGTTGACGCAAAGAGTCAATATTTGCAGTGTTGACCCTTCTTTTTCAAGACCTCTGCAATCCGCCCTGGCATGCTGTTAATTAACTTCTGGGCCACATCCTGACTGATGGCAGCCCGTTCTTGCATAATCAATGCTTGGAGTTTGTCAGAATTTGTGGGGTTTTGTTTGTCCACCCGCCTCTTGAGGATTGACAACACGTTCTCAATGGGATTAAGGTCTGGGGTTTCCTGGCCATGGACCCAAAATATAGATGTTTTGTTCCCAGAGCCCCTTAGTTATCACTTTTGCCTTATGGTCTCAGGATGCTTTACTGTTGGCATGACACAGAACTGGTGGTAGCGCTCACCTTGTCTTCTCCGGACAAGCTTTTTTCTGGATGCCCCAAACATTCGGAAAGGGGATTCATCAGAGAAAATGACTACCCCAGTCCTCAGCAGTCCAATCCCTGTACCTTTTGCAGAATATCAGTCTGTCCCTGATGTTTTTCCTGGAGAGAAGTGGCTTCTTTGCTGCCCTTCTTGACACCAGGCCATCCTCCAAAAGTCTTCGCCTCACTGTGTGTGCAGATGCACTCACACCTGCCTGCTGCCATTCCTGAGCAAGCTCTGTACTGGTGGTGCCCCGATCCCGCAGCTGAATCAACTTAAGGAGACAGTCCTGGCGCTTGCTGGACTTTCTTGGGCGCCCTGAAGCCTTCTTTACAACAATTGAACCGCTCTCCTTGAAGGTCTTTATGATCCGATAAATGGTTGATTTAGGTGCAATCTTACTGACAGCAATATCCTTGCCTGCGAAGCCCTTTTTGTGCAAAGCAATGATGACGGCACGTGTTTCCTTGCAGGTAACCACCCTCCTTTTGAAGCTTCCAGTCTGTTATTCGAACTCAATCAGCATGACAGAGTGATCTCCAGCCTTGTCCTCGTCAACACTCACACCTGTGTTAACAACAGAATCACTGACATGATGTCAGCTGGTCTTTTTGTGGCAGGGCTGAAATGCAGTGGAAATGTTTTTGGGGGATTCAGTTCATTTGCATGGCAATTAATTGCAATCATCTGATCACTCATCATGACATTCTGGACTGTATGCAAATTACCATCATACAAACTGAGGCAGCAGACTTTGTGAAAATTAATATTTGTTTCATTCTCAAAACTTTTGGCCATGACTGTACACCACATCATCTCTATTAAAACAGATAGAGCCCGTTAGGTTTTATTCCCATTAATTTCATAATATGTTAAAGTCCTTCATGTCTGGAGTTACACTGCATCCCAAATGGCACCCTATTCCCTACAAAGTAGTGTACTGTATAGGTGACACGTTTCAGGAAGCTCGGCGTATGTCGCACGTCACTACTCCTCAGGAGAGGCATTTTAACTTTTTTATTATTTTTGGCAGAAATACCTTCTGGAACTTTCATGTGCCTTAATAACAGACTTGTATGCCATCTGTAAATACGAATAAAACTGTTAAAATACGAGCCCAATTGGTTTAGCCTTCCTGCAGGCCATAATTGGCTGAGATAATGAAAGGGCTGGACATGCCGAGCGATGAGTTCGGATTGGACTGCCATGTAGCGTGCTTCCGTCTATAACATGAGCTGTTCAGTACGTGTAGATAATCCTTCTACTGAAGCTTTTTTTTAAGATATCATGAAGAACTGAAAAAGTGTTGCTACTGCTCTCAACATTTTTAAATGTGCTATCGGCAAAGATCAGTTGGAAAAAAAAAATATATATATATATATGATGGACCACTTTCTGAAGGTTGATCGTGCCGTGCTGACTATCTCTGAAAATGAATCAGGCGATGAGGAAATCCCTGATTTAAGTAAAAACATTTTCATTGAACCAGACATTGTAGAGTATTCTGATGACATTGATGGGGAAGAAACGGCGATTAACAGTGTTGTTGTCACAGAAGAAGTTGACCGAGTTTTGAAATCAGTGGAATTCCCAATGGAAGCAGAGAGATGATTGCCAAATGCAGAAAGAGTCAAAATGAGAACACAGAAGGCTGTTGTATGAAACATCTGTCTCCGGATTACATCTTCAAACTAAGGGCAACCATGGCATCCATGGCAGAGAGGGAGAAGTGTTCATCCATGTATACGGGTAAGAGTAGCTACATTTTCAGGTATTAACGTTTTGAATATTCATAGTCATTTTCATTGCAAATTAAAGCGAACTGTGAGCTAGCTAGCTAACGTTACGTGTATGATCTGCGTAGTAACCTTCTGTAACCTGTGCATGTGACAAATTAACTTTGATTGTTACCAGAGATGGCAATGTGAAGAACAACCTGCACCAAAGTCAGAATAGGATAAAGGCCAAGGATAAGATAAAGTGTATTTTTACTACACATTTTATACTACTTTCACCACTTTTAGTCTTGAATTATTTGGTGTATGATATACAATTTTCTAGCTCTGACTCTGTACTTTTATCCATTGTAAAAAAACACATAGGGAACAGGGTGCCATTTTGGATGCGTCCTTGGTGTCATGGCAACATACACAAGAAATTATGAAGTCAAAGACTATAATTATTGTCTCTGACTGGCGTCCTATGGAACTGAACACAGACGATTAGGAAACAAATTATACAATGAAATAAGCAGAAGGCAGGGCTAGGGAGAGAGAGAGAGAGAGAGAGAGAGAGAGAGAGAGAGAGAGAGAGAGAGAGAGAGAGAGAGAGAGAGAGAGAGAGAGAGAGAGAGAGAGAGAGAGAGAGAGACAGAGACAGAGACAGAGACAATGGAAGAGGACTTTTGTCATCCGTTGAGTTCTCTGATTGATAGAATAATGTTAGTTGCCATCCATTACTTCCTGTTGG
This sequence comes from Brachymystax lenok tsinlingensis, assembly GCA_030435695.1. Lineage (NCBI taxonomy): Eukaryota > Metazoa > Chordata > Actinopteri > Salmoniformes > Salmonidae > Brachymystax > Brachymystax lenok. The sequence continues at coordinate 27,980,924 of CM059784.1, read as the reverse complement.
AATGAAAAGTGACAAGAGAGTTCTGGAACACTGTTCATACCAGAACCTATTCCTTTATTCAATGGGCTACCAAAATGCCGCAGCAGTAGACGTGTGAAATTGAGGCAAAGAAAATACCGAAATGCACTCTCTGTTCTATTGAAAAATATACAGTAATTCGAGAATAAGATAGATAAGCTTAACCCTAAGGGTAAAAAATGACCCGTCTTCACTAAACCCTTAATATAAAGCTGCTTAATTGAATTTTAAACCCCAAATCTATTTTGCATGAAGAAACAACCTGTCGTTCATCACAAACTTTGTGAATATCTAGGTTTTCCCAGATAGACTGTGTTTAATCAGTGGACACCACACATTTTTATTACAACACACTTGTCATAATTGTTTTCTTCACTAAATTAGAGGTTTACTATTATTATTATTATTGCTAAAGGTACTGTATAGGTGTAAACATATATATATTTTTTTATGTACATCTGAATGGAACCAGTTGCTCATCCACTGTTACTTCAGGCCCAGGGTTGTAGAGGTATGGCAGATGCTCCACCCACTTCTTCCAGACCTCTCTTATGGCCGCCAGTTTGTCTCTCACACATCTTGCAGGTCTTGACTTATGGTTATCAAATCGTAGCATTCTTGAGAAAGTGTTAAAGACTTTCAGTGGCATCGTGGCACAGAAAATTGCCCTTCCACTCTCTATATCCCAGAGAATGTAGCCTCGCCCCGGGACCTATACACACCCGCTAAGATTAGCAGCCCTATGTAGGCACGCAGGTCAATCTCATCCATCCTTTTCCAGTTGTCTCCATATTTACAGAAACCCTCCAAATTTGTATTTTCCAAGAATACTTTTTTATGGCTGGTGTGACGAACATGTAGAATGTTGAGGCGATGTCCTGGGCATGGGCAACTGGATGTCTTGTGGTCCCTGGGGTCATCCTTATGACATGTTGTGCAGTGGAGGTTCTAGACCCTTTCAACTGGGGGGGCCAAGCTGGGGCCAGTTGTACTGTTAGAGGGGCCAGTTACATTAGACGTTATTGTTGTCATATCGTTTTCTTCACTTCATTGCAGGCATTAGTAGGCAAAAGACCATGTCCCTCTAGTAAATGTGTGGGTTTAATTAGTGTTCCACGTTGCCACTGTCTAATAACGGATGTAAAAAAAGAACGATAGCAAAAATTAGTTATGTGAAAATTATTTCATACTCCACATTTAGGGGGGCCACAAGGGGGTCCAAAATTGTTGTCACAGGGGCACTGGCCCCCTGGCCCCCAGAACCGCCAGTGATGTTGTGCTGCCATCCTGCCCTGGTTGTCATATGGTGACAAGGACCATGTTATTTTGCTGTCTCTCTTTCAGCTTGGGGGATTTCTTCTTCATCTGAAGATGATGCATCGTGCTCTGGGTTGTATCTTCCCCATCTTCTTCTTCAGATACCTCGTCCTCTTCTAAATCAGTGTTCTCTTGTTCCTCCTGGACATCTGAAAAAATCTGATCTACGACCTGTTGGGCACTGAAACGTGCACTCATGGCTTCAGCAAAGAGAGAACTGGGGGGCCTGTCATCTGCAGCACCTTTATAGACTCTGACTGCATTCCCCATTAGTAAACAATGCTTCAAGAAATGTTTATTTTGTCTGAAATTGTTTTTATTTTGTCTGTGAACTTGAGTCATGTGTGGTGTCGTGGAGGGAAGATGCTGCACATGCACAAGAAAGTTTTAGTTTTGTCTGAGTTCAATCAGTAGCACACACAATCTCATCTCTCATTGTGTTTGTGTGTGTCTTTGTGGTTTTTGTGGTGTGTAAATGATTTTATAACTGCCGGGTCAAAAATGACCCTAAGACAATCTTTGTACCCAATCTTTGTACCCAATCTTTGTACCCAGCTTTCATGGAAGTATGAACAAAGGCAATGTTTCACTTTTTCTAATGTTGAGATCACTATAGGAAAAGTCATCAAATTTCAAGTTGAAAAAATACAATTTAGGTGGGTTTTCTCTGCTGTTAACTTCTTAGGGAGTGGCTCCCGAGGTGACGGTTTTGGAGAGCCTGGCGTGCCCAAAGTAAAATGCCTCCCATTCAGGCCCAGAAAATAGGATATTACGCGCGATATAAGGGCATATGAATGCAGTACCCATCGCTTCCTTTAGATGTCAACAGTCTCGAGACAGTGTACGTTTTCAATTTGGATGCTTTAGACCAGAGAATAAGAGCAAACCAGGAAGTGTACTTTTTATGTCAACAGTACCCAGCGCGCGCTCCCGACAAGGCGCGCAGTGTCTTTTACCGTCTTTATCGATCAGTTTATATTCCGGTTGATTTATAATAGTAAATATACGTAAAAGTGTTCCTAAGGATACATTTAAAACTATGTTTGATTGTTCTTGGACACGTTTATAGGTATAAGATGAAGGAGTTCTCGTCACGTTCCAATGGAGGAGTGGAGGCTGTCGTTTCTGATTATAACGCGCGAACCAAATGGAGATTTATGGATAAAATACATTACTTTTTCTAACAAAAGAACCATGGATTGTCTTCGTTGGACACTTAGGATGACCTCAGCAGAAGTTCTTCAACAGGTATTTGATTTGTTTTCGCTGTGAAATGTGTTATGTGTGTGCCATGATAGCTAATGGATTCATGGCTATGGGAAAAATATGTGAGGTGCTACCCTCAAACAATCAAATGTGCTGCTTTCGCCGTAAAGCCTTTTTGAAATCTTACAACGCTGTGATATTGCCAAGAAACAGAGCTTTTGATGAGTATGGAACACTTGTATATTGGTGGATGTTTAATAATTCAACTTTTGGATTTTGAATTTGGCGCCTTGCATTTCACCTGGTAGTGTCGGGATTGGGGCGCTAGCGCCCCAGCAATCCCTGAGAGGTTAAACATAGTGGCGGGTCATTTTTGACCCTTAATACAAGGGTTAATTTGAGAGTCTCCTATCAGAGAGACTTGAAAAGCTCCAATATTATGTCTTACTGAAACGTGACTGGATGATGACGCAATGCATGTAGTACTCAGTGGATTCTCCATGCAACGGCAGGATTGTAAGGAAGAGAAGTTGAAAGGAGGAGGAGTGTGTTTTTGCATAAATAACAACTGTTATTTCCAGTGTAAAGGAAATCTCAAGCTTTTGCTCACCTCATATATAATACCTCATGGTAAGCTGCAGACCCTTTTATCTACCAAGAGAGTTCTCATTCGTAATTATCACGGCTGTCTACATCCCATCCACAAGCCAACACCACTCTGGCACTCAACGAATTGTATGGGGCAATAGACTAACAAGAAACCGTCCTACCTCACTTCTACCAGCACGTCTCCTGAACCACTAGAGGCTCTAAAACGCTAGAACACTTTTATTCTACCCACAGAAACGTACAATGCCTTCCCTCGTCTTCCCTTTGGAAAATCTTACCATGACTCCATTCTCCTGCTTCCTGTTTATAAACAAAAGCTTGAAGGAAATGCCAGTGATGCACTCAATTCGGAAGTGGTCAGAGAAGCAGACGCGAGGCTACAATACATTTTTTATTTGCTTGTACAGACTGGCATATGTTCCTGGATCCAAGAGCATTTTTATTTTATTTTTTTACCTTTTATTTAACTAGGCAAGTCAGTTAAGGACAAATTCTTATTTTCAATGACAGCCTAGGAACAGTGGGTTAACTGCCTTGTTCAGGGGCAGAACAAGTCTTTGACAAGTGTGAGCAAAACATTTAAACAGGTTAACAATCACAAGGCCAGAATAGCAGGGTGAGAACTCAAAGCATGCACAGACCCAGCTGGCAAGTGTCTTCAAAGACATTTTCTAACTCTCCTTGTCAGCACAGGGATTCGATCTTGCAACCTTCCAGGTTATTAGTCCAACACTTGAACCACTAGGCTACCTGCCACCCCACATTGAGAAGTTTACAACAAAAGTCACAAGCTTCATCAATAAGTGCACAGTGTGAGCAAAACGTTTAAACAGGTTAACAATCACAAGGCCAGAATAGCAGGGTGAGTTCTCAAAGCATGCACAGACCCAGCTGGCAAGTGTCTTCAATGACATTTTCTAACTCTCCTTGTCCCAGTCTGTAAATAAATCAAATTACATTTTATTTGTCACATGCACTGACTACAACAGGTGTAGACCTTACAGTGAAATGCTTACTCACAAGCCCAAGAAAAATATGTGTTAAGTAAGAAATAGATAGTAATAGTAAAAAATAATAAATAAAAGTAACAAATAATTAAAGTACAGCTGTAAAATAACAATTGTGAGGCTATATACACGGGGGTACCGGTACAGAGTCAATGTGCGGGGGCACCGGTTAGTCAAGGTAATTGAGGTAATATGTACATGGAGGTAGAGTTAAAGTGACAATGCATAGATAATAAACAGAGACTATCAGCAGCGTAATGGGGGGGGAGGGGTCAATGCAAATAGTCTGGGCAGCCATTTGATTAGCTGTTCAGGAGTCTTATGGCTTGGGGGTAGAAGCTGTTGAGAAGCCTTTTGGACCTGGACTTGGCGCTCCTGATCCGCTTGCCATGCGGTAGCAGAGAGAACAGTCTATGACTAGGGTGGCTGGAGTCTTTGACAATTTTTTAGGGCCTTCCTCTAACACCGCCTGGTATAGAGGTCCTGGATGGTAGGAAGCTTGACCCCAGTGATGTACTGGGCCGTACGCACTACCCTCTGTAGTGCCTTGCGGTCGGAGGCCGAGCAGTTGGCAAGCAGTGATGCAACCAGTCAGGATGCTCTCGATGGTGCAGCTGTAGAACTTGTTGAGGATCTGAGGACCCATGCCAAATCTCCTGAGGGGGAAAAGGTTTTGTTGTGCCCTCTTCACGACTGTCTTGGTGTGCTTGGACCATGATAGTTTGTTGGTGATGTGGACACCAAGGAACTTGAAGCTCTCAACCTGCTCCACTACAGCCCCGCCGATGAGAACGGGGGCGTGCTCGGTCCTCCTCTTCCTGTAGTGCACAATCATCTCCTTTGTCTTGATCACTTTGATCCGTCTCATTGTTGTCGTTGATCAGGTCTACCACTGTTGTGTCATCAGCAAACTTAATGATGGTGTTGGAGTCGTGTCTGGCCATGCAGTCATGAGTGAACAGGGAGTACAGGAGGGGACTAAGCATGCACCCCTGAGGTGCCCCCGTGTTGAAGATCAGCGTGGGGGATGTGTTATGTACAAAATAAGTTAAAAAATAAAAAACGCGAAAAAACACACACAATAGCACAATTGGTTTGGAGACTGTAAAACGTCAGCCATTCTCTCTGGCACCATCATATTAATCACAACATGTTTCAAGCTGACAATCGTTGTCCCTTATCCCAAGAGTTTCAAGGTAACGTGCCTAGATGACTATCGCCCTGAAGCACTCAAATGTGTAATTATGAAGTGCTTTGAAAGGCTGGTCATGACACACATCAACACCATCCTTCCAGACACCCTAGACCCACTCAAATTTGCATAACACCTCAACACATCCCCAGATGACGCAATCTCAATTGCACATCACAATGCCCTCTTCCACCTGGAAAAAGAGGGGAAATAACTATGTGAGAATGCTGTTTATTGACTACAGCTCAGCGTTCAACACCATAGTCCCTAAGCACACTCAGAATATATATATATATAAACCATATAAACACTCACACACACAATGTTCACACTCCCACACACACAACACACACAAGCAGACCGACACAACACATTACACACACACACGTTTACACTCATCATTTGCTGCTGCTACTGTTTACTTTATTCTACTCTTATTACCTGTCCTGATGCTTGGTCACTTTATCCTGCCTTCATGTACATATCTACATCAAATACCTGTTATAGATTTTATGGTTATGACTAAATGTTTGTACATCTAAGAATATTCCATTCTAAAAATGTATGCAATAGAGATAGGCTTATAAGACAGATGGTAGTCCAATTGATGTGTGTGTGTCTAGATATTAACTTTGTGTCTAGAAGTGGAACAGGCTGGTACGACTTCATCTAGGGAGTATCTGGGAGAACAAAGAATTCTTTGATTCTACCAGACACATGTGAGAGGCTCCTGTCCTTGAAGACAGGAGGGATAGTTAAAGAGCCGCCCAAGTTTGACTTATGTTGCAAAGATTGTGATAAGGAATGAATGGGTACTGTGGGAAGACACTATTTCTTGGAAAGGGTGGGGAAAATGGTGGGGCCTTTGTATCTTTGTATTTTTTTGTATCTTAACATTGTACCATATAAGAGACTGTGTACACCTTTTAGAGCTCAGAGCTCTCCCGTGAATAAATAATCTACATTTGACCATTATAGATTGGGCCTCTGTTTGTCTCATTTCAACCAGTATCTTACAAATACTGTGTAACAGACAGAGTTTGTTTAATTGAAGTTCAGTTTGTGAACATTGAGAACAAAATTTCTATAACAATACCTTATTATTATCTATCATGATGCTTAGTCACTTTACCCTGCCATCATGTACATATCTACCTCAAATACCGTATTATTATCTGTCCTGATGCCTAGTCACTTTACCCTACCTTCATGTACATATCTACCTCAAATACCTTATTATTATCTATCCTGATGCCTAGTCACTTTACCCTGCCATCATGTACATATCTACCTCAAATACCTTATTATTATCTGTCCTGATGCCTAGTCACTTTACCCTGCCTTCATGTACATATCTACCTCAAATACCTTATTATTATCTGTCCTGATGCCTAGTAACTTTACCCTGCCTTCATGTACATATCTACCTCAAATGTTATCTATCCTAATGCCTAGTCACTTTACCCTGCCTTCATGTACATATCTACCTCAAATACCGTATTATTATCTGTCCTGATGCCTAGTCACTTTACCCTTCTTCACTTGTAGCCTGTGAGAAATACCCCATCATGTGATGGAGCGTGCAGCACTCAGGGAGAAGCTGCACCATCGAGAGAATCCTGACCGGTTGCATCACCGCCTTTTATGGCAACTGCTCGGCATCTGACCATAAGGCGCTACAGAGGGTAATGCGTACGGTTCAGTACATCACTGGGGCCAAGCTTCCTGCCATCCAGGACCTATATACTAGACGGTGTCAGAGGAAAGCCCATAAAATTGTCAAAGACTCCAGTCACCAAAGACATAGCCTGTTATCTCTGCTACTGCACGGCAAGCGGTACCGGAGAGCCAAGTTTGGACACCCCCATCTATGCATATTGCTTTACCCCAGTACATACCTCGACTAATCTGTACCCCTGCACATTGACTCAGTACTGGTACATCCTGTAAATAGCCTCGTTATTTTTTATATTTTTTTACATCAGTTTATTTGTTAATTATTTACAACTCTTTCTTGAACTGCATTGTTGGTTATGGTCTTGCAAGTAAGAATTTCACTGTTGTATTCGGCGCATGTGACAAATAAAGTTTGATTTGATTTGACAACGGCCACTGGCGACAAAAGGCATGGATTTTTTTGGGATCCATAATGGCCACGCAAAGGGGATGCCGGCGTGAAATTCTTGGCATTATCAAGTGCTTGTCAAATTGTGAATGAGTGACTGGTGTAGTGTGTACAGTCTGAGCAAAAAAAAAGATAGCAGAGCTTATGCCTTTCAAGCTACTTTTTTCAAATCATCATTAAAGTCTCATCATACGGCCTTACAATGTATTAAAAATCAAAACATATAGCCCAACGTTTGTAGAACTTCTAAAGTTACATTAATAACTCTAAATAAAGCATATAGAAGTACCTACTGTATTTCCTTGTTATCCGCTAAACACAGAATAGCCGCATGTGCGCACTCCCTCAAATTGTTTGGAGAAAATGGCCTTTCTATTTTATTAATCTTTGTAGAATTCTGTTCTTCATACTATAAAATAATGCCACGGAATTCTAAGCAAATATTATCTGTTAAATGCACTAGTGTAGCCCACAGCCATTTGGCATAGCCAGATCAGGACCTAACATAAGGACAACTCAGAGTATGCTATTCTGTTCTTCTGAAATAGACTACATTTTCTTCATATCATCCTTCTTTAGATCTGTCTAACATAAATAATGGATTTATTGTGAAGGTGTAGGCTTTATTACATGGATTTATTAGACTTTTTCAAATGTAGATGTTCCAAAGGTCTGCACCAGTGGCTTGTAGGCTATGTGTGGAAGCCAGAAGATGCTAAATGTGTTTATGTTAATTAACAATCTATTACTGTGAGATCAACAGTTATTTGCTTGACAATCTCCGGCTGACGAAATTTCGTGACCGCCACTACATAACAGCAGAGGTACGTGTGACTGATAACAGCAGAGGTACATGTGACTAAGAGAACAGCAGATGTACATGTAACTGAGAGAACAGCATGAGAATGAATTAAAGGAAATGTAGATTGGAGCCCAAGTATATGTCCCAAAAGGGAGCCTATATCCTATGGAAACCCTGGGCCCTGGTCAAAAGTAGTGCACTTTATATGGAATAGGGACAAATTCGGACCGCACTCCAGTCCTTCCTCAGGACTCCTCTGCATGCTATGAGTGTCTGCTTGTGGCTATAGCCTCTACATCTCTCTGCATGCATCCCAAACGGAACCCTATCCCCTATATAGTGCACTACTTTTGACCAGAGCCTTAAAGGAATAGGGTGCCATTGGGGACTCATCCTCTACACCTCAGCAGTGAAACAGACCTTTGAATATTTGAATACACAGTGAATTGGCAGGCCATGCTTTATAGAATCACCATGGATAATGAGATATTTGGGCTTTTTAGAAGAAGGAGAAGAGATTAAAAAAAAGAAAAATAGCAGAATTGTTATGAGAAATAATATTATGAGAGATATAGAGTGGTGACTGAATATTATGAGAGATATAGAGTGGAGACTGAATATTATGAGAGATATAGAGTGGAGACTGAATATTATGAGAGATATATAGTGGAGACTGAATATTATGAGAGAGCTAGAATGGAGACTGAATATTATGAAAGAGATAGAGTGGAGACTGAATATTATGAGAGATATAGAGTGGAGACTGAATATTATGAGAGATATAGAGTGGAGACTGAATATTATGAGAGATATGGAGTGGAGACTGAATATCATGAGAGAGATAGAATGGAGACTGAATATTATGAGAAATATAGAGTGGAGACTGAATATTATGAGAGATATAGAGTGGAGACTAAACATTATGATAGAGAGAGATTGAAGACTTAATATTATGAGGGATATGGAGTGGAGATGGAATATTTTGAGAGAGATGGAGTGGTGACTGAATATTATGAGAGATATAGTGGAGACTGAATATATGAGAGACATGGATAGAGACTGAACATTCTGAGAGAGATAGAGTAGATATTGAATATTATGAGAGAGATAGTGGAGACTGAATATATGAGGGAGATATAGTGGAGACTGAATATATGACAGATATAGAGTGAATACTAAATATTATGAGGGAGATGGAGTGGAGACTGGATATTATGAGGGAGATAGTGGAGACTGATCAGTTTGGGTTAATATGAATTCATACTAAAGGCACTACACACATTCATGCCCCATCCCTTCATCATACATCACTAAGTCAGTCATTCTCAACAACAACAAAATCTATATAACTTCCAAGAACCTAGGCCTGTGTCCACAAAGAGTTTCAGAGAAGGAGTGCTGATCGAGGATCAGGTCCCCACCTGTCTAAATAGTCTTATTTGTTTTGATCTAAAAGGCTAAACTGATCCTAGATCAGCACTCCTACTCTGAGAGCATTGTGGATATGGTCCCTGGTTTGGTAAAAAGTATTGATCCAATTGATCTTCATCTCTCAAACATCCATTAGGACGTAAGTAAGTGATCTCTAGAAGGCTCTCAGTATTCCCTATATGAGAGCCAATTTACAGTAGTTGGACCAAACATACTGGCTTCACCATACATATTTGAGTGACTGATGTGTAGAGAGAGAAGGAGGGAAGTAGAGAGAGCGAGAGAGAATTTTAATTTGAAAAAATACCTTTATTGGGTCACATCACCATTAAGCCCTTAGATGTCATGCTCAAAAAAAGTGTCAGCCTGTAAGAGAAAACATGGTAAACAGGATTTTAGAACACAACTCCAGATCTACCTCCTCATTGAAAGAGCACAACGCCCCCTGCAGGCCCCATGTACCAATAAGACAGAGACAGAGACAGAGACAGAGACAGAGACAGCGACAGAGACAGAGACAGAGACAGAGACAGAAATGGAACATCTGTCTGGGTGGAACAGAACAGAACAACAGTAGAAGAACATTAAATTACAGAAGCTTAAATGGAGATACTCCATCTTAAAAGTCCCCAATTACCTCCATCCCTCCTCTCTCCTTTCATCCCTCCCTCCTTCCCCTCTCAAACTACTCCACTAAGACCTCCCTGATCACCTCCCTCCTACCTTTACCCCTTCTCCCATCTCTTTCCCGTTACTCCCTCACCCTCTCTCATCAAACCCCCTGACCCCCACACTCTCTACCCCTCGACCGCTCACTCCCTCACCCTCTCTCGTCCCACCCCCTGCCCATGCGCTGCCTCCATAAATCAGGTCCTAGAGATAGTTTTAATGAGTTTTTAATGAGCCTAATGTTTTGTGTTTTAATGAACTTATTACATCAGCTTCAATCATTTTAGAGGAATGACAAATGATGGAGAAATGGCCTACATTAATTTAATTTACTGCTCAATCTGCCTGCCCAGCTAGCCAGGGGTAGAGCAGGGCACAGAGGAGGAAAGAGGAGGAGAGAGAGAGGAGGATAGAGGGAGAAGGGAAGAGGAGAAAGGGAGGAGAAGAGAGGGGAAGGGAGATACGAATGAAGTGCAAAAATAGAAGAAGGAGGCAGAAGAGGAGAAGGATGAGAGATAAGAATAAAAGGGAGAGGAGGAGATGAGGAGAAGGATGAGAGATGACAATGAAGGGAAGAGGAGGAGAAGAGGAGAAGGATGAGAGATAAGAATAAAGGGAAGAGGAGGAGATGAGGAGAAGGATGAGAGATGACAATAAAGGGAAGAGGAGGAGAAGAGGAGAAGGATGAGAGATAAGAATAAAGGGAAGAGGAGGAGAGGAGGAGAGGAGGAGAGGAGGAGAGGGATGAGAGAAAACAATAGATGCAAGAGGAGAAGAGGAGGGAAGAAGCATAGAGCAATTTACGACGCTACGCTGCAGGGTTGTTGGTCAGGCCTAATGTCCAATTAGAGCTTGTTGTTGGTCAGGCCTACTGTCCAAATAGAGCTCATTGTAAGGACCTCAAGATGCTCTCACAAAGATAAACACACACACACACACATGCATAGGCACATGCATGCAGGCGCATTAACGCACACACTCATACACTGCCAAAGCTGATCACTGATTGACTTACAGCAGCCATTACAAAGAGAGGTGGAGAATAGATGAGGACAGAAGACCCTACAGCTCCCGACTGGCACAGCGTTCTAAGGCACTGCATCTCAGTGCAAGAGGCGTCACTGCAGTCCCTGGTTTTAATCTAGGCTGCATCACATCCGGCCATGATTGGGAGTCCCATAGAGCGGCGCACAATTGACCCAGTGTCGACCAGGTTTGGCCGGTGTAGGCCGTCATTGTAAATAAGAATTTGTTCTTAACTGACTTGCCTAGTTAAATAAAAATATGTGCTCTCAATTCAAAGGGCCTTATTGGCATGGGAAATATATATTTACATTGAAAAAGCAAGTGAAAAAGACAGGAAATAAATGAGGGAAACAAACAATCAAAAATTAACAGTAAACATTACACTTTTTTACAAGAATATAGACATTTCAAATTATTTGGATATGTGCAGTGTATGTGCAGTGCAAATACAGTGCATTCGGAAAGTATTCAGACCCCTTTCCCTTTTTCCACATGTGTGACCTGATTCAGGAAAGTAGATGTATGTCGCAAGTCACAACTTCACAGGAGAGCCGTTTGAACGTAAAAAATATTTTTTCTATCAAAATGCTTTTTTTTGGCAGAAATGCCTTCTTGAACATGTGAACTTTCATGTGCCTTAAAAACAAACTTGTACGCAATCTGTAAATACGAATAAAATTGTTAAATTACGAGCATTGTTGGTTAAGCCACAGAAAAAGTAAGTAACCTTCCCACTAGCCATGATTGGATGAGATAATAAGTGGGCTGGACATGCTGAGAGAGGAGTTCGGATTGGTCTGCCATAGAACCTCGTCAGTCTGTGTTGGTAATCCTGTCGAACGCGGATTACATTTTTTTTATTGTGTAGCGGAGCTGCATAAGTGTTGCTCTCCACTTTCTGGAGGATCAAGTTTTGAAATCAGTGAAATTAGAGTATGATAGCTAAAGAGATGGAGAAAACACATGTCTCCGGATTACATCTTCAAACTAAGGGCAACCGTGGCATGGCATTCCTGAGAGGGAGACGCGTCCATGCACAATGATACAGGTAAGAGAGTCGAGTTAGCTAGCTACATTTTAAGATATCACACGTTTGACAGAAAGTGGTTTCATTTCAAGCTAAAGTGTACTGTTAGCTAGCTAGCTAACGTTAGCTTGCTGACTCCCTAGCTGACGTTATTTTTTGTTTCCCAGAGCCGTTTGGTGTTCTAGTTAGAGCCTAATGTTAGCTACCTAACACTGAAGATGGATAGTTATCTCCCCAGCACTGTGTCATTGTTGGCACTGTTCATTGTTGTTTAACTAGCTAACATTAGCTGGCTGGCTCGTTAGCTAATGTTTTGTGACGTGTGTACAACACTCGTTGAATATGTCCGGTGTCAGTAAATGTCTGCAAAAAAGCGTAATGAAATTGTTGCCAGTAGAGTTGGTTTGGCTGTTTTTCCTGTTATCAAGAGGCAAACAAATCATCGGCCAGAGTGTCAAGTGTGCGCTCCAAGAGCAAAAGAAGATGGGTGGAGCTAAAGCCTAAGAGGGTGTGAAAGATGCTAAATGGGTGTAGACAGGAGCTCTTCACTAGATGGCAAAACATTCAAAGGCGATTTTCTCAAAGTTTTGTAGCTCTGAGTCTCTTTTATCCAATGTAAAGAAAACCAGATCACATTTTGCTACATTAAAGGGGGTGATTTTTTTTACGTTACAGCCTTATTCTAAAATTGATTATATTTTATAAAGCGAAAACAGGTTTTTTGAAAATGTTGCTAATTTATTAAGAATAAAAAACAGAAATACCTTATTTGCATAAGTATTCAGACCCTTTGCTATGAGACTCGAAATTGAGCTCAGGTGCATCCTGTTTCCATTGATCATCCTTGAGATGTTTCTACAACTTGATTGGAGTCAACCTGTGGTAAATTCAATTGGTTGGACATGATTTGGAAAGGCACACACCGGTCTATATAAGGTCCCAAAGTTGACAGTGCATGTCAGAGCAAAAAACAAGCTATGAGGTTGAAGGAATTATCCGTAGAGCTCCGAAACAGGATTGTGTCGAAGCACAGATCTGGAGAAGGGTACAAAAACACTTCTGCAGCATTGAAGGTCCCCAAGAACACACTGGCCTCCATAACTTTGGAACCACCAAGACTCTTACTAGAGCTGGCCGCCCGGCCAAACTGAACAATCGGGGGAGAAGGTCCTTGGTCCGGGGGGTGACCAAGAACCCGATGGTCACTCTGAGAGTTCCTCTGTGGAGATGGGAGAACCTTCCAGAAGGACAACCATCTCTGCAGCACTCCACCAATCAGGCCTTTATGGTAGAGTGGCCACATGGAAGCCATTCCTTAGCAAAAGGCACATGACAGCCCACTTGGAGTTTGCCAAAAGGCACCTAAAGGACTCTCAGACAAGACTCTGAGCAACAAGATTCTCTGCTCTGATGAAACCAAGATTGAAATCTTTGGCATGAATACCAAGCATCACGTCTGAAGGAAACCTGGCACTATCCCTATGGTGAAGAATGGTGGTGGCAGCATCATGCTGTGGGGATGTTTTTCAATGGCAGGGACTGGGAGACTAGTCAGGATCGAGAGAAACACGAAAGGAGCAAAGTACAGAGAGATCCTTGACAAAAACCTGCTCCAGAGCGCTCAGGACCTCAGACTGTGGTGAAGGTTCACCTTCCAACAGGATAACGACCCTAAGCACACAGCCAAGACAACGCAGGAGTGGCTTTGGGGCAAGTCTCTGAATGTCCTTGAGTGGCCCAGCCAGAGCCCAGACACTCTCTGGAGAGACCTGAAAATAGCTTTGCAGCGACGCTCCCCATCCAACCTGACAGAACTTGAGAGGATCTGCAGAGACGAATGGGAGAAACTCCCCAAATACAGGTGTGCCAAGCTTGTAGCATCATACCCAAGAAGACTCGAGGCTGTAATCGCTGCCCAAGGTGCTTCAACAAAGTACTGAGTAAACGGTCTAAATACTTATGTAAATGGGATATTTCCGTTTTCAATTTTTTATACATTTGCAAAAACTGTTTTTGCTTTGTCTTTATGGGGTATTGTGTGTAGATTGATTTTATTCAATTTTAGAATAAGGCTGTAATGTAACAACATTTTGAAAAAGTCAAGGTGTCTGAATACTTTCTGAATGCACTGTAGTTGATATGTGAAAGGAAAAATAAATAAAAAGATAAATATAGGTTGTATTTACAATGGTGTTTGTTCTCCAATGGTTGCCCTTTTCTTGTGGCAGCAGGTCACAAATCTTGCTGCTGTGGTGGCACACTGTTGTATTTCACCTAACAGATATAGGAGTTTATCAAGATTGGATTTGTTTTCAAATTCTTTGTGGATCTGTGTAATCTGAGGGAAATATTGCTTGGTTTCCGTCTCATTTTGGGGGCAATGGGCACATTGCCTGGTTTCTCCTGAGAGCCAGGTCTGCCGATGGCGGCCTCTCAAAAGCAAGGCTATGCTCACTGAGTCTGTACATAGTCAAGGATTTTCTTAATTTGGGTCAGTCCCAGAGGTCAGATGTACACTGGTACTTTGTACTCTCTGTTTAGGGCCATTTAACATTCCACTTTGCTCCGTTTTATTGTTGATTCTTTCCAATGTGTCAAGTAATTAATTTGAGTTTTCTCATGATTTGGTTGGGTCTAATTGTGTTTCTGTCCTGGGGCTCTGTGGGGTCTGTTTGTGTTTGTGAACAGAGCCCCAGGACCAACTTGCTTAGGGATCTCTTCTCCAGGTTCATCTCTCTGTAGGTAATGGCTTTGTGATGGAAGGTTTGAGAATCACTTATTTTTAAGTGGTTGTAGAATTTTATTGCTCTTTTCTGGATTTGAGTAATTCTGCTCTGCATGCATTATTTGGTGTTTTACGTTGTACACTGAGGATGTTTTTGCAGAATTCTGCATGCAGTCTCAATTTGGTGTTTGTCCCATTTTGTGAATTCTTGGTTGGTGAGTGGACCCCAAGACCTCACAACCATAAAGGGCAAATTATTCTATAACTGATTCAAGAAATTTAAGCCATATCCTAATTGGGATGTCAAATTTGATGTTCCTTTTGATGGTGTAGAAGGCCCTTCTTGCCTTGTCTCCCCCCCCCCCCAAACATCGGTTTCCATCAATTTATATAGCAGATCTTCATGCCAAATTGAGTAAAAAAAAAAAAGACATCAACGAAGCTTGAGAAGACTTTGCTTTTGCTTTGGTTTGTTTGTTTGTCAATAAGGGTGTTCAGGGTGAATACATGGTCTGTCGTAAGGTAATTCGGTAAAAAGCTCATTTGACATTTTCTCAGGAAATTGTTTTCACTGAGGAAATGTAGGAGTCTACTGTTAATGCTAATGCAGAAGAATTTCCAGAGGTTGCTGTCCCAAGGTAGTTGTTGGAGTCAAATGTGTCTTCACTTTTGTGGATTGGGGGGGGATCAGTCCTTGGTTCCAAGTATTGGGGAAGATGCCAGAGCTGAGGATGATGGTAAAGAGTTTAAGTATAGCCAATTGGTATTTGTGGTCTGTACATTTTATAATGTAATTTAGGATACCGTCAACACCACTGGCCTTTTTGGGTTGGAGGGTTTGTATTTTGTCCTGTAGTTCATTCAAGGTAATTGGAGAATCCAGTGGGTTCTGGTAGCCTTTAATAGCTGGAAAAGTTTCATTGATCATGTATGTATATGTGCTTGCTGTTTGTTCTTTGTTATAGAGATAAAAAGATTGGAGAAGTGGTTTATTCATACATCTCCATTTTGGATAGATAGCTCTTCATGTTGTTGTTTGTTTAGTGTGTTCAAATTTTCCCAGAAGTGATTTTATTCTATGGATTCTTCAATTACATTGAGCTGATTTCTGAAGTTCTGTTCCTTCTTTTTTCGTACTGTATTTCTGTATTGTTTTAGTATTTCACCATAGTGAAGGCGTAGGCTCAGGTTTGTGTTTTTGGTTGGATAGGTTTCTCCTTTTTTCATTCTTCATCAAACCATTTGTCATTGGTGTACATTTTCTTAGGTCGTCTGGTTGACATTTTTAGATTTGATAGTGAAGCTGAAAGGTCAAATATACTGTTTAGGCTTTGTACTGCCAAGTTTACACCCTCACTATTACAGTGAAACATCTTGTCCAGAAAGTTGCCTAAACGGGATTGAATTTGATGTTGGCTAATTGTTTTGGCTAATTGGCCCTGTCCGGGGGAATCGTCGGACGGGGCCACAGTGTCTCCCGACCCCTCCTGTCTCAGCCCCCAGTATTTATGCTGCAGTAGTTTATGTGTCGGGGGCTAGTGTCCGTCTGTTATATCTGGAGTATTTCTCCTCTCTTATCCGGTGTCCTGTGTGAATTTAAGTATGCTCTCTCTAATTATCTCTCTTTCTCTCTTTGTTTTTTTCTCTCTCTCTCTCAGAGGACCTGAGCATTAGGACCATTCCTCAAGGCCTACCTGGCCTGATGACTCCTTGATGTCTGAGTCCACCTGGCCGTGCTGCTTCTCCAGTTTCAACTGTTCTGCCTGTTTTATGAACATTTTAAAATCTTGTCCATGTTCTGTTATAATCTGCACCTGGCATCGCCAGAAGAGGACTGGCCACCCCTCACAGCCTGGTTCCTCTCTAGGTTTCTTCCTAGGTTTTGGCCTTTCTAGGGAGTT
The DNA here is from genome assembly GCA_030435695.1 of Brachymystax lenok tsinlingensis. Taxonomy (NCBI): domain Eukaryota; kingdom Metazoa; phylum Chordata; class Actinopteri; order Salmoniformes; family Salmonidae; genus Brachymystax; species Brachymystax lenok. The sequence continues at coordinate 27,963,869 of CM059784.1, read as the reverse complement.
TTTCCTAGCCACCGTGCTTCTACACCTGCATTGCTTGCTGTTTGGGGTTTTAGGCTGGGTTTCTGTACAGCACTCTGTGACATCAGCTGATGTAAGAAGGGCTTTATAAATAAATTTGATTGATGATTTTCTGGTATGTTTCTACACTACTTTCTTTCCATCTACAGATTTTCTTAATAGTATGGTGTTTATTCGGCTTTCAAGTAGACTGTGATTTAGTTGTGATCTGATAGGGGTGTCAGTGGGCTGACTGTGAACGCTCTGAAAGACTTTGGGTTGAGGTCTGTGATAACGTAATCTACAGTACTACTGCCAAGAGATATCCTATAGGTGTACCTACAGTAGGAGTCCCCTCGAAGCCTACCATTGACTATGTACTGACCCAGCGTGCGACAGAGCTGCAGGGGTTGTGACCTGTTTTTGATGGTTGAGTTGTCGTAGTTGTGACTAACGGGGCATATTGGGGAGGGAACGCTGTCACCTCAGGTAGGTGTTTATCCCCCTGTGTGCTGAGGGTGTTGGGTTCTTGTCCAGTTTGTTTAAGTCGCCACAGGCTAGTACATGTCCCTGGGTCTTAAATGATTGATCTCTCCCTCTAGGATGGAGAAGCTGTCATCGTTAAAGTATGGGGATTCTAGTGGGGGGATATAGGTAGCACACAATATGGACATTTTTCTCTGTTGAGATAATTTCCTTATACATTTTTAGCCATGTTTAAAATGATCCTGTTTTGATTAATTTAATAGAGTAGGTTAGGTCCGCTCTATACCAAATTAGCATGCCCCCTGAGTCTCTTTCCTGTTTCACACCTGGTAGTTTGGTGGATGGGACTACCAGCTCTCTGTAACCTAGAGGGCAACCAGTGGGTCAATCTCCTATCTACCATGTTTCTTGTAGGATGACAATGTCTATATTTCCAATTTCTTTGATGAAGGTTCCTGCTGTTTAGTCCAAAGCCAGATGAGCTCAGGCCTTGTATATTTCAGAATAAGATAGTAAAATCTTGGTGTTCCATAGTGTCTAGTGTTGTTTTCGTGTGGTTTAGGCTTGGGGCATTACAGTAGGTGTGGCTGGTGGTGCTGTGGTCTGGGTCCTCTTAGTGTGGATCCTCTTGGTGCAGGTCTCGCAGTTCTGGGAGGGTATCTTGCTGGTCTGGGCGGGGCGACCGTTTCTCTGTTGCTCCTGTGTGAGTTTCTGGAGCTGCAGTTGAGGGTGATGTCCTTCAGGGTCCTGGCATAGTAGGACACTGCTGCCTTGTAGAGGTGGACTTGGTCGTAAAGGCTGTTCAAGTCCAGGGTGGAGTGGTGGGCCAGGAAAACATTTAATTTTGAGGCACAGTCCCGTGAAATGCTTGCATTCACCTGCTGTATAGTGGCATGGAAAGTGGCAGTCCCGTGAAAGTATTTTCGTGGTAACGGTGTGGCGATAACTATTTGTGCATTGGGGAAAGGGGAAGAGGCTTTCCTGCCGGGCTCTCAGGTTGTTTGTGCCTGTGTTTATTATGATGTGGCTGGAGGACCCTAGTCGGTCATCTGACAGCAGCTCCAGGCACGCCTGGAGTTCGGACACTAGAGTTTAGCCACTTGGTGCTTTGGGAAAAGTTTCCTCTCATCAATATATTTCCCAGTTGAGTCACTGAGGAGCACAGTCTCTGGCTTTTGTGTGTCCTTGGTGGGTGTGGCGTTGTTGCCAGGAGAGCCATCAGGTGGGCTGACAGGGCGGATGTCAGGAGGGGAAGTCTGCTGGGTTGGTGGACCCTGCCTTGTCTCTCCTGCTGTGGCTTTCTCTCTCTCTCTCTCTCTCTCTCTCTCTCTCTCTCTCTCTCTCTCTCTCTCTCTCTCTCTCTGTCTTTGGCTCCTCCCTCTCTCTCTCTCTCTCTCTCTCTCTCTTCTTTCTCTCACTCTCCTCTCTCTCTCTCTCTCTCTCGCTCTCCCTCCCTCCCTTTCTCCCTCTCTCTCTCTCTCTCTCTCTCTCTCTCTCTCTCTTTCTTTCTCTCTCTCAGTATGTTTAAATATCCAAGGACACCTTGATAACCCAGGGAGAGAGTAAAACTGAGCCTCTGTTTCACTATGCTGATTGTAAAAGGCTGAAACCACGCTGAGCCTGACCGCTAAAGATTGCTTTATTTTACCTGTGTGTGTCTCTCTCTCTCTCTCTCTCTCTCTCTCTCCTCTTCTCTACTACCAGCGCTCACAGTCTCACGTTAGAAATTGTTCCAAACGTCACATTTGTGTTTAGGCATTTACTCTGAATTCTTAAGGTTAGGTATTAACCCTGAATGGTTAAGGTAAGGGTTAAGGTTTGGGATAGGGTTATTTTTTTAAATTAAAATCACTCGCTCTCTCAGTATATGTATAGATTCAAGGACACCTTGATAACCCAGGGAAAGAGTTAGACTGAGCCTCTATTTCACTATGATTGTAAATGGCTGAAACCACTCTGAGCCTGACCTTAGATTGCTTTCTGTTACCTGTGTGTGTGTTTGTGTGTGTGCGCGCGTGTGTGTGTATCACATTGGCTGCTGTAGCTTCATTCACCTCTGTCCATCTACAAACACATAGCCCATTAGCTATACAATTAGCCGCTTTACATTAACTTATATTAACTAAGTGCCAGGATTAAAAACTATAATTTAATACGTTTAGAGGGATATGTTAGCAAAGTATTTTATTAACAAAAGGTAAACAAATGCATTTGCATTAGATAACTTTTTGTGTGCAGTTTTACAGCACATTTCTTGCAATTCTACACATTTTGCCATGATGTATTATTATTTTATGCCATCTTATTATGATTCTGAGTGTCTCGTGGCGTGTGACGTGTGATGGATGTCCGTGTCCCTGGCAGAGATCTCAGCTGCCCTGTGTCCACCCTAACGCTGACTGGAAGAGGGAATTATGGTGGGACGGCCAAGCCCCTTAGGGCTGACAGTCTTTTTATGTTTTTCTGTCTCTCACTCCCTCTCGTCTCTCACTCCCTCTTGTCTCTCACTCCCTCTCGTCTCACTCCCTCTTCTCCTGCCTGATTTGTTTCTCATTCCATCCATCATTTCATCATGTCATATGCTATCCCATCTTCCTCTCACCCTCTCTTCTTCTGTTGTGCCCCATCATCATTGTTTAACCACTGACAAGATGGATCCACACCCCATCACCATCAGAGAGTGAGAGAAAGAGAGAGCGAGATGGTGAAATAGGTAGAGAGAGAGAGATAGTGAAATAGGTAGAGAGAGAGAGATGGTGAAATAGGTAGAGAGAGAGAGATGATGAAATAGGTAGAGAGAGAGGAGGGCGGCCAAAGCCACATAGCATACAGGTAATTATGGAAACCCTCTGCTACCTCCCTCCAGACCCTCCACTCTCCCCCAGTCAGCGGTCAGGTCCAGCCCAGGAGAGTGAGTCCGAGACAGGCCTGATTCCTAGACACCTCCCTCAGGGGTCTGGTAATGTAATTGACCAGCTTTGGGGAGTGACAGCTTTGACAGGTCCCTAAAAAAGACCAGCTAGCTTTCCCCAGCCTGCTCTCACAGTGCCAAGGTAGCTGTAAAGGGGTAATCTGCTGTTCAAACAACAACAAAATGATTGATTAATGAATACCCCGCCACTGTTTTGGTAAAACAGTTGAGAGATAGAGAAATTAAACAATAGATTGGGCTATGGATGCCTGACTGGCCATCTGTGACATCAAACTTGTTATCCATGTTTTTGAGGCTTGTTTACAATTAAAAAACAAGCTAATATTTTGGGTTCGGATTGGGTAGGGCAGTTGAACTAAGCTCATTAAGCATTTATACGTTATATTTTTCAAGAATCAATGGGTATATCATTCATTTAAAAGTAAAAAAAAAGTTGTACCAATTGCAAATTAACTTCCCCCCCAAAGGAGAATGACATATATACTGTATCTATAATGGATTGGATTTATATAGCACCTTTCTACCAACTGAGCTACTCAAAGCACTTTACATGTTAAGGGGGAAACTAACCTCATCAGCTAGAGAATGATATGTGCCAATTAGGAATGAGGGGAATGATTAGGTGGCCATGATGGAATGATACCAGTTGGGGAATTTAGCAATGACACATAAGTGGGATTTTTAGTGACGACAGAGAGTCAGGACACCACTTGAATGTCCCATCAGCAAGACGGCACCCTGCGCAGGGCAATGTCCCTTCACTGTCCTGGAGCATTGGGATCTCCTTAGACCAGAGGGAAGAGTGCCCCCTACTGGCACTCCAACACCCCTTCCAGCGGCATCTGCTCTACCATCCAGGACAAACCAGGAACATCCCTGCTTAGCTTCTGAGGCAAGCTAGCAGCGGGATGCAGGGTAGTATGCTGCTGGCAAATATATTCTTGGATATTATTGCATATCAAGACTGTGGAGGTACTGTATTAACCTGAAACAGCCTTAGATGCTTGCAAATATACCTCCCCCTCTCCCTCTCTCCTCTCCCACACTTTCTCCCTCTCTTGTCTCCTCCTACTACACAGACACTAGGGTGAGAGAGGATGGGGGAGAATGAGAGAAGCTGCTGAAACCAAGGTGTGAGAGGAGGGGGGAGAAAGGGAGAAGCTGCTGAAACCAAGGTGTGAGAGGAGGAGGGAGAAAGAGAGAAGCTGCTGAAACCAAGGTGTGAGAGGAGGGGGGAGAAAGAGAGAAGCTGCTGAAACCAAGGTGTGAAAGGAGGGGGGAGAAAGAGAGAAGCTGCTGAAACCAAGGTGTGAGAGGAGGGGGGAGAAAGAGAGAAGCTGCTGAAACCAAGGTGTGAGAGGAGGGGGGAGAAAGAGAGTAGCTGCTGAAACCAAGGTGTGAGAGGAGGGGGGAGAAAGAGAGAAGCTGCTGAAACCAAGGTGTGAGAGGAGGGGAGAAAGGGAGAAGCTGCTGAAACCAAGGTGTGAGAGGAGGGGGAAGAATGTGTGTGTGTGTGTGTGTGTGTGTGTGTGTGTGTGTGTGTGTGTGTGTGTGTGTGTGTGTGTGTGTGTGTGTGTGTGTGTGTGTGTGTGTGTGTGTGTGTGTGTGTGTGTGTGTGTGTGTGTGTGTGTGTGTGTGTGTGTGTGAGGCTAAAGAAGGTAATCAGTAAATGAAAGACAGTCTGCTGGACACGACTGACTGGTCAAATCCTTTCATGGGTGTTTTTCCTAGCCACCGTGCTTCTACACCTGCATTGCTTGCTGTTTGGGGTTTTAGGCTGGGTTTCTGTACAGCACTTTGTGATATCAGCTGTTGTAAGAAGGGCTTTATAAATACATTTGATTGATTGATCTGATGCTACCTTGAGCCTCCTGGTCTGTAGAGTAACACTCGCCAAATATGCATCATACGCCACCCCCAATTCAGACTTGCAGACACATGTGCCACTCACATACACACACACATGCATGCACGCACACTCGCTCACACGCACACACAGACCAACCTTTATTGAACAAGAATCCAATTACTTAACCCAGCTTCAGGTTCTCTCCCCTCCACCTTGACAAGCTGCCTTATTATCTGCTGACAGATTGGGCACAACACACACACACACGTTCAATAGCACGCACACACACACATTCACATGCACATACACACATGCATACACACACACATGAAAACTGAAATGCATGCATTCACGCACGCACACACACACACACACACACACACACACACACACACACACACACACACACACACACACACACACACACACACACACACACACACACACACACACACACACACACACACACACACACACACACACACACACACACACTGCTGACCATAATAAGAGTCTGATTAAATACAAACTGTGATGCCCATCTTTCCTTCCCTGAGCCAATGAATACCAATGAGAGGTACACTGCACAACACACACAGTGTGTCTGCTCGTGTGTGCAAACATTCTGTTTGTGTGTGTGTGTGTGTGTGTGTGTGTGTGTGTGTGTGTGTGTGTGTGTGTGTGTGTGTGTGTGTGTGTGTGTGTGAGTGCGCATGTGTGTCTGTGTGAGTGTTTTAGAGTTAGAAAACTCCACAATGATACAATAATAGAAAATACAGATCTTTTTTTTTTAACCACCATTATCAAACATGGTACAGGCATCATCTATAATGCATTACATCCAGTTACGTTTTTAGCATGTAAATCTTGGTGGGGCAAAAAAATAAAAACATGTTTTAGATGCATGCCAGCAAAGCCACTACACAACACAACAGTAAACAATACATTAATTGCACTATAACGGTGACAAACGGTGCCCACAAACTGTTAGGGCCTACATAAAGCTGTCCCAACAGCAGTCCCAACACCTTACCACTGCTACCCCTGGCTATCAGCGGAGCCTTGTCTGGCAGCGAAACAGTTAATTCAGCCTCATTTACTGCCTTTTCAAAAAACATAGCTGATATGGCTGACTGGCTTAAACAAATGTGGTTTCTATTGACAGTTGCGATGCACAAACTATGGCGTAAGGGGACGACGAGCTGACAAGAGGCAATACGTAATTTCGAATAAGACATTAATGAGCGAGCTAGGACGGACGTAGTCAATATAACTATTTGTTCAGCACTTTTGAAATGTACAGCGAGAGAATTCAGAACATGGGCCATTCTTAAAGTATTCTCCCTGTACACCAAGTCAGAACTGTTCGATAAATAAAGGGGGCATATAAGAAGACAATGAAAGCTCTTACAATATTCGCTAACTACATTTCTCAAAAACAGGTTATACTGTAGGCTACATGTCCACCAACATGTCAGAACAGTAGGCTAAATTTTAGGGGAAAAGGGACCAAATTGTTAGGTTAAGGCACATGGGCTACTAAAAGCTTAGTACACAACATACACTTAGTATTACTTTATTAGCTACAGTATACATATCTCCTTGGCATATTACATAATTTATGCTCACTTGAACAAGGCGGTGCGGCAGTCCTTCGTGGACACATTTTTTCATCAAACTTTGTCATCAAAGTCTGACATTCTCTGGATGTATGGTGCTTTCAAGACAACTGGGAACTTGGAAAAAAAACAAGGTTGAATCATGATGACATCAGTGATCTTCATGTCGGATCTCTAGAAATAGGCTAGAGTTAAAAATTTGGATGACCGTTCAAAACGTATTTTCCCAGTCAGGGCTATTTTTTTCAGAGTTCCCAGTTGTCCTGGACTCACTGAAATTGGAGATTTCACAGTCTCCAGTTGTTTTGAGCGCGGCAGAAGTCACTCTGCCATTTCCTGGTTGATACAATTCTAGTAGTTTGCCTAATTTAAGTTTATGTGACAAAACAAGCAATGTATAGTGTACCCGTCGGGGGTACGCCAAATAACATGTGTTTTTTTGTTGTTGCAACAATTACATTTTTTTCTTCACATTTTCAAACAGTTCATTTATATTTTCCAACAGGGCTATACATTTGGGTGAGTTTTTTTTCTCGCCTAAGTAGGCATGTTTCACTGGCAAAAATAAAATTAAACCATCTAGTGTTCAGCGAAATAGCAGCACAATGTCAAATACAGGTAGCCTAGTCAAATAATTAACATCCAACTTTGTTAAAGCAAGGCCCCTGAACACTTGTGTATTTTCTGCACTATGCAATGATATGGGCAGCGACCATGTAACGCTTTTACAACATACAGAAGTGTGCTGGTTATCAAGGGTCAAAGTATTGACACGTTTTTTTTTAAATTGAGAGACAAGCTTAAAGTTTTCTTTACTGACAATCGTTTTCACTTGACTGACTGCTTGCATAATGACGGGTTTCTCACACGACTGGCCTATCTGGGTGCTGTTTTTTCTCACCTGAATGATCTGAATCTAGGATTACAGGGGCTCTCCGCAACTATATTCAATGTGCGGGACAAAATTGAGGCTATGATTAAGAAGTTGGAGGTCTTTCCATCGCTGTATGATTTTTTGTGTGCAAATGAACTCAAGCTTACGGACAATGTCAAATGTGATATAGCGAAGCACCTGAGTGAGTTGGGTGCGCAATTACACTGGTACTTTCCCAAAACGGATGACACAAACAACTGGATTCATTATCCCTTTCATGCCCTGCCTCCAGTCCACTTACTGATATCTGAACAAGAGAGCCTCATCGAAATTGCAACAAGTGGTTCTGTGAAAGTTGAATTTAATCAGAAGCCACTGCCAGATTTCTGGATTGGGCTGCACTCAGAGTATCCTGCCTTGGCAAATTGCGCTGTTAAGACACTGATAGCCTTTGCAACCACGTACCTATGTGAGAGTGGATTCTCGGCCCTCACTAGCATGAAAACTAAAAACAGGCACAGAGTGTGTGGAAGATGATTTAAGACCGAGACTCTCTCCAATACAACCCAACATTGCAGAGTTATGTGCATCCTTTCAAGCACACCCTTCTCATTAACCTGTGGTGAATTATTTACAATTTTCAATGAACAAATAAGGTTTTATATGTAAGATGGTTAACTAAAGAGCAAAATTATATATTATTATTGTATTATTATTTGTGCCCTGGTCCTATAAGAGCTCTTTGTCACTTCCCACGAACCGGGTTGTGCCAAAAACTCACACTCATTCTTATGTTTAATAAATGTATCGTATGGTGTGTGTGTGGCAGGCTTACAATGACGGCAAATAAAAAGGAACACTCCTTGGACCTTCAATGCATTTTTCTGCAAATGGTGGGTACACTGCGATTACTTGAGTTTTCACTACACCACTGAATGCAATATCCTCTACAAGAACACACACTCCTTCGTTGTTTACACATATTTTCCTAGAGCTTTGATGGCCAGAGTGAGATCATTAATATACATTTAGAATAGAATTGGAGAGAAAATGCAACCCTGTTTCACACCAACGTCAACGTGGAACCAGTCAGTTAGGCAGCCATTGACTCGAAAACAACATTTCCCAGTATTATACATGGAGATAAGGCATTTCAGGTTGTTACCACTTAGACCAATTGACTCCAGCTTGTCCCATTACATATTTCTGTCAATGTGGTCAAAGGCTTTAGAGAAATGTATGAAAGAACAGAAAGTGAACTATTCCAGTTTTTTCATGGTTCCTTTTTTCCATCTCTGGTACATCTTGGTTTTTAGGAGCGCAGCCTTTTTGACCATTACAGCTTTCTTGTGTTCATGACAGCTGGACTTGATGATTATTTACCTCCTGGTCTGTCTACATCCTGGTCTGTCCACTTCCTGGTCTGTCTACTTCCTGGTCTGTCTATCTCCTGGTATGTCCACCTCCTGGTCTGTCTACTTCCTGGTCTGTCGTTGTGTAATAGTTTCCTTTCTGCTGTCACACACACTATGTCCTTCATGTTCAGCCCATCTTTATTAATCCAGTTTCTAACTATGTCCTTCATGTTCAGCCCATCTTTATTAATCCAGTTTCTAACTATGTCCTTCATGTTCAGCCCATCTTTATTAATTCAGTTTCTAACTATGTCCTTCATGTTCAGCCCATCTTTATTAATTCAGTTTCTAACTATGTCCTTCATGTTCAGCCCATCTTTATTAATTCAGTTTCTAACTATGTCCTTCATGTTCAGCCCATCTTTATTAATCCAGTTTCTAACTATGTCCTTCATGTTCAGCCCATCTTTATTAATCCAGTTTCTAACTATGTCCTTCATGTTCAGCCCATCTTTATTAATCCAGTTTCTAACTATGTCCTTCATGTTCAGCCCATCTTTATTAATTCAGTTTCTAACTATGTCCTTCATGTTCAGCCCATCTTTATTAATTCAGTTTCTAACTATGTCTTTCATGTTCAGCCCATCTTTATTAATCCAGTTTCTAACTATGTCCTTCATGTTCAGCCCATCTTTATTAATTCAGTTTCTAACTATGTCCTTCATGTTCAGCCCATCTTTATTAATCCAGTTTCTAACTATGTCCTTCATGTTCAGCCCATCTTTATTAATTCAGTTTCTAACTATGTCCTTCATGTTCAGCCCATCTTTATTAATTCAGTTTCTAACTATGTCCTTCATGTTCAGCCCATCTTTATTAATTCAGTTTCTAACTATGTCTTTCATGTTCAGCCCATCTTTATTAATCCAGTTTCTAACTATGTCCTTCATGTTCAGCCCATCTTTATTAATTCAGTTTCTAACTATGTCCTTCATGTTCAGCCCATCTTTATTAATCCAGTTTCTAACTATGTCCTTCATGTTCAGCCCATCTTTATTAATCCAGTTTCTAACTATGTCCTTCATGTTCAGCCCATCTTTAATAATCCATTTCACACTATGTCCTTCATGTTCAGCCCATCTTTAATAATCCAGTTTCTAACTATGTCCTTCATGTTCAGCCCATCTTTAATAATCCAGTTTCTAACTTATTTTTTTTATTTAACCTTTATTTTACTAGGCAAGTCAGTTAAGAACTAATTCTTATTTACAATTGGCTGGGCCAATTGTGCGCCGCCCAATGGGACTCCCAATCACGGCCAGAAGTGATACAGCCTGGATTCGAACCAGGGACTGTACTGAGATGCAATGCCTTAGAAAGCTGCGCCACCCGGGAGCTCTAACTATGTCCTTCATGTTCAGCCCATCTTTAATAATCCAGTTCCCAGTGTTCAGGTTGACTTGGTTTTCTTTGTATGGGAGATTTCTGATGACCTCATTAAGCACAATGTAATTTGTGCCGGCGTCAGCACAGAGGGCTGGATTCTGGAACTTTCCACCGGGCATCTAGAGCACTAACCTCGGAGTCCGATAGAGACATTGTGGGAGAGTGGTTGTTTTCCATGCCTGTAAGTTAGCGACTTGGTTGATTAGATAATGTCTTCTCCATGTTCTCTCTGAATGCAGCGGCCACTTTTTTAGGAATGGTATCTTACAAACTTTTAATGCTCGTGGAGAGTCTGCATTCCATATTCTCTGTTGTTTTTAGGATGTCATTTGTGGTTGTTGATTCATCGCCCAGCTTGTTTATATTAGAGCGGTGGGACTTCTGTTTGCTAGCTTAGGTTGGCATAGTAGCTTACTTGCTTAAAAACAATTAAAACTGACTGATGGTTTAATAACTGCAATGCAAAAAAGCTGACACTTTATACAAAAACAAAACAGCTTTGGAAATATGGCTTACCCATATAAAGAAATGCTATATTATAGTATGGTCTAAATACTAGAGTATAGAATTCTACAGTATACTACATTGCGTACGTGTGTGCGTGCATGTGTGTGTGTGACCATGTGTGTTCATTGCTCTCCCTGTCATCTCTTATATTATCCCTTAGAGTATACTGCATCTCCTATAAGCCTGATCATATCCTATATCTGACCAGTCCTCTATTGCACTACAACCAGTTATTACTCTGAGTAATGAAGAGCTCATATATGATTTCATGATTTAATTTCATCTAGCAGGACCTTCGGGACATTTTCTTATTTCACTAAAACAGGGAGATTTTTCTTTAGAAAGGTTATAAGTCTGCTGCCATGACAGATATGGGGGTCACTGATGATAAATGGTTCATTTATAGATTCACACTGAGAGGAGGATATTCAGATGGATGGTTCCTGAACCTCTTTCTCAAGCCGTTTGACTCTGTGTCTTTTCATTCACATCCAGTGATGTATGTGATAGGAGTCAAAGATGAGCAACCTCTATAATCATTATATAATATCCATATAATTTTATATTGCATTATATAATGTCCCTTCTATGTTCTTCCTTACTGAGTGGTTTGAAACACCACTGTACCTGTATCGGAATATCTCTTATACTACATGACGGAATGTAAGTGTACAAGTCAAGCACACATTTGCAGGCACTCACACCTGGGTTCAGATATACGGGTATTTAACCAGGCACACACACCTGGGTTCAGATATAGGGGTATTTAACCAGGCACACACACCTGGGTTCAGATATAGGGGTATTTAACCAGGCACTCATACCTGGGTTCAGATATACGGGTATTTAACCAGGCACTCACACCTGGGTTCAGATATACGGGTATTTAACCAGGCACTCACACCTGGGTTCAGATATACGGGTATTTAACCAGGCACACACACCTGGGTTCAGATATACGGGTATTTAACCAGGCACACACACCTGGGTTCAGATATAGGGGTATTTAACCAGGCACACACACCTGGGTTCAGATATACGGGTATTTAACCAGGCACACACACCTGGGTTCAGATATACGGGTATTTAACCAGGCACACACACCTGGGTTCAGATATAGGGGTATTTAACCAGGCACACACACCTGGGTTCAGATATAGGGTATTTAACCAGGCACACACACCTGGGTTCAGATATAGGGTATTTAACCAGGCACTCACACCTGGGTTCAGATATACGGGTATTTAACCAGGCACTCACACCTGGGTTCAGATATACGGGTATTTAACCAGGCACACACACCTGGGTTCAGATATACGGGTATTTAACCAGGCACACACACCTGGGTTCAGATATAGGGGTATTTAACCAGGCACACACACCTGGGTTCAGATATAGGGGTATTTAACCAGGCACTCACACCTGGGTTCAGATATACGGGTATTTAACCAGGCACTCACACCTGGGTTCAGATATACGGGTATTTAACCAGGCACACACACCTGGGTTCAGATATACGGGTATTTAACCAGGCACACACACCTGGGTTCAGATATACGGGTATTTAACCAGGCACACACACCTGGGTTAAAATATATATGGGTATTTAACCATTTGCATTTGAAATACTTATTTTCTGGGCATTTTAGTATTTTTAAATACACTGGCCAAATCAACTCCTTCTATTTGAAGTATTATATTTTCAGTCTACCAAATACTTTGAATAATGTCTAATCTAATTAGCATAAAAAAACAAACATCTGTCAGAGATATCTATCTTAGAGATATGCGTCTCAATCCACCACATCCGCATATGTCTTACTTCCGCATCTGTGGTGAAAGGTGACAGGGCTAGAGCAGTGTTTGTCAGACCATGAGACATCCCGAAAATCGGTCTTCTCACGAAATCATCTGTAGCGTCCGAACGTTTTGGCCTACAAACTATGACCCATTTATCTGCCAACTTCTGTCTGTAGCGTCCCAACAGTTTGGGCTACACACTAATATGACCCACCTGTGCAAAGGTTAGACTCTCACTAATATGACCCCCAAGGTTAATATGCCCCCAAGGTTAATATGACCCCCAAGGTTAATATGACCCCCAAGGTTAATATGGCCCCCAAGGTTAATATGACCCCCAAGGTTAATATGACCCCCAAGGTTAATATGACCCCCAAGGTTAATATGACCCCAAGGTTAATATGACCCCCAAGGTTAATATGACCCCCAAGGTTAATATGACCCCCAAGGTTAATATGGCCCCCAAGGTTAATATGACCCCCAAGGTTAATATGACCCCCAAGGTTAATATGGCCCCCAAGGTTAATATGACCCCCAAGGTTAATATGACCCATTTCGACCCTGGAGGACAATAATCCTGCAGCAGGTACTTAGACTGCAGGTACACTGGGCGTCAGTTCAAGTAGCCTATGTAGGATACGTGCAGGTTACAGCGTGTCTCATGTGAATTCTTATGTGGATTACAATACCTGGGCATACAGTGAGGGAAAAAGGTATTTGATCCCCTGCTGATTTTGTACGTTTGCCCACTGACAAAGAAATGATCAGTCTATAATTTTAATGGTAGGTTTATTTGAACAGCGAGAGACAGAATAACAACAAAAAAATCCAGAAAAACGCATGTGAAACATTTTATAAATTGATTTGCATTTTAATGAGGGAAATAAGTATTTGACCCCCTCTCAATCAGAAAGATTTCTGGCTCCCAGGTGTCTTTTATACAGGTAACAAGCTGAGATTAGGAGCACAATCTTAAAGGGAGTGCTCCTAAAAATGTACTCCTGAACTTATTTAGGTTTGCCATAATAAAGGGGTTGAATACTTATTGACTCAAGACATTTCAGCTTTTCATTTTTAATTAATTTGTAAAATTTCTGAATAACAGAATTCCACCTATGGAATTATGGGGTTTATGGGTATTGTGTGTAGGCCAGTGACAAAAACAAGTCTAAAATGATTAATCACAACAAAATGTGGTCAAGGGGTGTGAATACTTTCTGAAAGCTCTGTATATGATAACCACCCATCACCACCAGGCTTATCCACCCAGCAGGGGTTCACAAATACATGGAATCAAATCATATCAAACAAATAGAAAGAGAGTTTGTAAAAAAATACAAGTCCCCAGAGGCAGTTGCTGTAATGCCTGACAACTAGGTTGCAGCAGCATGAGGAATATTGTCTGTTAAACAGATTTGTCAACAGAGCTGTGTGTGTGTGGGCTGTGGACTGGGCTGTGGACTGGGCTGTGGACTGGGCTGTGGACTGATAGTCTCAAGTCTACCAGAATTAAAGACAGAACCGTCCTTAGAACTAGTGTAACAAACCAACGAGCCAGCCCTACAACTATCACTACTGTCATTACACCTGAATGGGTGCATCAACGTGAACAATAAGAGTACGCAGCTTTGACTGGGTGACTAGAGGGTGGAGACAGAGCTCGTCCTGACCCTGGTAAGTCTTCTCCTACACCCACATACAACACCGTACCAGGGTCAGGACGAGCTCTGTCTCCACCCACTAGTCACCCAGTCAAAGCTCTTTCTTTCCCCTTGTAGTAAGACTGCAATATGTTTTCCACTGGAGTGACATAGTATAATTTAGATACTGGAGTGACACAGTATGATTTAGATACTGGAGTGACATAGTATGATTTAGATACTGGAGTGACACAGTATGATTTAGATACTGGAGTGACATAGTATGATTTAGATACTGGAGTGACACAGTATGATTTAGATACTGGAGTGACACAGTATGATTTAGATACTGGAGTGACACAGAATGATTTAAACACTGGAGTGACACAGTATAATTTAGATACTGGAGTGACACAGTATGATTTAGATACTGGAGTGACACAGTATGATTTAGATACTGGAGTGACACAGTATGATTTAGATACTGGAGTGACAGTATGATTTAGATACTGGAGTGACACAGTATGATTTAAATACTTTTACACACTTTACACATCAATATCACATCATTACTATTATGCCTGTATTAATAATTGCTTGTCATATGCCAGTCACCACGAATGATAAAGTTATTTCAGATGTGATTTTATATCATTTTTTTTTAATATAGAAAGGAGTGTCCAACCCCTACAGTAAGTAACTGGGACCGTATCAGGCACTAGATATTAGCTGATGTTTTAGTCGTAGTGGTGTGGAAGTGGCTAAAGTGCTTAAGTGAGAACCATTTCCATGTTTCTTATTCTGATAATGGAGCGCCCTGCCATCACCAAATTACCCTAACACTTCTAAAACACACCCTGCCAATAACCGCCTCCCAACGCACACACACACACACTGCATGCACGCACACAAACACACACACGCAAATACACAAAAGAACCATAGAACACACACACACTCTTAAAACACACCCTACCAACACACTTGATTAGCTAATGTCCAAAACTGTGGTGTCCGTCACACCGTCTGCACTTAATGTGTGTGTGTGTGTGTGTGTGTGTGTGCAGAGGTTATTTGTGTGTATGAGTGCCGACCACAAAGTTCCATCTTTCTCTGGAGACACACAAATATATGTTTCCTCAAACTGCCTGTGTACACTTTCCCATCCCTCCAATCAGAGCATATTTAATATCCTCTCCCTCCAATCAGAATGTACTTCCTGCCCTGTCCCTCCAATCAGAGCTTTGGGTTTTTCCTGCCCTGTATTTCCTGTCGGGAGCAGAGTGTGGCGGCTTCCATCAGTGCTCGGCCCTCAGGTGGTTTCAGTCCAATCTGTCTAAGGGGCTCTAACTGGCTCACTGTGGATTGTGCTTCCTCTCTCTCTCATTTAGCCAGACAAGGCTATCTGTCTTCTCTCTGAGCCCTGCCTGACCTGCTCCAAAGATGTCATTCCATAAAAGCAGGCAATCAATAGGACAGAAAAGATACCCATCCCATTTTTCATTTTTTATAAAAGAGTGAAAAGCAAATGGGCAAACGGAGAGGGAACGGACAAGTGTGTGTATGTGTACACTATTTATGAAATTGATGACAGACTAAGCAATCTGTGTGAACAAAAGTTTGACAAAACAACACACACACACACACACTCTTCTCTCTCTCTCTCACACACATTATGGATGTCTGGATAGACCAGCAGAGACCTCCACTCAACTCTGCTCTATGTTGTATAAATCTGACCACTAGATGGCAACGTGTATGAATGGTTTTTGAACACCAGCTGCAGCAATCAATTCTTGTGCGGTGTAGTGTGTCAAAAATGAAAAAATATAAATGTCTTAGCGTCTGGAAACGTTTCCTGGAAGATATAAATACAATATCCTCACACAAAGGGACACACCGTGCAGATACACACACACACACACACACACACTGTATAAAGCTTAATTAATCTCCAATGTAACAGTACTCTCCCTCCGCCTGCAATGGATATTACAGTAAATGCTGATTCTTATCTCAAAGCCAGACTGCCCCTACAGTTCCATTCCCAGCTAATTCTATTCAGATTAAATTGTGGGCTGTATTTCTTGCTGGTGTGTATAAATGGCTCAAAAGTCTGAGTTTATGCTTTACAAACATTGAGATAATCTTTCTCCTTTATCCCCCTCTCTCTCTCCCCTTCTCCTCCATTTTCCCTTTTCTACTTTAAATTTCTCTTCATAAGAGAAATAAGCATTGATTTATTCGTTCCTTGCAGCGAGGTTGTGGTAATAGCTAATTAGGAGCCAATAAGTATCAGTCATTTTGCTTTAAACAAACAGCTAAACTAGTTCAAAATCACTAGGACCAGCACATCACAGCACAACGCATCCTAATACAATACTAAATACTACCCAAGACATTATGGTTAATGGGGGACTCTTCTGTGAACTGTTTCATGTATCTGCTGATACTTGTATTTACTTGAACACAGTAACACTTTATATTGTTGTCTGTTTCATGACATTTTCATGCTCTTGCAGTATACTTGATTTTCTTTGTTAAGTTTCTTTAAGTTTCTTTGGTAAGTTAAGTTAGAACACAGACAAACACGGACAGTATTACAGGGTCTCTAAATCAACAAGGGGAAAAAAGTGTTTTTAAATTGGAGACAGATTAGAGGAGAGAGCAAAATAAATATTTTCCAAGTCTCCTTCTTTAAACTGAACTTCTTTTGCCTGGAAAGTGAATGTGAAAATCTCTTCATCTCTACTTACCTTGGGCCATCTATTAAATTCTTTCATCTTCTTTTGTTATTTTCTTCTGGTGACGAAGAGAGGGTGAGAGTCTTTAACAACACAGAGAGGAACTGTGACACAACAACAATAACAAAGACTGATGGAGAGATGGAAAAAAAAGTGGGGAGAAGAGATGGAGTGGAAGAGGAGAAGAGATGGAGTGGAAGAGGAGAAGAGAAGGAGTGGAAGGTGAGAAGAGATGGAGTGGAAGGTGAGGAGATGGAGTGATAGAGGAGAAGAGATGGAGTGAAAGAGGAGAAGAGATGGAGTGGAGTGGAAGGTGAGAAGAGATGGAGTGGAAGAGGAGAAGAGACGGGGTGGAAGAGGAGAAGAGATGGAGTGAAAGAGGAGAAGAGATGGGGTGGAAGAGGAGAAGAGATGGGGTGGAAGGGGAGAAGAGATGGAGTGGAGTGGAAGGTGAGAAGAGATGGAGTGAAAGAGGAGAAGAGACGGGGTGGAAGAGGAGAAGAGATGGAGTGGAAGAGGAGAAGAGACGGGGTGGAAGAGGAGAAGAGATGGAGTGGAGTGGAAGGTGAGAAGAGATGGAGTGAAAGAGGAGAAGAGATGGAGTGGAAGGGGAGAAGAGATGGAGTGATAGAGGAGAAGAGATGGAGTGGAGTGGAAGGTGAGAAACGAGATGGAGTGATAGAGGAGAAGAGATGGAGTGGAAGGGGACAAGAGATGGAGTGGAAAAGGAGAAGAGATGGAGTGGAAGAGGAGAAGAGATGGGGTGGAAGGGGAGAAGAGATGGAGTGATAGAGGAGAAGAGATGGGGTGGAAGGGGACAAGAGATGGAGTGGAAGGTGAGAAGAGATGGAGTGGAAGGGGACAAGAGATGGAGTGGAAAAGGAGAAGAGATGGAGTGGAAGAGGAGAAGAGATGGGGTGGAAGGGGAGAAGAGAAGTTAGAGAGAATGATTAGAAAGGAGGAGAAAAGAGTAGCATGCATGATAATACACCGAGTTCCACAAAACATTAGGAACATCTGCTCTTTCAATGACAGACTGACCAGTTGAATCCAGGTGAAAGCTATGATCCCTTATTCATGTCACTTGTTAAATTCCCTTCAAGCAGTGTAAATGAAGGGGAGGAGACAGGTTAAAAAAGGATTTTTAAGAGTTAAGACAATTGAGACATGGATTGTGTATGTGTGCCATTCAGAGGGTGAATGGGCAAGATAAAGGATTTAAGTGTCAAGAACTGCAACACTGATTGGTTTTTCACGCTCAACAGTTTCCTGTGTGTATCAAGAATGGTCCACCACCCAAAGTGATGATGTAGTGCACACAAAATGTACTTTTTCTCTTAAGTTTTCATGTACCGAAAAAAAATCTAAATTTCAATGTGTTTCCATCACATTTTCAAGTCTAACGATAATATTGTCACAAAAACTGTTGAATAGCAGATGTGCCTACACTAGTCTTGGCACGTGCGCTCAAGCAACAGCTCGCCGTTGCAGTGCTGGTAGGCTGTGAGGGTAGGCTAGTCTACATGATGAGATTATTATGGATGAGAGCAAGCATATTTGTATTTGTCAAACGGCAGTAAAGCATCGACCATCATGTCACCAGAATAAGACCATCGGAAAGGAGCGTCAAGATCAACGTGCACTTTCACCACCCTGTGAAGTTCAAATAAAATCAAACTGTCACGTGCGCCGAATACAACAGGTGTAGACAGGTGCAGACCTTACCGTGAAATGCTTAATTATAAGCCCTTAACCAACAGTGCAGTTCAAGAAATAGAGTTAAGAAAATATTTACCAAATAAACCAAATAAAAAAATATTAAAAGTAACACAATAAAATAACGAGGCTATATACAGGGGGTACCGGTACTGAGTCAGTGTGCAGGGGTACAGGTTAGTTGAGGTAATTTGTACATGCAGGTAGGGGTGAAGTGACTGTGCATAGATAATGTTGTATAGCACACTGTATTACTTATACAACTAATATAAGGACAGGACATGAGTCAAGAGTAGAAATGAACGTGGGCATTGTTTAATGCGTTTCCCAGGAAGAACATTCCAAGCATTTCAACGTAGGTAAGCAAGGGGGGGTTACAGGTGCCCTAAAGGGACAAAACTAGAATATCAATACACAACATATTCCTCCCCCATTACTTTTGATGACTCGTAAAGAAAAAGTAAATATTCACTGTTTTGCCTATTGTTTTCTTTTTAACATATGTTATCTTAATGTAAATAAATGAACTTTTCAGAATAACCTTTTCTAAACTAGGGAAAGATGGTAGACTGCCTCAGTTCCCAGACGTAACCCTGGGGTGTATTCTGCCCCAATGTCGGAGGTTAGTCTGAACTAAATAGTCAACCTGTCAGGGGGTCGTCTTTCTCTTGCAGGGTAATGACGACGTACAGGTGAGTCTACAGTCACATTGTCTCTGAGTCTGAGTGGTGATGGTGTATGCCCAGACTGGGGTGCAACAGTACCCTGAGTAGGCACTCTGGCTGGTTCAGGAGTCTGGAGCACTTTCCACATTTGTAGGTTGCTGCAGTGGATGTTCAGGTGATGGCTCGTAGTCATGGTAGGTCTCCAGTAGCTGATCTTGGTTTGTCACTTGACATGAGTCATCTCTGAGGTTGGTTCCTGGCAACAGTTGATCCACGTGTCTCCTCCAGATGATGTTTTCCGGTGTGTGAACTGTGTAGGACACAGGCCCTGTTTGTGCAACCACTGTGGCTGGTATCCACTTTGGACCTTTGCAGTAGTTCTGAGCAAGAACTCTCTCTCCAGCTATGAAGCTTCTGTCTTTTGCTTTGCTCCGTCTCTCCACCTGTGCTCTCTGTTGTGTCTGTACAACCTGTTTAGTCTTTGGAGGTCTCAGGAGGTCAAGTCGCGTGCGAAGCTGTCTTTTCATCATGGCAGACGCGGGTGCCACTTCGGTTGTAGCGTGGGGAGTGTTTTTGTAGGTTAACAGGAAGGTGTTTAGGCGCCTATTGAGAGAGCCGTTCCCTTGTGATGATTTTAAAACTTGTTCATCGTTTGGACAAACCTTTCAGCGAGGCCGTTTGTTGCAGGGTGACCGGAACTCTTCAGGAACCAGTTGGGGGTCATTATCGCTAACGAGTTGCTTTGGCAAGCCGAAGCGACTGAAGATTGACCCGTAGTCTATGCGGACTCGCTGCCAAGGCTCCTCTGGGAAGTCCCATGGGTGTAGTGGCGCTAGCTGAGGCATGTTCCTCATCTTTTGACATGCAGAACATGACTTGACCTTGTCTTCGATAGCTGCGTCCAAACCTGGCCACCAAAAGTAGCTGTGTGCAATCTCCTTCATTCGCACCATGCCACAGTGCCCTTAATGGAGTTCTTCAAGCACCTGCCTTCTCAGTGGCAGCGGTATGATGACTCGACAACCCAATAGCAAACATCCAAACTGAACTGTGAGCTGGTTTCTCCTCACTAGGTAAGGTCGTAGGCTGTCCGACACCTCTCCTTCTTTTTCTTTTAATGTCCACTACCTCAGACATCACTGGATCAGTGTGGGTGAACTTTTTCACTTGGACAGATGGAACTGGGGCATTCATCACTTCCTTGAAGTAGAAGATTTCAGCCTGTCAGTGCTCAGTGTGTGCGACAGGTAAGGGAAGTCTTGAGAGGCCGTCTGCAATGCAGTGCTGCTCAGACCTTCTGTACTTGATATCGTACTGGTGAGCAGATAGCAATAATGCTCATCGCTGCAAGAAAACGGAATGCCGGTGTGGGGACCAAAGATGGAGGTGAGGGGTCTATGGTCCGTCAGCAGTGTGAATTGTCGGCCAAACAGAAACTGATGACATTTCTCAACTCCAAACACAATGGCGAGTGCTTCACGCTCTGTCTGTGCATAATTGCTCTCGGCTTTACTTAAGGTCCGTGACGCAAAATCAATTGGCCTTTCTTCACCTGATGGCATGATGGGTGAGAACCGCACCAACGCCATAAGGTGATGCATCACATGCCAACTGTAATGGCAAGTTGGGGTTGAAGTGGGTTAGGGCCTCTGACTGAGCTAAGGTTTTAACTTTCTTGAAGGCCTCCTCACATCTGTCTGTCCACTTCCACCGTTTGGTTTTGTTCAAAAGTTCATGCAGTGGCTTTAACATGTTAGCCAGGTTTGGCACAAACTTTGCGTAGTATGTCAGTAGTCCTAAGAATGATCTCAGCTGACTCACGTTCTGTGGGGATGGAGCTTCTGCAATGGCCTTCACCTTCGATGGCGCCTTGTGGAGCCCCGAACTGTCGATGACGTGGCCCAGGTACTCAACAGAGGGCCGGAAAAACATTTGTCCTTCCGGACCCTCAGATCGTACTCCTCCAATCTCTGTAGTGTAGCGTTCAGGTTTCTCAAGTGCTCCTGCTCGTCTTTGCCCGTGATGAGTAGATCATCGAGGTAACATTGGACCCCAGTGAGACCGTTCAGTATCTGGTCCATAGCTCTCTGAAACAAGGCCAGAGCTGAGGCGATTCCAAAAGGAAGCCTCGGGTACCTGTACAGTCCTTTGTGAGTCACTATGGTCAACAGTTCTTGTGACTCTTGGTCCACATACATCTGTAAATAGGCCTGACATAAGTCTATCTTACTGAATTTTTGTCCTCCAGCTAAACCAGAAAAGAGGTCGTCAATGAGGGGTAGTGGATATTTTTCAGCAGTCAAGACTGGGTTAATGGTGACTTTGAAATCACCACAGAGTCTGAGTGATCCATCGTTTTTTATGACTGGAGCAACGGGTGTAGCCCATTCACTAACATTCACTGGATCCAATACTCCACTCTCGACTAGTCTGTTTAGCTCCATTTCAACTTTTGGTTTTATGGCGTATGGGTCAGGTCTAGCTTTGAAGCATTTTGGCTTGCTGTCTGGTTTCACGGTCAGTTTAACTGTTATGTCCTTCATACTGCCAAGTTCTCCTTTGAACACATACACATGTTTCCTCAATATTCCTTGTAGGTTTGAGTCCTCTTTTGCAACCATGTGAATTTCCTGCCAGTTTAGTTTGATCTTTTCCAGCCATGTGCGTCCTAGCAATGCTGGATGGTTGCCTTTCACAATGTAGAGTTGTAGCTTTACCTTCTGTTTGTTGAGCTCCACTGTAACAATCACGCTTCCTCTCACTGGAACAATCTCACCGGTGTATGTTTTCAGCATAATATTTCTGGGCTTTAGTGTGAGGTGATGTAGTTTCTCCTTGTATACAGCCTCAGACAGCAAAGATATGGCTGCTCCAGTTTCCATATGCATCTGTACTGCGTTTCCATCCAGTTGCGGTGTCATCCAGTATCTGTGTCCATTGTCTGAAATGGACAAGACATGCAAAGATTCTTCCCCTTCAGACAGGGTATCACTTTGTTCATCCTCTGTGTGCTCCATTTTATGCACTTTCTTTTTGTACTCCCTGAAGTCGCTTTTCCTTTGTTCAGTACTTTTGTTTGATTGTCTCTTTCTGTTTTTACATGCACGTTCGATGTGACCCTTTTTTCCACAACTTCTGCAGTCTAAGTCTTTGCACCAACACTCCTCTGCTTGGTGACCTGGTTTCCCACAGCGATAGCATGGCTTGCCATCTTCTGCCTTGTTTTTTAACTCCGTAGACACCTTATGCACTTGGGTCGATGCACTTAGCTGTTGTGCGTCTTTATTTGCCATTTCCATTGACGTACTCACTGCTATTGCTCTCTGCAATGTTAAGTTACTCTCAGTCAAAAGGCGTTTCTGAATTGCATCACTGCGCATGCCACACACTAACCTACCACGTATAGTGTCACTCTTTGATCGCCCAAATTCACAGTGTTCAGATAACTGTTTCAATACAGCCACAAACTGTGAGATTGATTCCCCCTCCTCTTGATTTCACTCATGAAACCTGAAGCTCTCTGCGATTATCAGCGGTTTGGGGGAATAATGTCCTTTTAAGGTAGCAACAATTTCATCATATGATTTACCACCAGGTTTGTCAGGCATTACAAAGCTGCGCAGTAGATTGAATGTTTTTCCTCCCATAACAGTCAAAAATGTTGGCACAACGACTTCTGATTTAATTCCATTTGCCAACACAAAGTACTCAAACGTTCTGTGTAAGAACTCCATTGTTCCACAGATTCATCAAATGCTCCTATATTTCCAACCAATGCAGACATATTTGTTTATTTTTCTTTCCCACACTTTACAGATGGTCCATACTCCCAGACCCTTATTTCCCCCTTCTTTTAACTCACTATGACTTCACTTTCTCCCGCAGCGAAACTCCTATCCCTCCAGGCTCTCGTTGCTGTGACATCAAAAGCTAGCTAGCATCACTCAACTGGCTAGCTCCACGTTTTGTTTGCGTCTTTCTACGGCGAAAATAAATAACTAATTTAACTCAGACTTTCTGCCGAAGATAATAAGCACAAACGTGAGAACGTTTCTTCCTCGTCGCCAGTTTTGTTGTATAGCGCACTGTATTACTTATACAACTAATATAAGGACAGGACATGAGTCGGGAGTAGAAATTAACGTGGGCATTGTTTAATGCCTTTCACAAGAAGAATATTCCAAGCATTTCAACATAGGTAAGCAAGTGGGGATTACAGGTGCCCTCAAGGGACAAAACTACAATATCAATACACAACAGATAATAAACAGTGAGTAGCAGCAGTGCACAAAACAAATGGAGGGGGAAAATGTAAATGGTAATAGTTGGGGTGGCCATTGGATTAATTGTTCATCAGTCTTATGGCTTGGAGGTAGAAGCTGTTAAGGTTAAGGAGCCTTTTGGTACCGCTTGGCATGCAGTAGCAGAGAGAACAGTCCATGACTTGGGTGACTGTAGTCTTTGACAATTTTTGGGGCTTTCCTTTAACACCGCCTAGTATATAGGTCCTGGATGGCAGGAAGCTTGGCCCCAGTGATGTACTGGGCTGTACGCACTACCCTCTGTAGCGCCTTGAGGTCAGATGCCGAGCAGTTGCCATACCAGGCAGGGACGCTCTCGATGGTGCAGCTGTAGAACTTTTTGACGATCTGGGGATCCCTGCCAAATCTTTTCAGTCTCCTGAGGGGGAAAAGGTGTTGTCGTGCCCGCTTCACAACTGTCTTGGTGTGTTTGGACCATGATAGTTAATTGGTGATGTGGACACCAAGGAACTTGAAACTCTCAACCTGCTCCATTACAGGTTAATGGGGGCCTGTTCGGCCCGCCTTTTCCTGTAGTCCACGATCAGCTCCTTTGTCTTGCTCACATTGAGGGAGAGGTTGTTGTCCTGGCACCACACTGCCAGGTCTCTGACCTCCTCCCTATTGGCTGTCTCATCGTTGTCGGTAATCAGGCCTAACACTTTTGTGTCATCAGTGATGGTGTTGGAGTCGTGTTTGGCCATGCAGTCGTGGGTGAAGAGGAAGTGCAGGAGGGAACTAAGCACACACCCCTGAGGGGCCCCAGTGTTGAGGATCAGCGTTGAAGACGTTTTGTTGCCTACCCTGACCACCTGGGGGTCGGCCCATCAGGAAGTCCAGGATCCAGTTGCAGAGGGAGGCGTTTAATCATTATACGAACATTGCAGATTAGCTGCACAGAGTCGCATAAACAGAAATCCTGTAGCATTGTTTACAAGTTTGAACACTGGAATGTGAGATGTAATCTACATCTAGATTAGGCTGATAGAAATCCTTATTATTTTGTTTAATGATTTTTCTTTTAAATTTGCGTCATTATTTCTATATAGCCTACAATTTCTCGTTCTGAAATTCTAACACGAGTGCCGTGGTTGTGGCTTTGTGACAATGATCGCAAGAGCAGCTGCACACCAATTTGACGGCTCCAACACAGTTCCACCCCCGACACCGCCAATACATCCGCTATGCGGGTGTCTGCTACCATTGGTTAATGCTTGAACTGATTGAATCTAGGCCTAAATTAGTATTTAAACTGTTTACATTCCGTGAGCACAAACCACTAACACTGAGTGTCAATAACCAAGAGCAAACAGGGACACGTCAAACTAAAGTTTCCCAAGTGGAATCAAACAAGATAAAAACAAACACAGCAGAAACATCTCATATTTGTCCCCAATTACGTGAAGGGACGTTATTACAACCCCCGAAGGTAAAGGATAAAACCACGAAGAAGAGCAGACAAGTAAACTGCAGGGTATAACTCTAACATGACAGGAAGTCATTTCCTGGTTAATACAATACTAATTCCTCCGTGCTCCAGTGTGTGACGGTAAGGGAAGTCAACACAAATATAAGCCCACAGAAGGCTGTGTGGGTTTCTAATTTCTTAGATTCAATAGATTGTTGTTCTGTCACAGTCGCTGACACAGTAATGGACCAGCCTGTGACACAGTCGAACACTTTGCTTCTTACTTTCAAATAATTACACATAATGGATGGTAATTATGCTAGTCGCTAACACAGAGACACGCGGCAGCCGCAAATATTTCCTCTGAAGGAACGAGAAAATATGAACCTCCTTTCAGCCAGACGCAAATGGAGTTCATTAATAATGGCCTTTTTTTCTTCTTCAAAGTGGATTACTTATTTCATGTTGGCTTTTGTGTGTGTGTGTGTGACATCCAGTCGTAACACACAGAGATAGATAAGCCCAGATCAGGGAGTTAAAATACTCAGGTGTTGACGGAGTGTAAACACAAGCATTGTACGTTTGAAAGATCTCAAATGTCACACTGAAGGAGTTTTTAGTGATAGAAAACATTTGTTGTGTGTTATTGTACTGCCGTATATATCTGACCGCAACCCTAGTGTACAGTGTGATGGTTTAAATCGCTCAACAACGATCAACACGGACCACAGACACGTGGTCAATGTCTGGACTTATACCTCTATCATTTAAATTTAAAAAAAGATTTAACCTTTATTTAACTAGGCAAGTCAGTTAAGAGCAAATTCTTATTTACAATGAGGCAAGTCAGTAAAGAACAAATTATTATTTACAATGACGGCCTACCCCGGCCAAACCATAACCCAGACGACACTGGGCCAATTGTGCACCCCGCTATGGGACTCCCAATCACGGCCGGTTCTGATACAGCCTGGAATCGAACCAGGGTCTGTAGTGAAGCCTCTAGCACTAAGATGCAGTGCCTTAAACTGCTGTGCCACTCAGGAGCCCAAAAATCATTACACTGTCCAGGATGGGATTTAAGTCCTGGCTTTATGTGTGCTGAACTGCTGAATTCCTGGTTGGTGCTAGAAAGAATGCATTAAGACTTCATATGCTTTAGTAGAACCCAGCTGTGATGCCTTTATCAGCATACCAAAGCTGTACCCTTACAGGATAGGATCTAAGGCCTGGTTGCACTGCTCGCTGCTCTGTTGTTGATCTAGCTTTTCTGTAGAGTGGATGGTGTAACAGTACTCAGCAGTAAACACACATGGCTGTGGAGATGACAACACAGGAGAGAAGAGGAGAGAGTAATCCATCATGCAGAGATGGCATGGAGGGGTTGGGAGGCTACAGTATCTCTCTCTCCCTCTTTCTCCCTCCCTCTCTCTCCTCTCTACCTCTCTCTCTCCCTCTCATTCTCCTCTCTCTCCCCTCTCTCTCCTCTCTCTCTCTCTCTCTACCTCGCTCTACCTCACTCTCTCCCTCTCTTTCTCTCTCTCTCCCTCTCTCTCCCTCTCTCTCCTCTCTCTCTCTGACACCCACTATACTCCCTCCATCTCTCTCTCCATGTAACTCTTCTGTTTTCCTCTGTTACTTTTCAACAATAACACACAGCTATCTCTATCTGACAGGGGTGCTGCGCTGGAGGAGGCTGATAAGGAGTGTGTGTGTTTGTGTGCATTGGTGCTTCTGTCTGTGTCTGTGTGTTCGTGCATGAGTGCATGCGTGCATGTTGGCGTGGTTTCTGTAAATTAAATTCTGTCCAATGTGACAGTGAAATGGTTTTTCAAGGCTGCAGTTATTATCTCTATCAGCTCTCCTGTCCAGGGGCATTACAACAGCTAGTTCTGCTGTCTATACCAAATACCATGCAGGCCCAGGCCTATTCCCTCTACAGTGCACTATATACCTGTATAAACACATCATACCTGTACAAACACATCATACCTGTATAAACACATCATACCTGTACAAACACATCATACCCATACAAACACATCATACCTGCATAAACACATCATACCTGTACAAACACATCATACCTGTACAAACATGTCATACCTGTATAAACACATCATACCTGTATAAACACATCATACATGCATAAACACATCATACCTGCATAAACACATCATACCTGTATAAACACATCACACCTGTATAAACACATCACACCTGTATAAACACATCATACCTGTATAAACACATCATACCTGTATAAACACATCATACCTGCATAAACACATCACACCTGTATAAACACATCACACCTGTATAAACACATCATACCTGTATAATCAAATCAAATCAAATCAAATGTATTTATAAAGCCCCCCTTACATCAGCTGATGTCACAGAGTGCTGTACAGAAACCCAGCCTAAAACCCCAAACAGCAAGCAATGCAGGTGTAAAAGCACGGTGGCTAGGAAAAACTCCCTAGAAAGGCCAAAACCTAGGAAGAAACCTAGAGAGGAACCAGGCTGTGAGGGGTGGCCAGTCCTCTTCTGGCTGTGCCGGGTGCAGATTATAACAGAACATGGACAAGATTTTAAAATGTTCATAAGACAGGCAGAACAGTTGAAACTGGAGAAGCAGCATGACCAGGTGGACTCGGGACATCAAGGAGTCATCAGGCCAGGTAGGCCTTGAGGAATGGTCCTAATGTATAAACACATCATACCTGCATAAACACATCATACCTGTACAAACACATCATACCTGTATAAACACATCACACCTGTATAAACACATCACACCTGTATAAACACATCATACCTGTACAAACACGTCATACCTGTATAAACACATGATACCTGTATAAACACATCACACCTGTATAAACACATCACACCTGTATAAACACGTCATACCTGTACAAACACGTCATACCTGTATAAACACGTCATACATGTATAAACACATCATACCTGTATAAACACATCACACCTGTATAAACACATCACACATGTATAAACACATCATACCTGTACAAACACATCATACCTGTACAAACACATCATACCTGTATAAACACATCACACCTGTATAAACACATCACACCTGTATAAACACATCATACCTGTATAAACACATCATACCTGTACAAACACATCACACCTGCATAAACACATCACACCTGTATAAACACATCACACCTGTATAAACACATCATACCTGTACAAACACATCACACCTGTATAAACACATCACACCTGTACAAACACATCATACCTGTACAAACACATCCAATCAAATCAAATTTTATTTGTCACATACATATGGTTAGCAGATGTTAATGCGAGTGTAGCGAGTGTATCATACCTGCATAAACACATCATAGCTGTATAAACACATCATACCTATAGAAACACATTATAACTGTACAAACACGTCATACCTGTATAAACACATCACACCTGTATAAACACATCATACCTGTATAAACACATCACACCTGTATAAACACATCACACCTGTACAAACACATCACACCTGTACAAACACATCACACCTGTATAAACACATCATACCTGTATAAACACATCACACCTGTATAAACACATCACACCTGTATAAACACATCACACCTGTATAAACACATCATACCTGTATAAACACATCATACCTGTATAACACATCATACCTGTATAAACACATCACACCTGTACAAACACGTCATACCTGTATAAACACATCACACCTGTATAAACACATCATACCTGTATAAACACATCATACCTGTATAAACACATCACACCTGTACAAACACATCATACCTGTACAAACACATCACACCTGTATAAACACATCACACCTGTATAAACACATCATACATTTATAAACACATCATACCTGTATAAACACATCATACCTGTACAAACACATCACACCTGTATAAACACATCACACCTGTATAAACACATCATACCTGTACAAACACGTCATACCTGTATAAACACATCATACCTGTACAAACACATCATACCTGTATAAACACATCACACCTGTATAAACACGTCACACCTGTATAAAAACGTCATACCTGTACAAACACGTCATACCTGTATAAACACATCATACCTGTATAAACACATCACACCTGTATAAACACATCACACCTGTATAAACACATCACACCTGTATAAACACATCATACCTGTATAAACACATCATAAATGTATAAACATATCATACCTGCATAAACACATCTCACTTGTATAAACACATCACACCTGTATAAACACATCACACCTGCATAAACACATCTCACTAGTATAAACACACACACTCTTTCTTTGGCTCTTAATTTCCTCCGAAGTTCAGCTCTCCCTCAGGCTGCCTTGGAATACTAAAATAAAGTGCAGCAGATTGATCCGGGCTCACAGTCACAACCTTTTAGGAATATGTCAATAACCCTGAAGTAGTTGTTGTTTTTGTTATTTTTGTTGTTTTCTTATTTGAGTGTCTCCAAGCTACCATAAACAGACCCACTCTGGAACTCTGAGGCGGATGGAACACAGGTGAGAATCATGAAGTTGTGTTTACCTGTAGAGATGAAGGACATGTCATGAAGTTGTGTTTACCTGTGGAGATAAAGGACAGGTCATGAAGTTGTGTTTACCTGTGGACATAAAGGACATGTTATGAAGTTGGGTTTACCTGTAGAGATGAAGGACAGGTCATGAAGTTGTGTTTACCAGTGGAGATGAAGGAAAGGTCATGAAGTTGTGTTGACCTGTGGAGATAAAGGACAGGTCATGAAGTCTTGAGAGGGGGACAGAGAGAGAGCAATGAAGGAAGGACAGGTCATGAAGTTGTGTTGATCTGTGGAGATGAAGGACAGGTCATGAAGTTGTGTTGACCTGTAGAGATGAAGGACAGGTCATGAAGTTGTGTTTACCTGTGGAGATGAAGGAAAGGTCATGAAGTTGTGTTGATCTGTGGAGATGAAGGACAGGTCATGAAGTTGTGTTGACCTGTAGAGATGAAGGACAGGTCATGAAGTTGTGTTTACCTGTGGAGATGAAGGACAGGTCATGAAGTTTTGTTTACCTGTGGAGATGAAGGACAGGTCATGAAGTTGTGTTGACCTGTGGAGATGAAGGACAGGTCATGAAGTTGTGTTGACCTGTGGAGATGTAGGACAGGTCATGAAGTTGTGTTTACCTGTGAGGGTGAAGGACAGGTCGAGATGAAAGGTAAGTAGGTAGGTGCCTAAGTGGTTTGTTGCAGGAAACAAACAAAAGTAGAAAGCTCTTCTAATGTACTTTCCCCATCCCACCTTCCGCTCTTTCTCTCTCCCTCCATGTCTCTCTCTCTCTCCCTCTCTCTTCCTCTCTACCTCCATGTCTCTCTCTCCCCCTCTTTTCCTCTCTACCTCCATGTCTCTCTCTCTCCCTCTCTTCCTCTCTCCCTCCTTGTCTCTCTCTCACCTTCTCTTCCTCTCTCCCTCCTTGTTTCTCTCTCTCCCCCTCTCTTCCTCTCTCCCTCCATGTCTCTCTCTCTGTCCCCCTCTCTCCCTCCTTGTCTCTCTCTCTCCCCCTCTCTTCTTCTCTCCCTCCATGTCTCTCTCCCCCTCTCTTCCTCTCTCCCTCCATGTCTCTCTCTCTGTCCCCCTCTCTCCCTCCTTGTCTCTCTCTCTCCCCCTCTCTTCTTCTCTCCCTCCATGTCTCTCTCCCCCTCTCTTCCTCTCTCCCTCCATGTCTCTCTCTTTCTCCCCCTCTCTTCCTCTCTCCCTCCATGTCTCTCTCTCCCCTCTCTTCCTCTCTCCCTCCATGTCTCTCTCTTTCTCCCCCTCTCTTCCTCTCTCCCTCCATGTCTCTCTCTTTCTCCCCCTCTCTTCCTCTCTCCCTCCTTGTCTCTCTCCCCCTCTCTTCCTCTCTACCTCCATGTCTCTCTCCCCCTCTCTTCCTCTCTACCTCCATGTCTCTCTCCCCCTCTCTTCCTCTCTACCTCCATGTCTCTCTCTCCCCCTCTCTTCCTCTCTACCTCTATGTACCTCTCTCTCCCCCTCTCTTCCTCTCTACCTCCATGTCTCTCTCTCCCCTCTCTCCCTCCATGTACCTCTCTCTCCCCCTCTCTTCCTCTCTACCTCCATGTCTCTCTCTTTCCCTCACTGCCTCTCTCTCTCATAGTAGTATTTATTTCGGAGGTGATGTCATTGTGAATGATCAGGAGGAAATGATATAGCTGACATGTTGACGGAACCACTGACAACATCACACACACTCACGTGCACACATACACATAGACACACACAGACGCAAACACGTGCAAACACAGATGCAAACACACGCAGGCACACACACACACTCACACACATACATACACAAACACATACACATCGCCTTCTCGTTTTCTGCCTTTCTACGTTCTCAAAGATGCACTCTGAACCAGCTGAATACTTGATGTGAATGTAATATTTGACAGATTCCCTGTCATACACACATTGCCTGTAGGTCAACAAAGGTCACACTTGACAATGAGCATGCTGCGTAATATGGGATGGCAACTCATCACTGTTACACTCAACAACAACAAAAAGTATTTGAATCTACTTAATTCAGTTTTGGAAAGTAGTTAAACCTAATGGAAACAGGTCATTTTTACATGTAATAATTATACAGATCTACATCATTGAATTGTGTTATTGAAACATGTTTTAATTATCTCCCAAATGAATCAACTGTGTCAGTTCTAGCTCCTTAAGTTACATTCATCTTAACAACTAATTATAAAAAAACCTTTTTTACACTCTAAAGTCACATTTCAAATAAATAATTGTATGAAGACTATTTCACCAGGACACTTTGCACTCCCATCTGCTTCTCATTCATCTATAGTTTATTTGCAATATCCTCAACTAAGCAGTTCAACTACAACGACATTCTCAGTAACAGTTACATACATGTTTTTACCTACTTTAGTTGAATAAACAAGTTGCTCTTGATAAAAGTGTCTGCTAAATGACCAAAATCTTAATGTAAATGTACAAATGTACAGTTTCAGAGCATGCTGAGTATTATGCTAATAAGCTCTGCCACCAAAAATACGAACTCTTTCACCACATGAATGAATCTGGTGCACATCAAATTCCACCAAGGTAAATTCTGAGACAATTGCATTCCGCAATAAAACATGAATTGATTGTGGAATGTTATCAAAATATGAAAGAGCAAAACAAAATAATCCAAAATAATCAAAAATAATTTTTGGGAGTGTGTACCAAGGTGAACCAAGAAGTCAAATAACGGTCACCTAGGTGATGACAGGACACTTGAAAT
Source organism: Brachymystax lenok tsinlingensis (assembly GCA_030435695.1). NCBI lineage: Eukaryota > Metazoa > Chordata > Actinopteri > Salmoniformes > Salmonidae > Brachymystax > Brachymystax lenok. The sequence goes on along the minus strand of CM059784.1, from coordinate 27,931,201 downwards.
AGCAACAAGCCCCTGTGGATAGGACCTACTTAAAACAGAGAGAAGGACATCCTAATGTCTCCATTCTGTTGGGTTTCTTTAGTCATTTAAAACAGCTGTATTTTTCTCTACGTGTTTGTCAAGAGCAGGAAAAGAGGCTATAGAGGCAGAAATAACCAGGAAGCGTTGAGTGGAGGTCAGAGGAACCGATGGGGAAAAACAACGGTAAACATCACCAAGGTTATTTCCAAGTATGTCTCTGTCATTCAGGTTGTGTGTAATACTGTAGAAGCGAGCGCCTCAGTGTGCACGTAAATAGGCTACGTGGCTTGCGCTACTTTAGGCAAAACAGCGGTAAACATCGTCAAGGTTATTTCCTAGTCCTTCTCTACCCTTAAGTGTGCAATGTCTGAAAACACTACAGTCCCTTAGACCCCTAGACCCATCTTACACACACGCACACGCACACACCACAGTAACTTAAGTAGTGTTCTCCGCCTGAGGAACACAGCCAGAGATCTGATGGTATTTTTGTCTGTTTTTATTTTGGACTACATTAACCCAAAATGTGAAAGTCTGGGGATAAAAACCAAGGCTGAAAAACACATCAAATACTGCATTGGTAAAAATAAAACAAATCATCAATGAGTCTGACTGGAGTCACACATTTTTTAACTTGAGAAATTACTTGGACTTGGAGCCTCAAGACTCGGGACTCGACTTTGACTTTTGACTTGAACTTATCTGGCCAGGTTTTGACTTGAATTTATCTGGCCAGGTTTTGTAATGTTTTGTCACCCATTTCGTGGCACAGAGTCTACTTGGATTACTCTATACGCAGCCACAGAGAGTAGCCTCAGCATCGCCCTTGCAAAACAACTTGCAACAGATTGGCTGGTGAAATGCACACTCGGGAATCTGATTGGACCAGCAAACTGTCAATCAACACAGGTCATGGCGGCGAGCTAACGAATTGCTTTTCCTGTACAGCTATAGGATCGACTGCAGCGCAAATGTCAAATTATAGGAAGAAAGGATTGCCATAATAAATAAATATGCATCTCCCCAAAAAATTGGTAGCATAGGCTTATTGGTTTTTTGGTATGTAACAATTGCTTGAAATTAATATTTAATTATGAAGCTTTCATTTGGAAATAGTTTAACATGAATGATTACTGTGGCGAAGACGAACCACAGGCGCGGCTCTTCACTTGCGCTCTCCAAACTCCCGCCAGTGGAGAGTTATTTTTTCTCTTGTTGGAACGTTTGCTATTGCTTTCACACATTTAAATGCATAGGCCCTATGTGGTAAATCTATTTTCAATCAAATACTACAACAATTGCTAGGGTTTCATCATTCCATCCTCATATCGTGTATTGCAACACGTATACATTTCTGGTTCATGTTTGATAAGCCTACGACACATTTTCATTTAGCCAACCATTTCTTACCGTCTGAATGGGCGCGATTTTTACTGTGCAGATGAACGTTCACAAGACTCATGAGGTAGAATGTTTGTTTATTTAATTCAATGTATGGTTTCCTTTGTTGATATTTCCCCAGATATGTTGGAGTTCCGTGTGTATGATTCCTATGTCTCTGTCTTTCGGGTTGTGCGTAATACTGTAGGAGCGCCTCAGTGCGCATTAGAAATAGGCTACGTGCCCTGCAGTCCATGCTTTGGAGTCAGAACGTTGAATACGAAAAAATGATTGTTCCATGTATACATGGTGTTGAAATATCATTAATAATCATTAAGTCTGATTAAGACGAATGTACCAATGTAACAACAGATGTGGAAATTGCCTTTTACATTGTAGAACCAGTTTATTTGTTGTAATTGCCAATAGAGTAATTGTATGGTTCTGGGGGCCAAGTGCTTCTATTATGTAGGCCGACCTGTTTGAGCTGCTCTGTTAGACAGATTCTATTTGGTTTCTCAAGGGGAGGCTGTACAGTACTGTCCTCTACCTGTGTCCGTTCAGATAGGATTGGTAAATCTACTTGTATATTTGGTATGATATGGCTCTTTCACCATTGGATCACCAAGACCCGTAAATAAATCTACACTCTGAGCATGTCAACCTGCCTTGCCTGCTGCTGATGTCATGACCTTATGACTGCTACAAGGTCTCTATTTCACCATTACATAGGCTAATAAAAATATGCAGTAGACAACATAATGAAAAGGGCTGTCTGGTAGCCTCAATAAATACACAAAGATTTATAGTTGAACAAGTCATTGCATATGTGTATATATATATATATATATATATATATATATATATATATATATAGAGAGACCAGAGAGAGACCAGAGAGTCTCCACATATTACATGACTTGAGACTTGACTTGAAAACTTGTGTCTCGACTCGACTCGACTTGCTCTCAGAATGCACGACTTGGACTTGACTCAAGTCTTGACCTGTTTTACTTTGGACTCGACTCGGACCTTGTAACTTGAGTCTTGCTTGTGACTTGAATAATAGTGACGTGGTCCCACCTCTAGAGACCAGAGAGTCTCCACAGTTCTATATTTTTAAAGTAACCAAAGCACTTTGTGATAGAGTTGTATTTGTATGATTCGTACACCTTACTCAACACAGTCAGAGTGATCTAAACCATTCTGAAACAACCTTTAAAAAAACTCTGCATGTGTCAGAAGCCTTTCTGTCACACCAGGTCAGAATACACAGCACAGAGTGAGGGGGAGTAACCTTTTCAAACACACTAACAACCTGAGGGTGTGTGTGTGTGTGTGTGTGATTGTGTGGTGGTCAGCTGAGTCATGTTGCCGTGGGTGACCTTTAGAATACCAGACCTGTCACCGTGGTTACATATCAACCTGAGAACAGCCATGGACTCAGTCAGCACAACACACACACACACACACACACACAGAGCCCTATATAGTTGCCATATCAGCTCAATAACAGATTATTATAATAGTTAGAGCACCCTCAACAGGTGTTGTTCAGTACTGCAAGTCTTCAACACAAGTTGTGTGTGTGTGTGTGTGTGTCTGCGGTCTCTGGTGAAGCCAACACTACAAAGCACAGTAACTACCTGCACAACAAGCACTCAACACTCTCTACTCCCGGGGGGGAGGGGGGGAGGGGGCAAATGATAAAGAGTGAAGAAACGGCAAAACTTTTTGTTTCTTCCAAATATAGCATGTTCTCACTGAGGAAGGCAGTTGCTTTGAAACAAAAATCCCTTGAGAGAACTTAGAGAAAAGACAGGATGAGAAGGAAGAGTCTTCTAAAAGTTCAGATACAGCTCTCTACCACAGGTTTCTCTACCACAGGTCTCTCTACCACAGGTCTCTCTGCAACAGGTCTCTCTACAACAGGTCTCTACCACAGGTCTCTCTACCACAGGTCTCTCTACAACAAGTCTCTACAACAGGTCTCTCTACAACAGGTCTCTACTACAGGTCTCTACCACAGGTTTCTCTACCACAGGTCTCCCTACAACCGGTCTCCACCACAGGTCTCTCTACAACAGGTCTCTCTACCATAGGTCTCTCTAACACAAGTCTCTCTACCACAGGTCTCTCTACAACAAGTCTCTACAACAGGTCTCTCTACAACAGGTCTCCACCACAGGTCTCTCTACCAAAGGTCTCTCTACCACAGGTCTCTCTACAACAGGTCTCTCTACCACAGTTCTCTCGACAACAGGTCTCTCCACCACAGGTCTCTCTACCACAGGTCTCTCTACCACAGGTCTCTACCACAGGTCTCTCTACAACAGGTCTCTCTACCACAGGTCTCTCTACAACAGGTCTCTACCACAGGTCTCTCTACAACAGGTCTCTACCACATGTATCTCTACCACAGGTCTCTCTACAACAGGTCTCTACAACAGGTCTCTCTATAACAGGTCTCTCTACAACAGGTCTCTACAACAGGTCTCTCTACCACAGGTCTCTACCACAGGACTCTCTACAACAGGTCTCTACAAAAGGTCTCTCGACAACAGGTCTCTCTACCACAAGTCTCTCTACAACCGGTCTCCACCACAGGTCTCTCTACCACAGGTCTCTCTCCAACAGGTCTCTCTACAACAGGTCTCTCTACAACAAGTCTCTACAACAGGACTCTCTACCACAGGTCTCTCTACAACAGGTCTCTCTACCACAGGTCTCTCTACAACAGGTCTCTACTACAGGTCTCTACCACAGGTCTCTCTACCACAGGTCTCCCTACAACCGGTCTCCACCAGAGGTCTCTCTACAACAGGTCTCTCTACCACAGGTCTCTCTAACACAGGTCTCTCTACCACAGGTCTCTCTACAACAAGTCTCTACAACAGGTCTCTCTACAACAGGTCTCCACCACAGGTCTCTCTACCAAAGGTCTCTCTACCACAGGTCTCTCTACAACAGGTCTCTCTACATCAGTTCTCTCTACCACAGGTCTCTCTACCACAGGTCTCAACCACAGGTCTCTCTACAACAGGTCTCTCTACCACAGGTCTCTCTACAACAGGTCTCTCTACAACAGGTCTCTCTACAACAGGTCTCTACCACATGTATCTCTACCACAGGTCTCTCTACAAAGGTCTCTACAACAAGTCTCTCTATAACAGGTCTCTCTACAACAGGTCTCTACAACAGGTCTCTCTACAACAGGTCTCTACCACAGGTCTCTCTACAACAGGTCTCTACAAAAGGTCTCTCGACAACAGGTCTCTCTACCACAAGTCTCTCTACAACAGGCCTCCACCACAGGTCTCTCTACCACAGGTCTCTCTACCACAGGTCTCCCTACAACCGGTCTCCACCACAGGTCTCTCTACAACAGGTCTCTCTACCACAGGTCTCTCTAACACAAGTCCCTCTACCACAGGTCTCTCTACAACAAGTCTCTACAACAGGTCTCTCTACAACAGGTCTCCACCACAGGTCTCTCTACCAAAGGTCTCTCTACCACAGGTCTCTCTACAACAGGTCTCTGTACCACAGTTCTCTCTACAACAGGTCTCTCCACCACAGGTCTCTCTACCACAGGTCTCTCTACCACAGGTCTCTACCACAGGTCTCTCTTCAACAGGTCTCTACCACATGTATCTCTACCACAGGTATCTCTACAACAGGTCTCTACAACAGGTCTCTCTATAACAGGTCTCTCTACAACAGGTCTCAACAACAGGTCTCTCTACCACAGGTCTCTCTACAACAGGTCTCTACAAAAGGTCTCTCGACAACAGGTCTCTCTACCACAAGTCTCTCTAAAACAGGCCTCCACCACAGGTCTCTCTACCACTGGTCTCTCTACAACAGGTCTCTCTACAACAGGTCTCTCTACAACAAGTCGCTACAACAGGTCTCTCTACAACAGGTCTCTACCACAGGTCTCTCTACAACAGGACTCTCTACCACAGGTCTCTCTACAACAGGTCTCTCTACCACAGGTCTCTCTACAACAGGTCTCTACTACAGGTCTCTACCACAGGTCTCTCAACCACAGGTCTCCCTACAACCGGTCTCCACCACAGGTCTCTCTACAAAAGGTCTCTCTACCACAGGTCTCTCTAACACAAGTCTCTCTACCACAGGTCCCTCTACAACAAGTCTCTACAACAGGTCTCTCTACAACAGGTCTCCACCACAGGTCTCTTTACCAAAGGTCTCTCTACCACAGGTCTCTCTACAACAGGTCTCTCTACCACAGTTCTCTCTACCACAGGTCTCTCCACCATAGGTCTCTCTACCAAAGGTCTCTCTACCACAGGTCTCAACCACAAGTCTCTCTACAACAGGCCTCCACCACAGCTCTCTCTACCACAGGTCTCTCTACAACAGGTCTCTCTACAACAGGTCTCTCTACAACAAGTCTCTACAACAGGTCTCTCTACAACAGGTCTCTACCACAGGTCTCTCTACAAAAGGACACTCTACCACAGGTCTCTCTACAACAGGTCTCTCTACCACAGGTCTCTCTACAACAGGTCTCTACTACAGGTCTCTACCACAGGTCTCTCTACCACAGGTCTCCCTACAACCGGTCTCCACCACAGGTCTCTCTACCACAGGTCTCTCTACCACAGGTCTCTACCACAGGTCTCTCTACCACAGGTCTCGACCACAGGTCTCTCTACCACTGGTCTCTCTACCACAGGTCTCTCTACAACAGGTCTCTCTACAACAGGTCTCTACCACAGGTCTCTCTACAACAGGTCTCTCTACCACAAGTCTCTCTACAACCGGTCTCCACCACAGGTCTCTCTACCACAGGTCTCTCTCCAACAGGTCTCTCTACAACAGGTCTCTCTACAACAGGTCTCTCTACATCAGTTCTCTCTACCACAGGTCTCTCTACCACAGGTCTCAACCACAGGTCTCTCTACAACAGGTCTCTCTACCACAGGTCTCTCTACAACAGGTCTCTACCACAGGTCTCTCTACAACAGGTCTCTACCACATGTATCTCTACCACAGGTCTCTCTACAAAGGTCTCTACAACAAGTCTCTCTATAACAGGTCTCTCTACAACAGGTCTCTACAACAGGTCTCTCTACAACAGGTCTCTACCACAGGTCTCTCTACAACAGGTCTCTACAAAAGGTCTCTCGACAACAGGTCTCTCTACCACAAGTCTCTCTACAACAGGCCTCCACCACAGGTCTCTCTACCACAGGTCTCTCTACCACAGGTCTCCCTACAACCGGTCTCCACCACAGGTCTCTCTACAACAGGTCTCTCTACCACAGGTCTCTCTAACACAAGTCCCTCAACCACAGGTCTCTCTACAACAAGTCTCTACAACAGGTCTCTCTACAACAGGTCTCCACCACAGGTCTCTCTACCAAAGGTCTCTCTACCACAGGTCTCTCTACAACAGGTCTCTGTACCACAGCAGGTCTCTGTACCACAACAGGTCTCTACCACAGGTCTCTCTACAACAGGACTCTCTACCACAGGTCTCTCTACAACAGGTCTCTCTACCACAGGTCTCTCTACAACAGGTCTCTACTACAGGTCTCTACCACAGGTCTCTCAACCACAGGTCTCCCTACAACCGGTCTCCACCACAGGTCTCTCTACAAAGGTCTCTCTACCACAGGTCTCTCTAACACAAGTCTCTCTACCACAGGTCCCTCTACAACAAGTCTCTACAACAGGTCTCTCTACAACAGGTCTCCACCACAGGTCTCTTTACCAAAGGTCTCTCTACAACAGGTCTCTCTACCACAGTTCTCTCTACCACAGGTCACTCCACCATAGGTCTCTCTACCAAAGGTCTCTCTACCACAGGTCTCAACCACAAGTCTCTCTACAACAGGCCTCCACCACAGGTCTCTCTACCACAGGTCTCTCTACAACAGGTCTCTCTACAACAGGTCTCTCTACAACAAGTCTCTACAACAGGTCTCTCTACAACAGGTCTCTACCACAGGTCTCTCTACAAAAGGACACTCTACCACAGGTCTCTCTACAACAGGTCTCTACTACAGGTCTCTACCACAGGTCTCTCTACCACAGGTCTCCCTACAACCGGTCTCCACCACAGGTCTCTCTACCACAGGTCTCTCTACCACAGGTCTCTACCACAGGTCTCTCTACCACAGGTCTCGACCACAGGTCTCTCTACCACTGGTCTCTCTACCACAGGTCTCTCTACAACAGGTCTCTCTACCACAGGTCTCTCTACAACAGGTCTCTACTACATGTCTCTACCACAGGTCTCTCTACCACAGGTCTCCCTACAACCGGTCTCCACCACAGGTCTCTCTACCACAGGTCTCTCTACCACAGGTCTCTACCACAGGTCTCTCTACCACAGGTCTCAACCACAGGTCTCTCTACCACTGGTCTCTCTACCACCACAGGTCTCTCTACAACAGGTCTCTCTACAACAGGTCTCTACCACAGGTCTCTCTACAACAGGTCTCTCTACCACAAGTCTCTCTACAACCGGTCTCCACCACAGGTCTCTCTACCACAGGTCTCTCTCCAAGAGGTCTCTCTACAACAGGTCTCTCTACAACAAGTCTCTACAACAGGACTCTCTACCACAGGTCTCTCTACAACAGGTCTCTCTACCACAGGTCTCTCTACAACAGGTCTCTACTACAGGTCTCTACCACAGGTCTCTCTACCACAGGTCTCCCTACAACCGGTCTCCACCACAGGTCTCTCTACAACAGGTCTCTCTACCACAGGTCTCTCTAACACAGGTCTCTCTACCACAGGTCTCTCTACAACAAGTCTCTACAACAGGTCTCTCTACAACAGGTCTCCACCACAGGTCTCTCTACCAAAGGTCTCTCTACCACAGGTCTCTCTACAACAGGTCTCTCTACATCAGTTCTCTCTACCACAGGTCTCTCTACCACAGGTCTCAACCACAGGTCTCTCTACAACAGGTCTCTCTACCACAGGTCTCTCTACAACAGGTCTCTACCACAGGTCTCTCTACAACAAGTCTCTACCACATGTATCTCTACCACAGGTCTCTCTACAAAGGTCTCTACAACAAGTCTCTCTATAACAGGTCTCTCTACAACAGGTCTCTACAACAGGTCTCTCTACAACAGGTCTCTACCACAGGTCTCTCTACAACAGGTCTCTACAAAAGGTCTCTCGACAACAGGTCTCTCTACCACAAGTCTCTCTACAACAGGCCTCCACCACAGGTCTCTCTACCACAGGTCTCTCTACCACAGGTCTCCCTACAACCGGTCTCCACCACAGGTCTCTCTACAACAGGTCTCTACCACAGGTCTCTCTAACACAAGTCCCTCAACCACAGGTCTCTCTACAACAAGTCTCTACAACAGGTCTCTCTACAACAGGTATCCACCACAGGTCTCTCTACCAAAGGTCTCTCTACCACAGGTCTCTCTACAACAGGTCTCTGTACCACAGTTCTCTCTACAACAGGTCTCTCCACCACAGGTCTCTACCACAGGTCTCTCTACCACAGGTCTCTACCACAGGTCTCTCTTCAACAGGTCTCTACCACATGTATCTCTACCACAGGTCTCTCTACAACAGGTCTCTACAACAGGTCTCTCTATAACAGGTCTCTCTACAACAGGTCTCAACAACAGGTCTCTCTACCACAGGTCTCTCTACAACAGGTCTCTACAAAAGGTCTCTCGACAACAGGTCTCTCTACCACAAGTCTCTCTAAAACAGGCCTCCACCACAGGTCTCTCTACCACTGGTCTCTACAACAGGTCTCTCTACAACAGGTCTCTCTACAACAAGTCGCTACAACAGGTCTCTCTACAACAGGTCTCTACCACAGGTCTCTCTACAACAGGACTCTCTACCACAGGTCTCTCTACAACAGGTCTCTCTACCACAGGTCTCTCTACAACAGGTCTCTACTACAGGTCTCTACCACAGGTCTCTCAACCACAGGTCTCCCTACAACCGGTCTCCACCACAGGTCTCTCTACAAAAGGTCTCTCTACCACAGGTCTCTCTAACACAAGTCTCTCTACCACAGGTCCCTCTACAACAAGTCTCTACAACAGGTCTCTCTACAACAGGTCTCCACCACAGGTCTCTTTACCAAAGGTCTCTCTACCACAGGTCTCTCTACAACAGGCCTCTCTACCACAGTTCTCTCTACCACAGGTCTCTCCACCATAGGTCTCTCTACCAAAGGTCTCTCTACCACAGGTCTCAACCACAAGTCTCTCTACAACAGGCCTCCACCACAGGTCTCTCTACCACAGGTCTCTCTACAACAGGTCTCTCTACAACAGGTCTCTCTACAACAAGTCTCTACAACAGGTCTCTCTACAACAGGTCTCTACCACAGGTCTCTCTACAACAGGTCTCTCTACCACAGGTCTCTTTACAACAGGTCTCTACTACAGGTCTCTACCACAGGTCTCTCTACCACAGGTCTCCCTACAACCGGTCTCCACCACAGGTCTCTCTACCACAGGTCTCTCTACCACAGGTCTCTACCACAGGTCTCTCTACCACAGGTCTCGACCACATGTCTCTCTACCACTGGTCTCTCTACCACAGGTCTCTCTACAACAGGTCTCTCTACAACAGGTCTCTACCACAGGTCTCTCTACAACAGGTCTCTCTTCCACAGGTCTCACTACAACAGGTCTCTACTACACTCTTCTACCACAGGTCTCTCTACAACAGGTCTCTACCACAGGTCTCTCTACAAAATGTCTCTTCAACAGGTCTCTCTTCCACAGGTCTCTCTACAAAAGGTCTCTACAACAGGTCTCTCTATAACAGGTCTCTACAACAGGTCTCTACAACAGGTCTCTCTAGAACAGGTCTCTCTACCACAGGTCTCTACCACAGGTCTCTCTACAACAGGTCTCAACCACAGGTCTCTCTACAACAGGTCTCTCTACCACAGGTCTCTCTAACACAAGTCTCTCTACCACAGGTCTCTCTACAACAAATCTCTACAACAGGTCTCTCTACAACAGGTCTCCACCACAGGTCTCTCTACCAAAGGTCTCTCTACCACAGGTCTCTCTACCACAGGTCTCTCTACAACAGGTCTCTACCACAGGTCTCTCTACCACAGGTCTCTCTTACAACAGGTCTCTATACAACAGGTCTCTACCACAGGTCTCTCTACAGCAGGTCTCTCTACCACAGGTCTTTCTACAACAGGTCTCTACCACAGGTCTCTCTACAACAGGTCTCTACCACATGTATCTCTACCACAGGTCTCTCTACAAAAGGTCTCTACAACAGGTCTCTCTATAACAGGTCTCTCTACAACAGGTATCTACAACAGGTCTCTCTACCACAGGTCTCCACCACAGGTCTCTCTACCAAAGGTCTCCCTACCACAGGTCTCTCTACCACAGGTCTCTCTACCACAGGTCTATCTACCACAGGTCTCTCTACCACAGGTCTCTCTTACAACAGGTCTCTATACAACAGGTCTCTACCACAGGTCTCTCTACAGCAGGTCTCTCTACCACAGGTCTTTCTACAACAGGTCTCTACCACAGGTCTCTCTACAACAGGTCTCTACCACATGTATCTCTACCACAGGTCTCTCTACAAAAGGTCTCTACAACAGGTCTCTCTATAACAGGTCTCTCTACAACAGGTATCTACAACAGGTCTCTCTACCACAGGTCTCTACCACAGGTCTCTCTACAACAGGTCTCTACAAAAGGTCTCTCGACAACAGGTCTCTCTACCACAAGTCTCTCTACAACAGGCCTCCACCACAGGTCTCTCTACCACAGGTCTCTCTACAACAGGTCTCTCTACAACAGGTCTCTCTACCACAGGTCTCTCTACAACAAGTCTCGAACACAGGTCTCTCCACCACAGGTCTCTACCACAGGTATCTCTACCACAGGTCTCTCTACAACAGGTCTCTCTACAACAGGTTTCTTTATAACAGGTCTCTCTACAACAGGTCTCGACCACAGGTCTCTCTACCACAGGTCTCTCTACCACAGGTCTCTCTACCACAGGTCTCTCTACAACAGGTCTCAACAACAGGTCTCTCGACAACAGGTCTCTCTACCACAAGTCTCTCTACAACAAGCCTGCACCACAGGTCTTTCTACAACAGGTCTCTCTACAACAGGTCTCCACCACAGGTCTCTCTACCACAGGTCTCTCTACCACAGTTCTCTCTACCACAGGTCTCTCTACCACAGGTCTCTCCACCACAGGTCTCTCTACAACAGGTCTCTCCACCACAGGTCTCTCTACAACAGGTCTCTCTACCACAGGTCTCTCTACAAGAGGTCTCCTCCAAAGCGTTGTCTACCACAGGTCTCTCTACCACAGGTCTCTCTACAACAGGTCTCTCTACCACAGGTCTCTCTACAAAAGGTCTCTTCAACAGGTCTCTCTTCCACAGGTCTCTCTACAACAGGTCTCTACAACAGGTCTCTCTATAACAGGTCTCTCTACAACAGGTCTCTACAACAGGTCTCTCTACAACAGGTCTCTCTACCACAGGTCTCTACCACAGGTCTCTCTACAAAAGGTCTCAACAAAAGGTCTCTCGACAACAGGTCTCTTTACCACAAGTCTCTCAACAACAGGCCTGCACCACAGGTCTCTCTACCACAGGTCTCTCTACCACAGGTCTCTCTACAACAGGTCTCTCTACCACAGGTCTCTCTACCACAGGTCTCTCTACAACAGGTCTCTCTACCACAGGTCTCTCTACCACAGGTCTCTCTACAACAGGTCTCTACTACAGGTCTCTCTACCACAGGTCTCTCTACAACACGTCTCCACCACAGGTCTCTCTACCACAGGTCTCTCTACCACAGGTCTCTCCACCACAGGTCTCTCTACAACAGGTCTCCACCAAAGGGTTGTCTACCACAGGTCTCTCTACCACAGGTCTCTCTACAACAGGTCTCTCTACCACTGGTCTCTCTTCCACAGGTCTCTCTACAACAAGTCACTACAACAGGTCTCCACCACAGGTCTGTACCACAGGTATCTCTATCACAGGTCTCTTTACAACAGGTCTCTACAACAGGTCTCTCTATAACAGGTCTCTCTACAACAGGTCTCTCTACCACAGGTCTCTCTACCACAGGTCTCTCTACAACAGGTCTCTCTACAACAGGTCTCTCTACAACAGGTCTCTACCACAGGTCTCTCTACAACCGGTCTCTCTACAACAGGTCTCTCTACAACAGGCCTCCACCACAGGTCTCTCTACCACAGGTCTCTCTACCACAGGTCTCTCTACCACAGGTCTCTCCACCACAGGTCTCTCTACCACAGGTCTCTCTACAACAGGTCTCTCTACCACAGGTCTCTCTACAACAGGTCTCTACCACAGGTATCTCTACCACAGGTCTCTCTACAACAGGTATCTCTACAACAGGTCTCTCTATAACAGGTCTCTCTACAACAGGTCTCTCTATAACAGGTCTCTCTATAACAAGTCTCTACAACAGGTCTCTCCACCACAGGTCTCTACCACAGGTATCTCTTCCACAGGTCTCTCTACAACAGGTCTCTCTACAACAGGTCTCTTTATAACAAGTCTCTCTACAACAGGTCTCGACCACAGGTCTCTCTACTACAGGTATATCTACGACAGGTCTCTCTACAACAGGTCTATCTACAACAGGTCTCTCTACAACAGGTCTCTCTACCACAGGTCTCTCTACAACAGGTCTCTCTACCACTGGTCTCTCTACAACAGGTCTGTACTACAGGTCTCTCTACAACAGGTCTCTCTACAACAGGTCTCCACCACAGGTCTCTCTACAACAGGTCTCTCTACAACAGGTCCCTACCACAGGTCTCTCTACAACAGGTCTCTCTACCACAGGTCTCTCTACAACAGGTCTCTCTACCACAGGTCTCTCTACAACAGGTCTCTACTACAGGTCTCTCTACCACAGGTCTCTCTACAACACGTCTCCACCACAGGTCTCTCTACCACAGGTCTCTCTACCACAGGTCTCTCCACCACAGGTCTCTCTACAACAGGTCTCCACCAAAGGGTTGTCTACCACAGGTCTCTCTACCACAGGTCTCTCTACAACAGGTCTCTCTACCAACAGGTCTCTCTTCCACAGGTCTCTCTACAACAAGTCACTACAACAGGTCTCCACCACAGGTCTCTACCACAGGTATCTCTACCACAGGTCTCTACAAAAGGTCTCTCGACAACAGGTCTCTCTACCACAAGTCTCTCTACAACAGGCCTCCACCACAGGTCTCTCTACCACAGGTCTCTCTACAACAGGTCTCTCTACAACAGGTCTCTCTACCACAGGTCTCTCTACCACAGGTCTCTCTACAACAGGTCTCTCTACAACAGGTCTCTACCACATGTCTCTCTACAACAGGTCTCTCTACCACAGGTCTCTCTACAACAGGCCTCCACCACAGGTCTCTCTACCACAGGTCTCTCTACCACAGGTCTCTCTACAACAGGCCTCCACCACAGGTCTCTCTACCACAGGTCTCTCTACAACAAGTCTCTACAACAGGTCTCTCCACTACAGGTCTCTACCACTGGTATCTCTACAACAGGTCTCTCTACAACAGGTCTCTACAACAGGTCTCTCTACAACAGGTTGCTCTACCACAGGTCTCTCTACAACAGGTCTCTACAACAGGTCTCTCTACAAAAGGTCTCCATCACGGGTCTCTCTACCACAGGTCTCTCTACAACAGGTCTCTCCACCACAGGTCTCTCTACCACAGGTCTCTCTACAACAGGTCTCTCTACCACAGGTCTCTCTACAACAGGTCTCTACCACAGGTATGTCTACCACAGGTCTCTCTACAACAGGTCTCTCTACAACAGGTCTCTACCACAGGTATCTCTACCACATGTCTCTATACAACATGTCTCTCTATAACAGGTCTCTCTACAACAGGTCTCTCTATAACAGGTCTCTCTATAACAGGTCTCTACCACAGGTCTCTCTACAACAGATCTCTCTACAACAGGTCTCTCTACAACAGGTCTCTCTACCACAGGTCTCTCTACAACAGGTCTCTCTACTACAGGTCTCTCTACAACAGGTCTCTACTACAGGTCTCTCTACCAAAGGTCTCTCTAGAACAGGTCTCCACCACAAGTCTCTCTACAACAGGTCTCTCTAACGCTGGTCTCTCTAACACAAGTCTCTCTACCACAGGTCTCTCTACAACAAGTCTCTACAACAGGTCTCTCTACAACAGGTCTCCACCACAGGTCTCTCTACCACAGGTCTTTCTACAACAGGTCTCTCTTCAACAGGTCTCTCTACCACAGGTCTCTCTACCACAGGTCTCTCTACAACAGGTCTCTACCACAGGTATCTCTACCACAGGTCTCTCTACAACAGGTATCTCTACAACAGGTCTCTCTATAACAGGTCTCTCTACAACAGGTCTCTCTATAACAGGTCTCTCTATAACAAGTCTCTACAACAGGTCTCTCCACCACAGGTCTCTACCACAGGTATCTCTTCCACAGGTCTCTCTACAACAGGTCTCTCTACAACAGGTCTCTTTATAACAGGTCTCTCTACAACAGGTCTCGACCACAGGTCTCTCTACTACAGGTCTATCTACGACAGGTCTCTCTACAACAGGTCTATCTACAACAGGTCTCTCTACAACAGGTCTCTCTACCACAGGTCTCTCTACAACAGGTCTCTCTACCACTGGTCTCTCTACAACAGGTCTGTACTACAGGTCTCTCTACAACAGGTCTCTCTACAACAGGTCTCCACCACAGGTCTCTCTACAACAGGTCTCTCTACAACAGGTCCCTACCACAGGTCTCTCTACAACAGGTCTCTCTACCACAGGTCTCTCTACAACAGGTCTCTCTACCACAGGTCTCTCTACAACAGGTCTCTACTACAGGTCTCTCTACCACAGGTCTCTCTACAACACGTCTCCACCACAGGTCTCTCTACCACAGGTCTCTCTACCACAGGTCTCTCCACCACAGGTCTCTCTACAACAGGTCTCCACCAAAGGGTTGTCTACCACAGGTCTCTCTACCACAGGTCTCTCTACAACAGGTCTCTCTACCACTGGTCTCTCTTCCACAGGTCTCTCTACAACAAGTCACTACAACAGGTCTCCACCACAGGTCTCTACCACAGGTATCTCTACCACAGGTCTCTACAAAAGGTCTCTCGACAACAGGTCTCTCTACCACAAGTCTCTCTACAACAGGCCTCCACCACAGGTCTCTCTACCACAGGTCTCTCTACAACAGGTCTCTCTACAACAGGTCTCTCTACCACAGGTCTCTCTACCACAGGTCTCTCTAAAACAGGTCTCTCTACAACAGGTCTCTACCACAGGTCTCTCTACAACAGGTCTCTCTACCACAGGTCTCTCTACAACAGGCCTCCACCACAGGTCTCTCTACCACAGGTCTCTCTACCACAGGTCTCTCTACAACAGGCCTCCACCACAGGTCTCTCTACCACAGGTCTCTCTACAACAAGTCTCTACAACAGGTCTCTCCACTACAGGTCTCTACCACTGGTATCTCTACAACAGGTCTCTCTACAACAGGTCTCTACAACAGGTCTCTCTACAACAGGTCGCTCTACCACAGGTCTCTCTACAACAGGTCTCTACAACAGGTCTCTCTACAAAAGGTCTCCATCACGGGTCTCTCTACCACAGGTCTCTCTACAACAGGTCTCTCCACCACAGGTCTCTCTACCACAGGTCTCTCTACAACAGGTCTCTCTATCACAGGTCTCTCTACAACAGGTCTCTACCACAGGTATGTCTACCACAGGTCTCTCTACAACAGGTCTCTCTACAACAGGTCTCTACCACAGGTATCTCTACCACATGTCTCTATACAACATGTCTCTCTATAACAGGTCTCTCTACAACAGGTCTCTCTATAACAGGTCTCTCTATAACAGGTCTCTACCACAGGTCTCTCTACAACAGATCTCTCTACAACAGGTCTCTCTACAACAGGTCTCTCTACCACAGGTCTCTCTACAACAGGTCTCTCTACCACAGGTCTCTCTACAACAGGTCTCTACTACAGGTCTCTCTACCACAGGTCTCTCTAGAACAGGTCTCCACCACAAGTCTCTCTACAACAGGTCTCTCTAACGCTGGTCTCTCTAACACAAGTCTCTCTACCACAGGTCTCTCTACAACAAGTCTCTACAACAGGTCTCTCTACAACAGGTCTCCACCACAGGTCTCTCTACCACAGGTCTTTCTACAACAGGTCTCTCTTCAACAGGTCTCTCTACCACAGGTCTCTCTACCACAGGTCTCTCTACAACAAGTCTCGAACACAGGTCTCTCTACAACAGGTCTCTCTACCACAGGTCTCTCTACCACAGGTGTCTCTACAACAAGTCTCGAACACAGGTCTCTCCACCACAGGTCTCTACCACAGGTATCTCTACCACAGGTCTCTCTACAACAGGTTTCTTTATAACAGGTCTCTCTACAACAGGTCTCGACCACAGGTCTCTCTACCACAGGTCTCTCTACCACAGGTCTCTACCACAGGTCTCTCTACAACAGGTCTCAACAACAGGTCTCTCGACAACAGGTCTCTCTACCACAAGTCTCTCTACAACAAGCCTGCACCACAGGTCTCTCTACAACAGGTCTCTCTACAACAGGTCTCCACCACAGGTCTCTCTACCACAGGTCTCTCTACCACAGTTCTCTCTACCACAGGTCTCTCTACCACAGGTCTCTCCACCACAGGTCTCTCTACAACAGGTCTCTCTACCACAGGTCTCTCTACAAGAGGTCTCCTCCAAAGCGTTGTCTACCACAGGTCTCTCTACCACAGGTCTCTCTACAACAGGTCTCTCTACCACAGGTCTCTCTACAAAAGGTCTCTTCAACAGGTCTCTCTTCCACAGGTCTCTCTACAACAGGTCTCTACAACAGGTCTCTCTATAACAGGTCTCTCTACAACAGGTCTCTACAACAGGTCTCTCTACAACAGGTCTCTCTACCACAGGTCTCTACCACAGGTCTCTCTACAAAAGGTCTCAACAAAAGGTCTCTCGACAACAGGTCTCTTTACCACAAGTCTCTCAACAACAGGCCTGCACCACAGGTCTCTCTACCACAGGTCTCTCTACCACAGGTCTCTCTACAACAGGTCTCTCTACCACAGGTCTCTCTACAACAGGTCTCTCTACAACAGGTCTCTCTACCACAGGTCTCTCTACCACAGGTCTCTCTACAACAGGTCTCTCTACAACATGTCTCTCTATAACAGGTCTCTCTACAACAGGTCTCTCTATAACAGGTCTCTCTATAACAGGTCTCTACCACAGGTCTCTCTACCACAGGTCTCTCTACAAAATGTCTCTCTACCACAGGTCTCTCTACAACAGGTCTCTACTACAGGTCTCTCTACCACAGGTCTCTCTAGAACAGGTCTCCACCACAAGTCTCTCTACAACAGGTCTCTCTAACGCTGGTCTCTCTAACACAAGTCTCTCTACCACAGGTCTCTCTACAACAAGTCTCTACAACAGGTCTCTCTACAACAGGTCTCTCTACAACAGGTCTCTACCACAGGTCTTTCTACAACAGGTCTCTCTTCAACAGGTCTCTCTACCACAGGTCTCTCTACCACAGGTCTCTCCACCACAGGTCTCTCTACCACAGGTCTCTCTACAACAGGTCTCTCTACCACAGGTCTCTCTACAACAGGTCTCTACCACAGGTATCTCTACCACAGGTCTCTCTACAACAGGTATCTCTACAACAGGTCTCTCTATAACAGGTCTCTCTACAACAGGTCTCTCTATAACAGGTCTCTCTATAACAAGTCTCTACAACAGGTCTCTCCACCACAGGTCTCTACCACAGGTATCTCTTCCACAGGTCTCTCTACAACAGGTCTCTCTACAACAGGTCTCTTTATAACAGGTCTCTCTACAACAGGTCTCGACCACAGGTCTCTCTACTACAGGTCTATCTACGACAGGTCTCTCTACAACAGGTCTATCTACAACAGGTCTCTCTACAACAGGTCTCTCTACCACAGGTCTCTCTACAACAGGTCTCTCTACCACTGGTCTCTCTACAACAGGTCTGTACTACAGGTCTCTCTACAACAGGTCTCTCTACAACAGGTCTCCACCACAGGTCTCTCTACAACAGGTCTCTCTACAACAGGTCCCTACCACAGGTCTCTCTACAACAGGTCTCTCTACCACAGGTCTCTCTACAACAGGTCTCTCTACCACAGGTCTCTCTACAACAGGTCTCTACTACAGGTCACTCTACCACAGGTCTCTACAACACGTCTCCACCACAGGTCTCTCTACCACATGTCTCTCTACCACAGGTCTCTCCACCACAGGTCTCTACAACAGGTCTCCACCAAAGGGTTGTCTACCACAGGTCTCTCTACCACAGGTCTCTCTACAACAGGTCTCTCTACCACTGGTCTCTCTTCCACAGGTCTCTCTACAACAAGTCACTACAACAGGTCTCCACCACAGGTCTCTACCACAGGTATCTCTACCACAGGTCTCTACAAAAGGTCTCTCGACAACAGGTCTCTCTACCACAAGTCTCTCTACAACAGGCCTCCACCACAGGTCTCTCTACCACAGGTCTCTCTACAACAGGTCTCTCTACAACAGGTCTCTCTACCACAGGTCTCTCTACCACAGGTCTCTCTACAACAGGTCTCTACCACAGGTCTCTCTACAACAGGTCTCTCTACCACAGGTCTCTCTACAACAGGCCTCCACCACAGGTCTCTCTACCACAGGTCTCTCTACCACAGGTCTCTCTACAACAGGCCTCCACCACAGGTCTCTCTACCACAGGTCTCTCTACAACAAGTCTCTACAACAGGTCTCTCCACTACAGGTCTCTACCACTGGTATCTCTACAACAGGTCTCTCTACAACAGGTTTCTACAACAGGTCTCTCTACAACAGGTCGCTCTACCACAGGTCTCTCTACAACAGGTCTCTACAACAGGTCTCTCTACAAAAGGTCTCCATCACGGGTCTCTCTACCACAGGTCTCTCTACAACAGGTCTCTCCACCACAGGTCTCTCTACCACAGGTCTCTCTACAACAGGTCTCTCTACCACAGGTCTCTCTACAACAGGTCTCTACCACAGGTATGTCTACCACAGGTCTCTCTACAACAGGTCTCTCCACCACAGGTCTCTCTACCACATGTCTCTATACAACAGGTCTCTACAACAGGTCTCTCCACTACAGGTCTCTACCACAGGTATGTCTACCACAGGTCTCTCTACAACAGGTCTCTCTACCACAGGTCTCTCTACAAGAGGTCTCTCTACAACCGGTCTCCATCACGGGTCTCTCTACCACAGGTCTCTCTACAACATGTCTCTCTACAACAGGTCTCTACAACTGTTCTCCACCACAGGTCTCTCTACAACAGGTCTCTACCACAGGTCTCTCTACCACAGGTCTCTCTACCACAGGTCTCTTTACCATAGGTCTCTCTACCACAGCTCTCTCTACCACAGTTCTTTCTACCACAGCTCTCTTTACCACAGCTCTCTCTCCCACAGGTCTCTCTACCACAGGTCTCTCTACCACAGGTCTCTCTACAACAAGTCTCTACAACAGGTCTCTCCACCACAGGTCTCTACCACAGGTATCTCTACCACATGTCTCTCTACAACAGGTCTCTACAACAGGTCTCTCTAAACAGGTCTCTCTACATCAGGTCTCTACAACAGGTCTCTCTACAACAGGTCTCTCTACCACAGGTCTCTACCACAGGTCTCTCTACAACAGGTCTCAACAAAAGGTCTCTCGACAACAGGTCTCTACCACAGGTCTCTCTACAACAGGTCTCGCTACAACAGGTCTCTCTATAACAGGTCTCTCTATAACTGGTCTCTACCACAGGTCTCTCTACCACAGGTCTATCTACAACAGGTCTCTCTACAACAGGTCTCTCTACAACAGGTCTCTACAACAGGTCTCTCTACAACAGGTTTCTCTACCACAGGTCTCTCTACAACAGGTCTCTCTACCACAGGTCTCTCTACCACAGGTCTCTCTTCAACAGGTCTCTCTACCACAGGTCTCTCTACCACAGGTCTCTCCACCACAGGTCTCTCTACCACAGGTCTCTCTACAACAGGTCTCCACCAAAGGGTTGTCTACCACAGGCCTCTCTACCACAGGTCTCTCTACAACAGGTCTCTCTACCACTGGTCTCTCTTCCACAGGTCTCTCTACAACAAGTCACTACAACAGGTCTCCACCACAGGTCTCTACCACAGGTATCTCTACCACAGGTCTCTATACAACAGGTCTCTACAACAGGTCTCTCTATAACAGGTCTCTCTACAAAAGGTCTCTCTACCACAGGTCTCTCTACAACAGGTCTCTCTACCACAGGTCTCTCTACAACAGGTCTCTCTACAACAGGTCTCTCTACCACAGGTCTCTCTACCACAGGTATCTCTACAACAGGTCTCTACCACAGGTCTCTCTACAACAGGTCTCTCTACCACAGGTCTCTCTACAACAGGCCTCCACCACAGGTCTCTCTACCACAGGTCTCTCTACAACAGGTATCTCTACCACTGGTCTCTCTTCCACAGGTCTCTCTACAACAAGTCACTACAACAGGTCTCCACCACAGGTCTCTACCACAGGTATCTCTACCACAGGTCTCTATACAACAGGACTCTACAACAGGTCTCTCTATAACAGGTCTCTCTACAAAAGGTCTCTCTACCACAGGTCTCTACCACAGGTCTCTCTACAACAGGTCTCTCTACCACAGGTCTCTACCACAGGTCTCTCTACAACAGGTCTCTCTACAACAGGTCTCTCTAACACAGGTCTCTCTACAACAGGTCTCTCTACAACAGGTCTCTACCACAGGTCTCTCTACAACAGGTCTCTCACCACAGGTCTCTACAACAGGCCTCCACCACAGGTCTCTCACCACAGGTCTCTCTACCACAGGTCTCTCTACAACAGGCCTCCACCACAGGTCTCTCTACCACAGGTCTCTACAACAGGCCTCCACCACAGGTATCTCTACAACAGGTCTCTCTACAACAGGTCTCTACAACAGGTCTCTCTACAACAGGTCGCTCTACCACAGGTCTCTCTACAACAGGTCTCTCTACCACAGGTCTCTCTACCACAGGTCTCTCTACAACAGGTCTCTCTACAACAGGTCTCTACCACAGGTCTCTCTACAACCGGTCTCTCTACAACAGGTCTCTCTACAACAGGCCTCCACCACAGGTCTCTCTACCACAGGTCTCTCTACAACAGGTCTCTCTTCAACAGGTCTCTCTACCACAGGTCTCTCTACCACAGGTCTCTCCACCACAGGTCTCTCTACCACAGGTCTCTCTACAACAGGTCTCTCTACCACAGGTCTCTCTACAACAGGTCTCTACCACAGGTATCTCTACCAAAGGTCTCTCTACAACAGGTATCTCTACAACAGGTCTCTCTATAACAGGTCTCTCTACAACAGGTCTCTCTATAACAGGTCTCTCTATAACAAGTCTCTACAACAGGTCTCTCCACCACAGGTCTCTACCACAGGTATCTCTTCCACAGGTCTCTCTACAACAGGTCTCTCTATAACAGGTCTCTCTACAACAGGTCTCTACAACAGGTCTCTCTACAACAGGTCTCTCTACAACAGGTCTCTCTATAACAGGTCTCTCTACAACAGGTCTCTACCACAGGTCTCTCTACAACAGGTCTCTCTACCACAGGTCTCTCTACCACAGGTCTCTCTACCAAAGGTCTCTCTACAACAGGTCTCTCTACAACAGGTCTCTACCACAGGTCTCTCTACAACCGGTCTCTCTACCACAGGTCTCTCTACAACAGGCCTCCACCACAGGTCTCTCTACCACAGGTCTCTCTACCACAGTTCTCTCTACAACAGTCCTCCACCACAGGTCTCTCTACCACAGGTCTCTCTACCACAGGTCTCTCTACAACAAGTCTCTACAACAGGTCTCTCCACTACAGGTCTCTACCACAGGTATCTCTACCACAGGTCTCTCTACAACAGGTCTCTCTACAACAGGTCTCTACAACAGGTCTCTTTACAACAGGTCTCTCTACCACAGGTCTCTCTACAACAGGTCTCTACAACACGTCTCTCTACAACCGGTCTCCATCACGGGTCTCTCTACCACAGGTCTCTCTACAACAGGTCTCTACAACAGGTCTCTACAACTGTTCTCCACCACAGGTCTCTCTACAACAGGTCTCTACCACAGGTCTCTACCACAGGTCTCTCTACCACAGGTCTCTTTACCATAGGTCTCTCTACCACAGCTCTCTCTACCACAGTTGTCTCTACCACAGGTCTCTTTACCACAGCTCTCTCTCCCACAGGTCTCTCTACCACAGGTCTCTACAACAGGTCTCTCTACAACAGGTCTCTACAACAGGTCTCTACCACAGGTCTCTCTACAACAGGTCTCTACAACAGGTCTCTCTACAACAGGTCTCTCTACAACAGGTCTCTCTACAACAGGCCTCCACCACAGGTCTCTCTACCACAGGTCTCTCTACCACAGTTCTCTCTACAACAGTCCTCCACCACAGGTCTCTCTACCACAGGTCTCTCCACCACAGGTCTCTCTACCACATGTCTCTCTACCACAGGTCTCTCTACCACAGGTCTCTCTACAACAAGTCTCTACAACAGGTCTCTACTACAGGTCTCTCTCAACAGGTCTCCACCACAGGTTTCTCTACCACAGGTCTCTACCACAGGTCTCTCTTCAACAGGTCTCTCTACCACAGGTCTCTCTACCACAGGTCTCTCTACGTCAGGTCTCCACCACAGGTCTCTCTACAACAGGTCTCTACCACAGGTCTCTCTAACACAAGTCTCTCTACCACAGGTCTCTCTACAACAAGACTCTACAACAGGTCTCTCTACAACAGGTCTCCACCACAGGTCTCTCTACCACAGGTCTCTCTACCACAGGTCTCTCTACAACAGGTCTCTCTACCACAGGTCTCTACAACAGGTATCTCTACCACTGGTCTCTCTTCCACAGGTCTCTACAACAAGTCTCTACAACAGGTCTCTCTACAACAGGTCTCTACCACAGGTCTCTATACAACAGATCTCTACTACAGGTCTATCTACCACAGGTCTCTCTACCACAGGTCTCTCTACCACAGGTCTCTTTACCATAGGTCTCTCTACCACAGCTCTCTCTACCACAGTTCTCTCTACCACAGCTCTCTTTACCTCAGCTCTCTCTCCCACAGGTCTCTCTACCACAGGTCTCTTTACCATAGTTCTCTCTACCACAGCTCTCTCTACCACAGTTCTCTCTACCACAGCTCTCTTTACCACAGCTCTCTCTCCCACAGGTCTCTCTACCACAGGTCTCTCTACCACAGGTCTCTACAACAAGTCTCTACAACAGCTCTCTCCACCACAGGTCTCTACCACAGGTCTCTCTACAACAGGTCTCAAGAAAAGGTTTCTCTACAACAGGTCTCTCTACAACAGGTCTCTCTACCACAAGTCTCTCTACTACAGGTCTCTCTACCACAGGTCTCTCTACAACAGGTCTCTCTACAACAGGTCTCTCTACCACAGGTCTCTCTACCACAAGTCTCTCTACAACAAGTCTCTCCACCACAGGTCTCTACCACAGGTATCTCTACAACAGGTCTCTCTACAACAGGTCTCTCTACAACAGGTCTCTCTATAAAAGGTCTCTCTACAACAGGTCTCCACCACAGGTCTCTCTACAACAGGTCTCTCTACCACAGGTCTCTACCACAGGTCTCTCACCAAAGGTCTCTCTACAACAGGTCTCTCTACAACAGGTCTCTACCACAGGTCTCTCTACAACCGGTCTCTCTACCACAGGTCTCTACAACAGGCCTCCACCACAGGTCTCTCTACCACAGGTCTCTACCACAGTTCTCTCTACAACAGTCCTCCACCACAGGTCTCTCTACCACAGGTCTCTACCACAGGTCTCTCTACAACAAGTCTCTACAACAGGTCTCTCCACTACAGGTCTCTACCACAGGTATCTCTACCACAGGTCTCTCTACAACAGGTCTCGCTACAACAGGTCTCTCTATAACAGGTCTCTCTATAACTGGTCTCTACCACAGGTCTCTCTACCACAGGTCTATCTACAACAGGTCTCTCTACAACAGGTCTCTCTACAACAGGTCTCTACAACAGGTCTCTCTACAACAGGTTTCTCTACCACAGGTCTCTCTACAACAGGTCTCTACCACAGGTCTCTCTACCACAGGTCTCTCTTCAACAGGTCTCTCTACCACAGGTCTCTCTACCACAGGTCTCTCCACCACAGGTCTCTCTACCACAGGTCTCTCTACAACAGGTCTCCACCAAAGGGTTGTCTACCACAGGCCTCTCTACCACAGGTCTCTCTACAACAGGTCTCTACCACTGGTCTCTCTTCCACAGGTCTCTCTACAACAAGTCACTACAACAGGTCTCCACCACAGGTCTCTACCACAGGTATCTCTACCACAGGTCTCTATACAACAGGTCTCTACAACAGGTCTCTCTATAACAGGTCTCTCTACAAAAGGTCTCTCTACCACAGGTCTCTCTACCACAGGTCTCTCTACAACAGGTCTCTCTACCACAGGTCTCTCTACCACAGGTCTCTCTACAACAGGTCTCTCTACAACAGGTCTCTCTACCACAGGTCTCTCTACAACAGGTCTCTACCACAGGTCTCTCTACAACAGGTCTCTCTACCACAGGTCTCTCTACAACAGGCCTCCACCACAGGTCTCTCTACCACAGGTCTCTCTACAACAGGTATCTCTACCACTGGTCTCTCTTCCACAGGTCTCTCTACAACAAGTCACTACAACAGGTCTCCACCACAGGTCTCTACCACAGGTATCTCTACCACAGGTCTCTATACAACAGGTCTCTACAACAGGTCTCTCTATAACAGGTCTCTCTACAAAAGGTCTCTACCACAGGTCTCTCACCACAGGTCTCTACAACAGGTCTCTCTACCACAGGTCTCTCTACCACAGGTCTCTACAACAGGTCTCTCACAACAGGTCTCTCTACCACAGGTCTCTCTACAACAGGTCTCTACAACAGGTCTCTACCACAGGTCTCTCTACAACAGGTCTCTACCACAGGTCTCTCTACAACAGGCCTCCACCACAGGTCTCTCTACCACAGGTCTCTCTACCACAGGTCTCTCTACAACAGGCCTCCACCACAGGTCTCTCTACCACAGGTCTCTCTACAACAGGCCTCCACCACAGGTATCTCTACAACAGGTCTCTCTACAACAGGTCTCTACAACAGGTCTCTCTACAACAGGTCGCTCTACCACAGGTCTCTCTACAACAGGTCTCTCTACCACAGGTCTCTCTACCACAGGTCTCTCTACAACAGGTCTCTCTACAACAGGTCTCTACCACAGGTCTCTCTACAACCGGTCTCTCTACAACAGGTCTCTCTACAACAGGCCTCCACCACAGGTCTCTCTACCACAGGTCTCTCTACAACAGGTCTCTCTTCAACAGGTCTCTCTACCACAGGTCTCTCTACCACAGGTCTCTCCACCACAGGTCTCTACCACAGGTCTCTCTACAACAGGTCTCTCTACCACAGGTCTCTCTACAACAGGTCTCTACCACAGGTATCTCTACCACAGGTCTCTACAACAGGTATCTCTACAACAGGTCTCTCTATAACAGGTCTCTCTACAACAGGTCTCTCTATAACAGGTCTCTATAACAAGTCTCTACAACAGGTCTCTCCACCACAGGTCTCTACCACAGGTATCTCTTCCACAGGTCTCTCTACAACAGGTCTCTCTACAACAGGTCTCTTTATAACAGGTCTCTCTACAACAGGTCTCGACCACAGGTCTCTCTACTACAGGTCTATCTACGACAGGTCTCTCTACAACAGGTCTATCTACAACAAGTCTCTCTACAACAGGTCTCTACCACAGGTCTCTCTACAACAGGTCTCTCTACCACTGGTCTCTACAACAGGTCTGTACTACAGGTCTCTCTACAACAGGTCTCTCTACAACAGGTCTCCACCACAGGTCTCTCTACAACAGGTCTCTACAACAGGTCCCTACCACAGGTCTCTCTACAACAGGTCGCTCTACCACAGGTCTCTCTACAACAGGTCTCTCTACCACAGGTCTCTCTACAACAGGTCTCTACTACAGGTCTCTCTACCACAGGTCTCTCTACAACACGTCTCCACCACAGGTCTCCCTACCACAGGTCTCTCTACCACAGGTCTCTCCACCACAGGTCTCTCTACAACAGGTCTCCACCAAAGGGTTGTCTACCACAGGTCTCTCTACCACAGGTCTCTCTACAACAGGTCTCTCTACCACTGGTCTCTCTTCCACAGGTCTCTCTACAACAAGTCACTACAACAGGTCTCCACCACAGGTCTCTACCACAGGTATCTCTACCACAGGTCTCTACAAAAGGTCTCTCGACAACAGGTCTCTCTACCACAAGTCTCTCTACAACAGGCCTCCACCACAGGTCTCTCTACCACAGGTCTCTCTACAACAGGTCTCTCACAACAGGTCTCTCACCACAGGTCTCTCTACCACAGGTCTCTCTACAACAGGTCTCTCTACAACAGGTCTCTACCACAGGTCTCTCTACAACAGGTCTCTCTACCACAGGTCTCTCTACAACAGGCCTCCACCACAGGTCTCTCTACCACAGGTCTCTCTACCACAGGTCTCTCTACAACAGGCCTCCACCACAGGTCTCTCTACCACAGGTCTCTCTACAACAAGTCTCTACAACAGGTCTCTCCACTACAGGTCTCTACCACTGGTATCTCTACAACAGGTCTCTCTACAACAGGTCTCTACAACAGGTCTCTCTACAACAGGTCTCTACCACAGGTCTCTCTACAACAGGTCTCTCTACCACAGGTCTCTCTACAACAGGCCTCCACCACAGGTCTCTCTACCACAGGTCTCTCTACCACAGGTCTCTCTACAACAGGTCTCTCCACCACAGGTCTCTCTACCACAGGTCTCTCTACAACAGGTCTCTACCACAGGTATGTCTACCACAGGTCTCTCTACAACAGGTCTCTCTACAACAGGTCTCTACCACAGGTATCTCTACCACATGTCTCTATACAACAGGTCTCTACAACAGGTCTCTCCACTACAGGTCTCTACCACAGGTATGTCTACCACAGGTCTCTCTACAACAGGTCTCTCTACCACAGGTCTCTCTACAAGAGGTCTCTCTACAACCGGTCTCCATCACGGGTCTCTCTACCACAGGTCTCTCTACAACATGTCTCTCTACAACAGGTCTCTACAACTGTTCTCCACCACAGGTCTCTCTACAACAGGTCTCTACCACAGGTCTCTCTACCACAGGTCTCTCTACCACAGGTCTCTTTACCATAGGTCTCTCTACCACAGGTCTCTCTACCACAGTTCTCTCTACCACAGCTCTCTTTACCACAGCTCTCTCTCCCACAGGTCTCTCTACCACAGGTCTCTCTACCACAGGTCTCTCTACAACAAGTCTCTACAACAGGTCTCTCCACCACAGGTCTCTACCACAGGTATCTCTACCACATGTCTCTCTACAACAGGTCTCTACAACAGGTCTCTCTATAACAGGTCTCTCTACATCAGGTCTCTACAACAGGTCTCTCTACAACAGGTCTCTCTACCACAGGTCTCTACCACAGGTCTCTCTACAACAGGTCTTAAAAAAAGGTCTCTCGACAACAGGTCTCTACCACAGGTCTTTCTACAACAGGTCTCGCTACAACAGGTCTCTCTATAACAGGTCTCTCTATAACTGGTCTCTACCACAGGTCTCTACCACAGGTCTATCTACCACAGGTCTCTACCACAGGTCTCTCTTCAACAGGTCTCTCTACCACAGGTCTCTCTACCACAGGTCTCTCTACAACAGTTCTCTCTACCACAGGTCTCTCTACCACAGGTCTCTCTTCAACAGGTCTCTCTACCACAGGTCTCTCTACCACAGGTCTCTCTACCACAGGTCTCTCTACAACAGGTCTCCACCAAAGGGTTGTCTACCACAGGCCTCTCTACCACAGGTCTCTCTACAACAGGTCTCTCTACCACTGGTCTCTCTTCCACAGGTCTCTACAACAAGTCACTACAACAGGTCTCTCTACCACAGGTCTCTCTACCACAGGTATCTCTACCACAGGTCTCTATACAACAGGTCTCTACAACAGGTCTCTCTATAACAGGTCTCTCTACAAAAGGTCTCTCTACCACAGGTCTCTCTACCACAGGTCTCTCTACAACAGGTCTCTCTACCACAGGTCTCTCTACCACAGGTCTCTCTACAACAGGTCTCTCTACAACAGGTCTCTCTATAACAGGTCTCTCTACCACAGGTTTCTCTACAACAGGTCTCTCTACAACAGGTCTCACCACAGGTCTCTACAACAGGTCTCTCTACCACAGGTCTCTCTACAACAGGCCTCCACCACAGGTCTCTCTACCACAGGTCTCTCTACAACAGGTATCTCTACCACTGGTCTCTCTTCCACAGGTCTCTCTACAACAAGTCACTACAACAGGTCTCCACCACAGGTCTCTACCACAGGTATCTCTACCACAGGTCTCTATACAACAGGTCTCTACAACAGGTCTCTATAACAGGTCTCTCACAAAAGGTCTCTCTACCACAGGTCTCTCTACCACAGGTCTCTCTACCACAGGTCTCTCTACAACAGGTCTCTCTACAACAGGTCTCTCTACCACAGGTCTCTCTACAACAGGTCTCTCTACAACAGGTCTCTACCACAGGTCTCTCTACAACAGGTCTCTCTACCACAGGTCTCTCTACAACAGGCCTCCACCACAGGTCTCTCTACCACAGGTCTCTCTACAACAGGCCTCCACCACAGGTCTCTCTACCACAGGTCTCTCTACAACAGGCCTCCACCACAGGTATCTCTACAACAGGTCTCTCTACAACAGGTCTCTACAACAGGTCTCTCTACAACAGGTCGCTCTACCACAGGTCTCTCACAACAGGTCTCTACAACAGGTCTCTCTACAAAGGTCTCCATCACGGGTCTCTCCACCACAGGTCTCTCTACAACAGGTCTCTACCACAGGTCTCTCTACCACAGGTCTCTCTACCACAGGTCTCTTTACCATAGGTCTCTCTACCACAGCTCTCTCTACCACAGTTCTCTTTACCACAGCTCTCTCTCCCACAGGTCTCTTTACCACAGGTCTCTCTACCACAGGTCTCTACAACAAGTCTCTACAACAGGTCTCTCCACCACAGGTATCTCTACCACAGGTATCTCTACCACAGGTCTCTACAACAGGTCTCTACAACAGGTCTCTCTATAACAGGTCTCTCTACAACAGGTCTCTACAACAGGCCTCTCTATAACAGGTCTCTCTACAACAGGTCTCTACAACAGGTCTCTCTACAACAGGTCTCTCTACCACAGGTCTCTACCACAGGTCTCTCTACAAGAGGTCTCAACAAAAGGTCTCTCGACAACAGGTCTCTCAACCACAAGTCTCTACAACAGGCCTGCACCACAGGTCTCTACCAAAGGTCTCTCTACAAAAGGTCTCTCTACCACAGGTCTCTCTACCACAGGTCTCTCTACCACAGGTCTCCACCACAGGTCTCTCTACCACAGGTCTCTCTACAACAGGTCTCCACCAAAGGGTTGTCTACCACATGTCTCTCTTCCACAGGTCTCTCTACAACAAGTCACTACAATAGGTCTCCACCACAGGTCTCTACTGCAGGTATCTCTACCACAGGTCTCTATACAACAGGTCTCTACAACAGGTCCCTCTATAACAGGTCTCTCTACAACAGGTCTCTCTCCCACAGGTCTCTACACCAGGTCTCTCTACAACAGGTCTCTACCACAGGTCTCTCTACAACCGGTCTCTATACCACAGGTCTCTACAACAGGCCTCCACCACAGGTCTCTCTACCACAGGTCTCTCTACCACATGTCTCTCTACAACAGGACTCCACAACAGGTCTCTCTACCACAGGTCTCTCTACCACAGGTCTCTCTACAAGAAGTCTCTACAACAGGTCTCTCCACTACAGGTCTCTACCACCGGTATCTCTACCACAGGTCTCTCTACAACAGGTCTCTCTAAAACAGGTCTCTACAACAGGTCTCTCTACAACAGGTCTCTCTACCACAGGTCTCTCTACCACAGGTCTCTCTACAACAGGTCTCTCTACAACAGGTCTCTACCACAGGTCTCTCTACAACAGGTCTCTCTACCACAGGTCTCTCTACAACAGGCCTCCACCACAGGTCTCTCTACAACAGGCCTCCACCACAGGTCTCTCTACCACAGGTCTCTCTACAACAGGTATCTCTACCACTGGTCTCTCTTCCACAGGTCTCTCTACAACAAGTCACTACAACAGGTCTCCACCACAGGTCTCTACCACAGGTATCTCTACCACAGGTCTCTATACAACAGGTCTCTACAACAGGTCTCTCTATAACAGGTCTCTCTACAAAAGGTCTCTCTACCACAGGTCTCTCTACCACAGGTCTCTCTACCACAGGTCTCTCTACAACAGGTCTCTCTACAACAGGTCTCTCTACCACAGGTCTCTCTACAACAGGTCTCTCTACAACAGGTCTCTACCACAGGTCTCTCTACAACAGGTCTCTCTACCACAGGTCTCTCTACAACAGGCCTCCACCACAGGTCTCTCTACCACAGGTCTCTCTACAACAGGCCTCCACCACAGGTCTCTCTACCACAGGTCTCTCTACAACAGGCCTCCACCACAGGTATCTCTACAACAGGTCTCTCTACAACAGGTCTCTACAACAGGTCTCTCTACAACAGGTCGCTCTACCACAGGTCTCTCTACAACAGGTCTCTACAACAGGTCTCTCTACAATAAGCTCTCCATCACGGGTCTCTCCACCACAGGTCTCTCTACAACAGGTCTCTACCACAGGTCTCTCTACCACAGGTCTCTCTACCACAGGTCTCTTTACCATAGGTCTCTCTACCACAGCTCTCTCTACCACAGTTCTCTTTACCACAGCTCTCTCTCCCACAGGTCTCTTTACCACAGGTCTCTACCACAGGTCTCTACAACAAGTCTCTACAACAGGTCTCTCCACCACAGGTATCTCTACCACAGGTATCTCTACCACAGGTCTCTCTACAACAGGTCTCTACAACAGGTCTCTCTATAACAGGTCTCTCTACAACAGGTCTCTACAACAGGCCTCTCTATAACAGGTCTCTCTACAACAGGTCTCTACAACAGGTCTCTCTACAACAGGTCTCTCTACCACAGGTCTCTACCACAGGTCTCTCTACAAGAGGTCTCAACAAAAGGTCTCGACAACAGGTCTCTCAACCACAAGTCTCTCTACAACAGGCCTGCACCACAGGTCTCTCTACCAAAGGTCTCTCTACAAAGGTCTCTCTACCACAGGTCTCTACCACAGGTCTCTCTACCACAGGTCTCTCCACCACAGGTCTCTCTACCACAGGTCTCTCTACAACAGGTCTCCACCAAAGGGTTGTCTACCACATGTCTCTCTTCCACAGGTCTCTCTACAACAAGTCACTACAATAGGTCTCCACCACAGGTCTCTACACAGGTATCTCTACCACAGGTCTCTATACAACAGGTCTCTACAACAGGTCCCTCTATAACAGGTCTCTCTACAACAGGTCTCTCTCCCACAGGTCTCTCTACACCAGGTCTCTCTACAACAGGTCTCTACCACAGGTCTCTCTACAACCGGTCTCTATACCACAGGTCTCTCTACAACAGGCCTCCACCACAGGTCTCTCTACCACAGGTCTCTCTACCACATGTCTCTCTACAACAGGCCTCCACCACAGGTCTCTCTACCACAGGTCTCTCTACCACAGGTCTCTCTACAACAAGTCTCTACAACAGGTCTCTCCACTACAGGTCTCTACCACCGGTATCTCTACCACAGGTCTCTCTACAACAGGTCTCTCTAAAACAGGTCTCTACAACAGGTCTCTCTACAACAGGTCTCTCTACCACAGGTCTCTCTACAACAGGTCTCTACAACAGGTCTCTCTACAACCGGTCTCCATCACGGGTCTCTCTACCACAGGTCTCTCTACAACAGGTCTCTACAACTGTTCTCCACCACAGGTCTCTCTACAACAGGTCTCTACCACAGGTATCTCTACCACAGGTCTCTCTACCACAGGTCTCTTTACCATAGGTCTCTCTACCACAGCTCTCTCTACCACACTTCTCTCTACCACAGCTCTCTTTACCACAGCTCTCTCTCCCACAGGTCTCTCTACCACAGGTCTCTCTACCACAGTTCTCTCTGCAACAAGTCTCTACAACAGGTCTCTCCACCACAGGTCTCTACCACATGTATCTCTACCACAGGTCTCTCTACAACAGGTCTCTCTATAACAGGTCTCTCTATAACAGGTCTCTCTACAACAGGTCTCTACAACAGGTCTCTCTACAACAGGTCTCTCTACCACAGGTCTCTCTACCACATGTCTCTCTACAACAGGTCTCTCTACAACAGGTCTCTCTACCACAGGTCTCTCTACCACATGTCTCTCTACAACAAGTCTCTCCACCACAGGTCTCTACCACAGGTGTCTCTACCACAGGTCTCTCTACAACAGGTCTCTCTACAACAGGTCTCTCTATAACAGGTCTCTCTACAACAGGTCTCTCTATAACAGGTCTCTCTACAACAGGTCTCTACCACAGGTCTCTCTACAACCGGTCTCTCTACCACAGGTCTCTCTACCACAGGTCTCTCTACTACAGGTCTCTCTACAACAGGTCTCCACCAAAGGGTTGTCTACCACAGGTCTCTCTACCACCGGTCTCTCTACCACTGGTCTCTCTTCCACAGGTCTCTCTACAACAGTTCTCCACCACAGGTCTCTACCACAGGTATCTCAACCACAGGTCTCTATATAACAGGTCTCTACAACAGGTCTCTCTACCACAGGTCTCTCTACCACAGGTCTCTACAACAGGTCTCTCTACAACAGGTCTCTCTACAACAGGTCTCTCTACAACAGGTCTCTCTACCACAGGTCTCTCTACAAGAGGTCTCTACAACAGGTCTCTCTACCACAGGTCTCTCTATAACAGGTCTCTCTACAACAGGTCTCTACAACAGGTCTCTCTACAACAGGTCTCTCTACAACAGGTCTCTCTACCACATGTCTCTACCACAGGTCTCTCTACAACAGGTCTCAAGAAAAAGGTTTCTCTACAACAGGTCTCTCTACAACAGGTCTCTACCACAAGTCTCTCTACCACAGGTCTCTCTACCACAGGTCTCTCTACAACAGTTCTCTCTACAACAGGTCTCTACCACAGGTCTCTCTACAACAGGTCTCTCTACCACAGGTCTCTCTACAACAGGTCTCTCTACCACAGGTCACTCTACAACATGTCTCTCTACCACAGGTCTCTCTACAACAGGTCTCTACTACAGGTCTCTCTACCACAGGTCTCTCTACAACAGGTCTCTCTACCACAGGTCTCTCTAACACAAGTCTCTCTACCACAGGTCTCTCTACAACAAGTCTCTACAACAGGTCTCTCTACAACAGGTCTCCGCCACAGGTCTCTCTACCACAGGTCTCTCTACCACAGGTCTCTCTTCAACAGGTCTCTCTACCACAGGTCTCTCTACCACAGGTCTCTCCACCACAGGTCTCTCTACCACAGGTCTCTCTACAACAGGTCTCTCTACAACAGGTCTCTCTACCACAGGTCTCTATACAACAGATCTCTACTACAGGTCTCTCTACCACAGGTCTCTCTACCACAGGTCTCTCTACCACAGGTCTCTTTACCATAGGTCTCTCTACCACAGCTCTCTCTACCACAGTTCTCTCTACCACAGCTCTCTTTACCACAGCTCTCTCTCCCACAGGTCTCTCTACCACAGGTCTCTTTACCATAGGTCTCCACCACAGCTCTCTCTACCACAGTTCTCTCTACCACAGCTCTCTTTACCACAGCTCTCTCTCCCACAGGTCTCTCTACCACAGGTCTCTCTACCACAGGTCTCTCTACAACAAGTCTCTACAACAGCTCTCTCCACCACAGGTCTCTACCACAGGTCTCTCTACAACAGGTCTCAAGAAAAGGTTTCTCTACAACAGGTCTCTCTACAACAGGTCTCTCTACCACAAGTCTCTCTACCACAGGTCTCTCTACCACAGGTCTCTCCACCACAGGTCTCTCTACCACAGGTCTCTTTACCATAGGTCTCCCACCACAGCTCTCTACCACAGTTCTCTCTACCACAGCTCTCTTTACCACAGCTCTCTCTCCCACAGGTCTCTCTACCACAGGTCTCTTTACCATAGGTCTCTACCACAACTGTTCCTCCACCACAGGTCTCTCTACAACAGGTCTCTACCACAGGTCTCTCTACCACAGGTCTCTCTACCACAGGTCTCTTTACCATAGGTCTCTCTACCACAGCTCTCTCTACCACAGTTGTCTCTACCACAGCTCTCTTTACCACAGCTCTCTCTCCCACAGGTATCTCTACCACAGGTCTCTCTACAACAGGTCTCTCTACAACAGGTCTCTACAACAGGTCTCTCTATAACAGGTCTCTCTACAACAGGTCTCTACAACAGGTCTCTCTACAACAGGTCTCTCTACAACAGGTCTCTCTACCACATGTCTCTACCACAGGTCTCTCTACAACAGGTCTCAAGAAAAGGTTTCTCTACAACAGGTCTCTCTACAACAGGTCTCTGTACCACAAGTCTCTCTACTACAGGTCTCTCTACCACAGGTCTCTCTACAACAGGTCTCTCTACAACAGGTCTCTCTACCACAGGTCTCTCTACCACAAGTCTCTCTACAACAAGTCTCTCCACCACAGGTCTCTACCACAGGTATCTCTACAACAGGTCTCTCTACAACAGGTCTCTCACAACAGGTCTCTCTATAACAGGTCTCTACAACAGGTCTCTACCACAGGTCTCTCTACAACAGGTCTCTCTACCACAGGTCTCTCTACCACAGGTCTCTCTACCAAAGGTCTCTCTACAACAGGTCTCTCTACAACAGGTCTCTACCACAGGTCTCTCTACAACAGGCCTCCACCACAGGTCTCTCTACCACAGGTCTCTCTACCACAGTTCTCTCTACAACAGTCCTCCACCACAGGTCTCTCTACCACAGGTCTCTCTACCACAGGTCTCTCTACAACAAGTCTCTACAACAGGTCTCTCCACTACAGGTCTCTACCACAGGTATCTCTACCACAGGTCTCTCTACAACAGGTCTCTACAACAGGTCTCTACAACAGGTCTCTTTACAACAGGTCTCTCTACCACAGGTCTCTCTACAACAGGTCTCTACAACAGGTCTCTCTACAACCGGTCTCCATCACGGGTCTCTCTACCACAGGTCTCTCTACAACAGGTCTCTACAACAGGTCTCTACAACTGTTCTCCACCACAGGTCTCTCTACAACAGGTCTCTACCACAGGTCTCTCTACCACAGGTCTCTCTACCACAGGTCTCTTTACCATAGGTCTCTCTACCACAGCTCTCTCTACCACAGTTGTCTCTACCACAGCTCTCTTTCCCACAGCTCTCTCCCACAGGTCTCTACCACAGGTCTCTACAACAGGTCTCTCTACAACAGGTCTCTACAACAGGTCTCTCTATAACAGGTCTCTCTACAACAGGTCTCTACAACAGGTCTCTCTACAACAGGTCTCTCTACAACAGGTCTCTCTACCACATGTCTCTACCACAGGTCTCTCTACAACAGGTCTCAAAAAAAGGTTTCTCTACAACAGGTCTCTCTACAACAGGTCTCTACCACAGGTCTCTCTACAACAGGTCTCTCTACCACAGGTCTCTCTACAACAGGTCTCTCTACCACAGGTCACTCTACAACATGTCTCTCTACCACAGGTCTCTACAACAGGTCTCTACTACAGGTCTCTACCACAGGTCTCTCTACAACAGGTCTCTCTACCACAGGTCTCTCTAACACAAGTCTCTCTACCACAGGTCTCTCTACAACAAGTCTCTACAACAGGTCTCTCTACAACAGGTCTCCGCCACAGGTCTCTCTACCACAGGTCTCTCTACCACAGGTCTCTCTTCAACAGGTCTCTCTACCACAGGTCTCTCTACCACAGGTCTCTCCACCACAGGTCTCTCTACCACAGGTCTCTCTACCACAGGTCTCTTTACCATAGGTCTCTCTACCACAGCTCTCTCTACCACAGTTCTCTCTACCACAGCTCTCTTTACCACAGCTCTCTCTCCCACAGGTCTCTCTACCACAGGTCTCTTTACCATAGGTCTCTCTACCACAGCTCTCTCTACCACAGTTCTCTCTACCACAGCTCTCTTTACCACAGTTCTCTCTCCCACAGGTCTCTCTACCACAGGTCTCTCTACCACAGGTCTCTCTACAACAAGTCTCTACAACAGCTCTCTCCACCACAGGTCTCTACCACAGGTCTCTTCACAACAGGTCTCAAGAAAAGGTTTCTCTACAACAGGTCTCTCTACAACAGGTCTCTCTACCACAAGTCTCTCTACTACAGGTCTCTCTACCACAGGTCTCTCTACAACAGGTCTCTCTACAACAGGTCTCTACCACAGGTCTCTCTACCACAAGTCTCACTACAACATGTCTCTCCAACACCGGTCTCTACCACAGGTATCTCCACAACAGGTCTCTCTACAACAGGTCTCTCTACAACAGGTCTCTCTATAACAGGTCTCTCTACAACAGGTCTCTACCACAGGTCTCTACAACAGGTCTCTCTACCACAGGTCTCTCTACCACAGGTCTCTCTACCAAAGGTCTCTCTACAACAGGTCTCCCTACAACAGGTCTCTACCACAGGTCTCTCTACAACCGGTCTCTCTACCACAGGTCTCTCTACAACAGGCCTCCACCACAGGTCTCTCTACCACAGGTCTCTCTACCACAGTTCTCTCTACAACAGTCCTCCACCACAGGTCTCTCTACCACAGGTCTCTCTACCACAGGTCTCTCTACAACAAGTCTCTACAACAGGTCTCTCCACTACAGGTCTCTACCACAGGTATCTCTACCACAGGTCTCTCTACAACAGGTCTCTCTACAACAGGTCTCTACAACAGGTCTCTTTACAACAGGTCTCTCTACCACAGGTCTCTCTACAACAGGTCTCTACAACAGGTCTCTCTACAACCGGTCTCCATCACGGGTCTCTCTACCACAGGTCTCTCTACAACAGGTCTCTCTACAACAGGTCTCTACAACTGTTCTCCACCACAGGTCTCTCTACAACAGGTCTCTACCACAGGTCTCTCTACCACAGGTCTCTCTACCACAGGTCTCTTTACCATAGGTCTCTACCACAGCTCTCTCTACCACAGTTGTCTCTACCACAGCTCTCTTTACCACAGCTCTCTCTCCCACAGGTCTCTCTACCACAGGTCTCTCTACAACAGGTCTCTCTACAACAGGTCTCTACAACAGGTCTCTCTATAACAGGTCTCTCTACAACAGGTCTCTACAACAGG
The DNA here is from genome assembly GCA_030435695.1 of Brachymystax lenok tsinlingensis. Lineage (NCBI taxonomy): Eukaryota > Metazoa > Chordata > Actinopteri > Salmoniformes > Salmonidae > Brachymystax > Brachymystax lenok. The sequence continues at coordinate 27,893,194 of CM059784.1, read as the reverse complement.
TCTCTCTACAACAGGTCTCTCTACAACAGGTCTCTCTACAACAGGCCTCCACCACAGGTCTCTCTACCACAGGTCTCTACCACAGTTCTCTCTACAACAGTCCTCCACCACAGGTCTCTCTACCACAGGTCTCTCCACCACAGGTCTCTCTACCACATGTCTCTCTACCACAGGTCTCTCTACCACAGGTCTCTCTACAACAAGTCTCTACAACAGGTCTCTCTACTACAGGTCTCTCTACAACAGGTCTCCACCACAGGTTTCTCTACCACAGATCTCTCTACCACAGGTCTCTCTTCAACAGGTCTCTCTACCACAGGTCTCTCTACCACAGGTCTCTCTACAACAGGTCTCAATACCACAGGTCTCTCTAACACAAGTCTCTCTACCACAGGTCTCTCTACAACAAGACTCTACAACAGGTCTCTCTACAACAGGTCTCCACCACAGGTCTCTCTACCACAGGTCTCTCTACCACAGGTCTCTCTACAACAGGTCTCTCTACCACAGGTCTCTCTACAACAGGTCTCTCTACCACTGGTCTCTCTTCCACAGGTCTCTCTACAACAAGTCTCTACAACAGGTCTCTCTACAACAGGTCTCTCTACCACAGGTCTCTATACAACAGATCTCTACTACAGGTCTCTCTACCACAGGTCTCTCTACCACAGGTCTCTCTACCACAGGTCTCTTTACCATAGGTCTCTCTACCACAGCTCTCTCTACCACAGTTCTCTCTACCACAGCTCTCTTTACCACAGCTCTCTCTCCCACAGGTCTCTCTACCACAGGTCTCTACCACAGGTCTCTACAACAAGTCTCTACAACAGCTCTCTCCACCACAGGTCTCTACCACAGGTATCTCTACCACAGGTCTCTCTACAACAGGTCTCTCTACAACAGGTATCTCTACAACAGGTCTCTCTACAACAGGTCTCTCTACAACAGGTCTCTCTATAACAGGTCTCTCTACAACAGGTCTCTACCACAGGTCTCTCTACAACAGGTCTCTACCACAGGTCTCTCTACCACAGGTCTCTACCAAAGGTCTCTCTACAACAGGTCTCTCTACAACAGGTCTCTACCACAGGTCTCTCTACCACAGGTCTCTTTACCATAGGTCTCTCTACCACAGCTCTCTCTACCACAGTTCTCTCTACCACAGCTCTCTTTACCACAGCTCTCTCTCCCACAGGTCTCTCTACCACAGGTCTCTTTACCATAGGTCTCACCACAGCTCTCTCTACCACAGTTCTCTCTACCACAGCTCTCTTTACCACAGCTCTCTCTCCCACAGGTCTCTACCACAGGTCTCTCTACCACAGGTCTCCTACAACAAGTCTCTACAACAGCTCTCTCCACCACAGGTCTCTACCACAGGTCTCTCTACAACAGGTCTCAAGAAAAGGTTTCTCTACAACAGGTCTCTCTACAACAGGTCTCTGTACCACAAGTCTCTCTACTACAGGTCTCTCTACCACAGGTCTCTCTACAACAGGTCTCTCTACAACAGGTCTCTCTACCACAGGTCTCTCTACCACAAGTCTCTCTACAACAAGTCTCTCCACCACAGGTCTCTACCACAGGTATCTCTACAACAGGTCTCTCTACAACAGGTCTCTCTACAACAGATCTCTCTATAACAGGTCTCTCTACAACAGGTCTCTACCACAGGTCTCTCTACAACAGGTCTCTCTACCACAGGTCTCTCTACCACAGGTCTCTCTACCAAAGGTCTCTCTACAACAGGTCTCTCTACAACAGGTCTCTACCACAGGTCTCTCTACAACAGGCCTCCACCACAGGTCTCTCTACCACAGGTCTCTCTACCACAGTTCTCTCTACAACAGTCCTCCACCACAGGTCTCTCTACCACAGGTCTCTCTACCACAGGTCTCTCTACAACAAGTCTCTACAACAGGTCTCTCCACTACAGGTCTCTACCACAGGTATCTCTACCACAGGTCTCTCTACAACAGGTCTCTCTACAACAGGTCTCTACAACAGGTCTCTTTACAACAGGTCTCTCTACCACAGGTCTCTCTACAACAGGTCTCTACAACAGGTCTCTCTACAACCGGTCTCCATCACGGGTCTCTCTACCACAGGTCTCTCTACAACAGGTCTCTCTACAACAGGTCTCTACCACAGGTCTCTCTACCACAGGTCTCTCTACCACAGGTCTCTTTACCATAGGTCTCTACCACAGCTCTCTACCACAGTTGTCTCTACCACAGCTCTCTTTACCACAGCTCTCTCTCCCACAGGTCTCTACCACAGGTCTCTCTACAACAGGTCTCTCTACAACAGGTCTCTACAACAGGTCTCTCTATAACAGGTCTCTCTACAACAGGTCTCTACAACAGGTCTCTCTACAACAGGTCTCTCTACAACAGGTCTCTCTACCACATGTCTCTACCACAGGTCTCTCTACAACAGGTCTCAAAAAAAGGTTTCTCTACAACAGGTCTCTCTACAACAGGTCTCTACCACAGGTCTCTCTACAACAGGTCTCTCTACCACAGGTCTCTCTACAACAGGTCTCTCTACCACAGGTCACTCTACAACATGTCTCTCTACCACAGGTCTCTCTACAACAGGTCTCTACTACAGGTCTCTCTACCACAGGTCTCTCTACAACAGGTCTCTCTACCACAGGTCTCTCTAACACAAGTCTCTCTACCACAGGTCTCTCTACAACAAGTCTCTACAACAGGTCTCTCTACAACAGGTCTCCGCCACAGGTCTCTCTACCACAGGTCTCTCTACCACAGGTCTCTCTTCAACAGGTCTCTCTACCACAGGTCTCTCTACCACAGGTCTCTCCACCACAGGTCTCTCTACCACAGGTCTCTCTACCACAGGTCTCTTTACCATAGGTCTCTCTACCACAGCTCTCTCTACCACAGTTCTCTCTACCACAGCTCTCTTTACCACAGCTCTCTCTCCCACAGGTCTCTCTACCACAGGTCTCTTTACCATAGGTCTCTCTACCACAGCTCTCTCTACCACAGTTCTCTCTACCACAGCTCTCTTTACCACAGCTCTCTCTCCCACAGGTCTCTCTACCACAGGTCTCTCTACCACAGGTCTCTCTACAACAAGTCTCTACAACAGCTCTCTCCACCACAGGTCTCTACCACAGGTCTCTACAACAGGTCTCTCCACTACAGGTCTCTACCACAGGTATGTCTACCACAGGTCTCTCTACAACAGGTCTCTCTACCACAGGTCTCTCTACAAGAGGTCTCTCTACAACCGGTCTCCATCACGGGTCTCTCTACCACAGGTCTCTCTACAACATGTCTCTCTACAACAGGTCTCTACAACTGTTCTCCACCACAGGTCTCTCTACAACAGGTCTCTACCACAGGTCTCTCTACCACAGGTCTCTCTACCACAGGTCTCTTTACCATAGGTCTCTCTACCACAGCTCTCTCTACCACAGTTCTCTCTACCACAGCTCTCTTTACCACAGCTCTCTCTCCCACAGGTCTCTCTACCACAGGTCTCTCTACCACAGGTCTCTCTACAACAAGTCTCTACAACAGGTCTCTCCACCACAGGTCTCTACCACAGGTATCTCTACCACATGTCTCTCTACAACAGGTCTCTACAACAGGTCTCTCTATAACAGGTCTCTCTACATCAGGTCTCTACAACAGGTCTCTCTACAACAGGTCTCTCTACCACAGGTCTCTACCACAGGTCTCTCTACAACAGGTCTCAACAAAAGGTCTCTCGACAACAGGTCTCTACCACAGGTCTCTCTACAACAGGTCTCGCTACAACAGGTCTCTCTATAACAGGTCTCTCTATAACTGGTCTCTACCACAGGTCTCTCTACCACAGGTCTATCTACCACAGGTCTCTCTACCACAGGTCTCTCTTCAACAGGTCTCTCTACCACAGGTCTCTCTACCACAGGTCTCTCTACAACAGTTCTCTCTACCACAGGTCTCTCTACCACAGGTCTCTCTTCAACAGGTCTCTCTACCACAGGTCTCTCTACCACAGGTCTCTCTACCACAGGTCTCTCTACAACAGGTCTCCACCAAAGGGTTGTCTACCACAGGCCTCTCTACCACAGGTCTCTCTACAACAGGTCTCTCTACCACTGGTCTCTCTTCCACAGGTCTCTCTACAACAAGTCACTACAACAGGTCTCTCTACCACAGGTCTCTCTACCACAGGTATCTCTACCACAGGTCTCTATACAACAGGTCTCTACAACAGGTCTCTCTATAACAGGTCTCTCTACAAAAGGTCTCTCTACCACAGGTCTCTCTACCACAGGTCTCTCTACAACAGGTCTCTCTACCACAGGTCTCTCTACCACAGGTCTCTCTACAACAGGTCTCTCTACAACAGGTCTCTCTATAACAGGTCTCTCTACCACAGGTTTCTCTACAACAGGTCTCTCTACAACAGGTCTCTACCACAGGTCTCTCTACAACAGGTCTCTCTACCACAGGTCTCTCTACAACAGGCCTCCACCACAGGTCTCTCTACCACAGGTCTCTCTACAACAGGTATCTCTACCACTGGTCTCTCTTCCACAGGTCTCTCTACAACAAGTCACTACAACAGGTCTCCACCACAGGTCTCTACCACAGGTATCTCTACCACAGGTCTCTATACAACAGGTCTCTACAACAGGTCTCTCTATAACAGGTCTCTCTACAAAAGGTCTCTCTACCACAGGTCTCTCTACCACAGGTCTCTCTACCACAGGTCTCTCTACAACAGGTCTCTCTACAACAGGTCTCTCTACCACAGGTCTCTCTACAACAGGTCTCTCTACAACAGGTCTCTACCACAGGTCTCTCTACAACAGGTCTCTCTACCACAGGTCTCTCTACAACAGGCCTCCACCACAGGTCTCTCTACCACAGGTCTCTCTACAACAGGCCTCCACCACAGGTCTCTCTACCACAGGTCTCTCTACAACAGGCCTCCACCACAGGTATCTCTACAACAGGTCTCTCTACAACAGGTCTCTACAACAGGTCTCTCTACAACAGGTCGCTCTACCACAGGTCTCTCTACAACAGGTCTCTACAACAGGTCTCTCTACAAAAGGTCTCCATCACGGGTCTCTCCACCACAGGTCTCTCTACAACAGGTCTCTACCACAGGTCTCTCTACCACAGGTCTCTCTACCACAGGTCTCTTTACCATAGGTCTCTCTACCACAGCTCTCTCTACCACAGTTCTCTTTACCACAGCTCTCTCTCCCACAGGTCTCTTTACCACAGGTCTCTCTACCACAGGTCTCTACAACAAGTCTCTACAACAGGTCTCTCCACCACAGGTATCTCTACCACAGGTATCTCTACCACAGGTCTCTCTACAACAGGTCTCTACAACAGGTCTCTCTATAACAGGTCTCTCTACAACAGGTCTCTACAACAGGCCTCTCTATAACAGGTCTCTCTACAACAGGTCTCTACAACAGGTCTCTCTACAACAGGTCTCTCTACCACAGGTCTCTACCACAGGTCTCTCTACAAGAGGTCTCAACAAAAGGTCTCTCGACAACAGGTCTCTCAACCACAAGTCTCTCTACAACAGGCCTGCACCACAGGTCTCTCTACCAAAGGTCTCTCTACAAAAGGTCTCTCTACCACAGGTCTCTCTACCACAGGTCTCTCTACCACAGGTCTCTCCACCACAGGTCTCTCTACCACAGGTCTCTACAACAGGTCTCCACCAAAGGGTTGTCTACCACATGTCTCTCTTCCACAGGTCTCTCTACAACAAGTCACTACAATAGGTCTCCACCACAGGTCTCACATGCAGGTATCTCTACCACAGGTCTCTATACAACAGGTCTCTACAACAGGTCCCTCTATAACAGGTCTCTCTACAACAGGTCTCTCTCCCACAGGTCTCTCTACACCAGGTCTCTCTACAACAGGTCTCTACCACAGGTCTCTCTACAACCGGTCTCTATACCACAGGTCTCTCTACAACAGGCCTCCACCACAGGTCTCTCTACCACAGGTCTCTCTACCACATGTCTCTCTACAACAGGCCTCCACCACAGGTCTCTCTACCACAGGTCTCTCTACCACAGGTCTCTCTACAACAAGTCTCTACAACAGGTCTCTCCACTACAGGTCTCTACCACCGGTATCTCTACCACAGGTCTCTCTACAACAGGTCTCTCTAAAACAGGTCTCTACAACAGGTCTCTCTACAACAGGTCTCTCTACCACAGGTCTCTCTACCACAGGTCTCTCTACAACAGGTCTCTCTACAACAGGTCTCTACCACAGGTCTCTCTACAACAGGTCTCTCTACCACAGGTCTCTCTACAACAGGCCTCCACCACAGGTCTCTCTACAACAGGCCTCCACCACAGGTCTCTCTACCACAGGTCTCTCTACAACAGGTATCTCTACCACTGGTCTCTCTTCCACAGGTCTCTCTACAACAAGTCACTACAACAGGTCTCCACCACAGGTCTCTACCACAGGTATCTCTACCACAGGTCTCTATACAACAGGTCTCTACAACAGGTCTCTCTATAACAGGTCTCTCTACAAAGGTCTCTCTACCACAGGTATCTCTCTACCACAGGTCTCTCTACCACAGGTCTCTCTACAACAGGTCTCTCTACAACAGGTCTCTCTACCACAGGTCTCTCTACAACAGGTCTCTCTACAACAGGTCTCTACCACAGGTCTCTCTACAACAGGTCTCTCTACCACAGGTCTCTCTACAACAGGCCTCCACCACAGGTCTCTCTACCACAGGTCTCTCTACAACAGGCCTCCACCACAGGTCTCTCTACCACAGGTCTCTCTACAACAGGCCTCCACCACAGGTATCTCTACAACAGGTCTCTCTACAACAGGTCTCTACAACAGGTCTCTCTACAACAGGTCGCTCTACCACAGGTCTCTCTACAACAGGTCTCTACAACAGGTCTCTCTACAAAAGGTCTCCATCACGGGTCTCTCCACCACAGGTCTCTCTACAACAGGTCTCTACCACAGGTCTCTCTACCACAGGTCTCTCTACCACAGGTCTCTTTACCATAGGTCTCTCTACCACAGCTCTCTCTACCACAGTTCTCTTTACCACAGCTCTCTCTCCCACAGGTCTCTTTACCACAGGTCTCTCTACCACAGGTCTCTACAACAAGTCTCTACAACAGGTCTCTCCACCACAGGTATCTCTACCACAGGTATCTCTACCACAGGTCTCTCTACAACAGGTCTCTACAACAGGTCTCTCTATAACAGGTCTCTCTACAACAGGTCTCTACAACAGGCCTCTCTATAACAGGTCTCTCTACAACAGGTCTCTACAACAGGTCTCTCTACAACAGGTCTCTCTACCACAGGTCTCTACCACAGGTCTCTCTACAAGAGGTCTCAACAAAAGGTCTCTCGACAACAGGTCTCTCAACCACAAGTCTCTCTACAACAGGCCTGCACCACAGGTCTCTCTACCAAAGGTCTCTCTACAAAAGGTCTCTCTACCACAGGTCTCTCTACCACAGGTCTCTCTACCACAGGTCTCTCCACCACAGGTCTCTCTACCACAGGTCTCTCTACAACAGGTCTCCACCAAAGGGTTGTCTACCACATGTCTCTCTTCCACAGGTCTCTCTACAACAAGTCACTACAATAGGTCTCCACCACAGGTCTCTACCGCAGGTATCTCTACCACAGGTCTCTATACAACAGGTCTCTACAACAGGTCCCTCTATAACAGGTCTCTCTACAACAGGTCTCTCTCCCACAGGTCTCTCTACAACAGGTCTCTCTACAACAGGTCTCTACCACAGGTCTCTCTACAACCGGTCTCTATACCACAGGTCTCTCTACAACAGGCCTCCACCACAGGTCTCTCTACCACAGGTCTCTCTACCACATGTCTCTCTACAACAGGCCTCCACCACAGGTCTCTCTACCACAGGTCTCTCTACCACAGGTCTCTCTACAACAAGTCTCTACAACAGGTCTCTCCACTACAGGTCTCTACCACCGGTATCTCTACCACAGGTCTCTCTACAACAGGTCTCTCTAAAACAGGTCTCTACAACAGGTCTCTCTACAACAGGTCTCTACCACAGGTCTCTCTACAACAGGTCTCTACAACAGGTCTCTCTACAACCGGTCTCCATCACGGGTCTCTCTACCACAGGTCTCTCTACAACAGGTCTCTACAACTGTTCTCCACCACAGGTCTCTCTACAACAGGTCTCTACCACAGGTATCTCTACCACAGGTCTCTCTACCACAGGTCTCTTTACCATAGGTCTCTCTACCACAGCTCTCTCTACCACACTTCTCTCTACCACAGCTCTCTTTACCACAGCTCTCTCTCCCACAGGTCTCTCTACCACAGGTCTCTCTACCACAGTTCTCTCTGCAACAAGTCTCTACAACAGGTATCTCCACCACAGGTCTCTACCACATGTATCTCTACCACAGGTCTCTCTACAACAGGTCTCTCTATAACAGGTCTCTCTATAACAGGTCTCTCTACAACAGGTCTCTACAACAGGTCTCTCTACAACAGGTCTCTCTACCACAGGTCTCTCTACCACATGTCTCTCTACAACAGGTCTCTCTACAACAGGTCTCTCTACCACAGGTCTCTCTACCACATGTCTCTCTACAACAAGTCTCTCCACCACAGGTCTCTACCACAGGTGTCTCTACCACAGGTCTCTCTACAACAGGTCTCTCTACAACAGGTCTCTCTATAACAGGTCTCTCTACAACAGGTCTCTCTATAACAGGTCTCTCTACAACAGGTCTCTACCACAGGTCTCTCTACAACCGGTCTCTCTACCACAGGTCTCTCTACCACAGGTCTCTCTACTACAGGTCTCTCTACAACAGGTCTCCACCAAAGGGTTGTCTACCACAGGTCTCTCTACCACCGGTCTCTCTACCACTGGTCTCTCTTCCACAGGTCTCTCTACAACAGTTCTCCACCACAGGTCTCTACCACAGGTATCTCAACCACAGGTCTCTATATAACAGGTCTCTACAACAGGTCTCTCTACCACAGGTCTCTCTACCACAGGTCTCTACAACAGGTCTCTCTACAACAGGTCTCTCTACAACAGGTCTCTCTACAACAGGTCTCTCTACCACAGGTCTCTCTACAAGAGGTCTCTACAACAGGTCTCTCTACCACAGGTCTCTCTATAACAGGTCTCTCTACAACAGGTCTCTACAACAGGTCTCTCTACAACAGGTCTCTCTACAACAGGTCTCTCTACCACATGTCTCTACCACAGGTCTCTCTACAACAGGTCTCAAGAAAAGGTTTCTCTACAACAGGTCTCTCTACAACAGGTCTCTCTACCACAAGTCTCTCTACCACAGGTCTCTCTACCACAGGTCTCTCTACAACAGTTCTCTCTACAACAGGTCTCTACCACAGGTCTCTCTACAACAGGTCTCTCTACCACAGGTCTCTCTACAACAGGTCTCTCTACCACAGGTCACTCTACAACATGTCTCTCTACCACAGGTCTCTCTACAACAGGTCTCTACTACAGGTCTCTCTACCACAGGTCTCTCTACAACAGGTCTCTCTACCACAGGTCTCTCTAACACAAGTCTCTCTACCACAGGTCTCTCTACAACAAGTCTCTACAACAGGTCTCTCTACAACAGGTCTCCGCCACAGGTCTCTCTACCACAGGTCTCTACCACAGGTCTCTCTTCAACAGGTCTCTCTACCACAGGTCTCTCTACCACAGGTCTCTCCACCACAGGTCTCTCTACCACAGGTCTCTCTACAACAGGTCTCTCTACAACAGGTCTCTCTACCACAGGTCTCTATACAACAGATCTCTACTACAGGACTCTCTACCACAGGTCTCTACCACAGGTCTCTCTACCACAGGTCTCTTTACCATAGGTCTCTCTACCACAGCTCTCTCTACCACAGTTCTCTCTACCACAGCTCTCTTTACCACAGCTCTCTCTCCCACAGGTCTCTCTACCACAGGTCTCTTTACCATAGGTCTCTCTACCACAGCTCTCTCTACCACAGTTCTCTCTACCACAGCTCTCTTTACCACAGCTCTCTCTCCCACAGGTCTCTCTACCACAGGTCTCTCTACCACAGGTCTCTCTACAACAAGTCTCTACAACAGCTCTCTCCACCACAGGTCTCTACCACAGGTCTCTCTACAACAGGTCTCAAGAAAAGGTTTCTCTACAACAGGTCTCTCTACAACAGGTCTCTCTACCACAAGTCTCTCTACCACAGGTCTCTCTACCACAGGTCTCTCCACCACAGGTCTCTCTACCACAGGTCTCTTTACCATAGGTCTCTCTACCACAGCTCTCTCTACCACAGTTCTCTCTACCACAGCTCTCTTTACCACAGCTCTCTCTCCCACAGGTCTCTCTACCACAGGTCTCTTTACCATAGGTCTCTCTACCACAACTGTTCTCCACCACAGGTCTCTCTACAACAGGTCTCTACCACAGGTCTCTCTACCACAGGTCTCTCTACCACAGGTCTCTTTACCATAGGTCTCTCTACCACAGCTCTCTCTACCACAGTTGTCTCTACCACAGCTCTCTTTACCACAGCTCTCTCTCCCACAGGTATCTCTACCACAGGTCTCTCTACAACAGGTCTCTCTACAACAGGTCTCTACAACAGGTCTCTCTATAACAGGTCTCTCTACAACAGGTCTCTACAACAGGTCTCTCTACAACAGGTCTCTCTACAACAGGTCTCTCTACCACATGTCTCTACCACAGGTCTCTCTACAACAGGTCTCAAGAAAAGGTTTCTCTACAACAGGTCTCTCTACAACAGGTCTCTGTACCACAAGTCTCTCTACTACAGGTCTCTCTACCACAGGTCTCTCTACAACAGGTCTCTCTACAACAGGTCTCTCTACCACAGGTCTCTCTACCACAAGTCTCTCTACAACAAGTCTCTCCACCACAGGTCTCTACCACAGGTATCTCTACAACAGGTCTCTCTACAACAGGTCTCTCTACAACAGGTCTCTCTATAACAGGTCTCTCTACAACAGGTCTCTACCACAGGTCTCTCTACAACAGGTCTCTCTACCACAGGTCTCTCTACCACAGGTCTCTCTACCAAAGGTCTCTCTACAACAGGTCTCTCTACAACAGGTCTCTACCACAGGTCTCTCTACAACAGGCCTCCACCACAGGTCTCTCTACCACAGGTCTCTCTACCACAGTTCTCTCTACAACAGTCCTCCACCACAGGTCTCTCTACCACAGGTCTCTCTACCACAGGTCTCTCTACAACAAGTCTCTACAACAGGTCTCTCCACTACAGGTCTCTACCACAGGTATCTCTACCACAGGTCTCTCTACAACAGGTCTCTCTACAACAGGTCTCTACAACAGGTCTCTTTACAACAGGTCTCTCTACCACAGGTCTCTCTACAACAGGTCTCTACAACAGGTCTCTCTACAACCGGTCTCCATCACGGGTCTCTCTACCACAGGTCTCTCTACAACAGGTCTCTCTACAACAGGTCTCTACAACTGTTCTCCACCACAGGTCTCTCTACAACAGGTCTCTACCACAGGTCTCTCTACCACAGGTCTCTCTACCACAGGTCTCTTTACCATAGGTCTCTCTACCACAGCTCTCTCTACCACAGTTGTCTCTACCACAGCTCTCTTTACCACAGCTCTCTCTCCCACAGGTCTCTCTACCACAGGTCTCTCTACAACAGGTCTCTACAACAGGTCTCTACAACAGGTCTCTCTATAACAGGTCTCTCTACAACAGGTCTCTACAACAGGTCTCTCTACAACAGGTCTCTCTACAACAGGTCTCTCTACCACATGTCTCTACCACAGGTCTCTACAACAGGTCTCAAAAAAAGGTTTCTCTACAACAGGTCTCTCTACAACAGCTCTCTACCACAGGTCTCTCTACAACAGGTCTCTCTACCACAGGTCTCTCTACAACAGGTCTCTCTACCACAGGTCACTCTACAACATGTCTCTCTACCACAGGTCTCTCTACAACAGGTCTCTACTACAGGTCTCTCTACCACAGGTCTCTCTACAACAGGTCTCTCTACCACAGGTCTCTCTAACACAAGTCTCTCTACCACAGGTCTCTCTACAACAAGTCTCTACAACAGGTCTCTCTACAACAGGTCTCCGCCACAGGTCTCTCTACCACAGGTCTCTCTACCACAGGTCTCTCTTCAACAGGTCTCTCTACCACAGGTCTCTCTACCACAGGTCTCTCTACCACAGGTCTCTCTACAACAAGTCTCTACAACAGGTCTCTCTACAACAGGTCTCCGCCACAGGTCTCTCTACCACAGGTCTCTCTACCACAGGTCTCTCTTCAACAGGTCTCTCTACCACAGGTCTCTTTACCATAGGTCTCTCTACCACAGCTCTCTCTACCACAGTTCTCTCTACCACAGCTCTCTTTACCACAGCTCTCTCTCCCACAGGTCTCTCTACCACAGGTCTCTTTACCATAGGTCTCTCTACCACAGCTCTCTCTACCACAGTTCTCTCTACCACAGCTCTCTTTACCACAGCTCTCTCTCCACAGGTCTCTACCACAGGTCTCTCTACCACAGGTCTCTCTACAACAAGTCTCTCTACCAGGTCTCTACAACAAGTCTCTACAACAGCTCTCTCCACCACAGGTCTCTACCACAGGTCTCTCTACAACAGGTCTCAAGAAAAGGTTTCTCTACAACAGGTCTCTCTACAACAGGTCTCTCTACCACAAGTCTCTCTACTACAGGTCTCTCTACCACAGGTCTCTCTACAACAGGTCTCTCTACAACAGGTCTCTACCACAGGTCTCTACCACAAGTCTCTCTACAACAAGTCTCTCCACCACAGGTCTCTACCACAGGTATCTCTCACAACAGGTCTCTCTACAACAGGTCTCTCTACAACAGGTCTCTCTATAACAGGTCTCTCTACAACAGGTCTCTACCACAGGTCTCTCTACAACAGGTCTCTCTACCACAGGTCTCTCTACCACAGGTCTCTCTACCAAAGGTCTCTCTACAACAGGTCTCTCTACAACAGGTCTCTACCACATGTCTCTCTACAACCGGTCTCTCTACCACAGGTCTCTCTACAACAGGCCTCCACCACAGGTCTCTCTACCACAGGTCTCTCTACCACAGTTCTCTCTACAACAGTCCTCCACCACAGGTCTCTCTACCACAGGTCTCTCTACCACAGGTCTCTCTACAACAAGTCTCTACAACAGGTCTCTCCACTACAGGTCTCTACCACAGGTATCTCTACCACAGGTCTCTCTACAACAGGTCTCTCTACAACAGGTCTCTACAACAGGTCTCTTTACAACAGGTCTCTCTACCACAGGTCTCTACAACAGGTCTCTACAACAGGTCTCTCTACAACCGGTCTCCATCACGGGTCTCTCTACCACAGGTCTCTACAACAGGTCTCTACAACAGGTCTCTACAACTGTTCTCCACCACAGGTCTCTCTACAACAGGTCTCTACCACAGGTCTCTCTACCACAGGTCTCTCTACCACAGGTCTCTTTACCATAGGTCTCTCTACCACAGCTCTCTCTACCACAGTTGTCTCTACCACAGCTCTCTTTACCACAGCTCTCTCTCCCACAGGTCTCTCTACCACAGGTCTCTCTACAACAGGTCTCTCTACAACAGGTCTCTACAACAGGTCTCTCTATAACAGGTCTCTCTACAACAGGTCTCTACAACAGGTCTCTCTACAACAGGTCTCTCTACAACAGGTCTCTCTACAACAGGCCTCCAGCACAGGTCTCTCTACCACAGGTCTCTCTACCACAGTTCTCTCTACAACAGTCCTCCACCACAGGTCTCTCTACCACAGGTCTCTCCACCACAGGTCTCTCTACCACAGTTCTCTCTACCACAGCTCTCTTTACCACAGCTCTCTCTCCCACAGGTCTCTCTACCACAGGTCTCTCTACCACAGGTCTCTCTACAACAAGTCTCTACAACAGCTCTCTCCACCACAGGTCTCTACCACAGGTCTCTCTACAACAGGTCTCAAGAAAAGGTTTCTCTACAACAGGTCTCTCTACAACAGGTCTCTCTACCACAAGTCTCTCTACTACAGGTCTCTCTACCACAGGTCTCTCTACAACAGGTCTCTCTACCACAGGTCTCTCTACCACAAGTCTCTCTACAACAAGTCTCTCCACCACAGGTCTCTACCACAGGTATCTCTACAACAGGTCTCTCTACAACAGGTCTCTCTACAACAGGTCTATCTATAACAGGTCTCTCTACAACAGGTCTCTACCACAGGTCTCTCTACAACAGGTCTCTCTACCACAGGTCTCTCTACCAAAGGTCTCTCTACAACAGGTCTCTCTACAACAGGTCTCTACCACAGGTCTCTCTACAACCGGTCTCTCTACCACAGGTCTCTCTACAACAGGCCTCCACCACAGGTCTCTCTACCACAGGTCTCTCTACCACAGTTCTCTCTACAACAGTGCTCCACCACAGGTCTCTCTACCACAGGTCTCTCTACCACAGGTCTCTCTACAACAAGTCTCTACAACAGGTCTCTCCACTACAGGTCTCTACCACAGGTATCTCTACCACAGGTCTCTCTACAACAGGTCTCTCTACAACAGGTCTCTACAACAGGTCTCTTTACAACAGGTCTCTACCACAGGTCTCTCTACAACAGGTCTCTACAACAGGTCTCTCTACAACCGGTCTCCATCACGGGTCTCTCTACCACAGGTCTCTCTACAACAGGTCTCTCTACAACAGGTCTCTACAACTGTTCTCCACCACAGGTCTCTCTACAACAGGTCTCTACCACAGGTCTCTCTACCACAGGTCTCTCTACCACAGGTCTCTTTACCATAGGTCTCTCTACCACAGCTCTCTCTACCACAGTTGTCTCTACCACAGCTCTCTTTACCACAGCTCTCTCTCCCACAGGTATCTCTACCACATGTCTCTCTACAACAGGTCTCTCTACAACAGGTCTCTACAACAGGTCTCTCTATAACAGGTCTCTCTACAACAGGTCTCTACAACAGGTCTCTCTACAACAGGTCTCTCTACAACAGGTCTCTCTACCACATGTCTCTACCACAGGTCTCTCTACAACAGGTCTCAAGAAAAGGTTTCTCTACAACAGGTCTCTCTACAACAGGTCTCTACCACAGGTCTCTCTACAACAGGTCTCTCTACCACAGGTCTCTCTACAACAGGTCTCTCTACCACAGGTCACTCTACAACATGTCTCTCTACCACAGGTCTCTCTACAACAGGTCTCTACTACAGGTCTCTCTACCACAGGTCTCTCTACAACAGGTCTCTCTACCACAGGTCTCTCTAACACAAGTCTCCACCACAGGTCTCTCTACAACAAGTCTCTACAACAGGTCTCTCTACAACAGGTCTCATGACAGGTCTCTCTACCACAGGTCTCTCTACCACAGGTCTCTCTTCAACAGGTCTCTCTACCACAGGTCTCACCACAGGTCTCTCCACCACAGGTCTCTCTACCACAGGTCTCTCTACCACAGGTCTCTTTACCATAGGTCTCTACCACAGCTCTCTCACCACAGTTCTCTCTACCACAGCTCTCTTTACCACAGCTCTCTCTCCCACAGGTCTCTCTACCACAGGTCTCTTTACCATAGGTCTCTCTACCACAGCTCTCTCTACCACAGTTCTCTCTACCACAGCTCTCTTTACCACAGCTCTCTCTCCCACAGGTCTCTCTACCACAGGTCTCTTTACCATAGGTCTCTCTACCACAGCTCTCTCTACCACAGTTCTCTCTACCACAGCTCTCTTTACCACAGCTCTCTCTCCCACAGGTCTCTCTACCACAGGTCTCTCTACCACAGGTCTCTACAACAAGTCTCTACAACAGCTCTCTCCACCACAGGTCTCTACCACAGGTCTCTACAACAGGTCTCAAGAAAAGGTTTCTCTACAACAGGTCTCTCTACAACAGGTCTCTGTACCACAAGTCTCTCTACTACAGGTCTCTCTACCACAGGTCTCTCTACAACAGGTCTCTCTACAACAGGTCTCTCTACCACAGGTCTCTCTACCACAAGTCTCTCTACAACAAGTCTCTCCACCACAGGTCTCTACCACAGGTATCTCTACAACAGGTCTCTCTACAACAGGTCTCTCTACAACAGGTCTCTCTATAACAGGTCTCTCTACAACAGGTCTCTACCACAGGTCTCTCTACAACAGGTCTCTCTACCACAGGTCTCTCTACCACAGGTCTCTCTACCAAAGGTCTCTCTACAACAGGTCTCTCTACAACAGGTCTCTACCACAGGTCTCTCTACAACAGGCCTCCACCACAGGTCTCTCTACCACAGGTCTCTACCACAGTTCTCTCTACAACAGTCCTCCACCACAGGTCTCTCTACCACAGGTCTCTCTACCACAGGTCTCTCTACAACAAGTCTCTACAACAGGTCTCTCCACTACAGGTCTCTACCACAGGTATCTCTACCACAGGTCTCTCTACAACAGGTCTCTCTACAACAGGTCTCTACAACAGGTCTCTTTACAACAGGTCTCTCTACCACAGGTCTCTCTACAACAGGTCTCTACAACAGGTCTCTCTACAACCGGTCTCCATCACGGGTCTCTCTACCACAGGTCTCTCTACAACAGGTCTCTCTACAACAGGTCTCTACAACTGTTCTCCACCACAGGTCTCTCTACAACAGGTCTCTACCACAGGTCTCTCTACCACAGGTCTCTCTACCACAGGTCTCTTTACCATAGGTCTCTCTACCACAGCTCTCTCTACCACAGTTGTCTCTACCACAGCTCTCTTTACCACAGCTCTCTCTCCCACAGTTCTCTCTACCACAGGTCTCTCTACAACAGGTCTCTCTACAACAGGTCTCTACAACAGGTCTCTCTATAACAGGTCTCTACAACAGGTCTCTACAACAGGTCTCTCTACAACAGGTCTCTCTACAACAGGTCTCTCTACCACATGTCTCTACCACAGGTCTCTCTACAACAGGTCTCAAAGGTTTCTCTACAACAGGTCTCTCTACAACAGGTCTCTACCACAGGTCTCTCTACAACAGGTCTCTCTACCACAGGTCTCTCTACAACAGGTCTCTCTACCACAGGTCACTCTACAACATGTCTCTCTACCACAGGTCTCTCTACAACAGGTCTCTACTACAGGTCTCTCTACCACAGGTCTCTCTACAACAGGTCTCTACCACAGGTCTCTCTAACACAAGTCTCTCTACCACAGGTCTCTCTACAACAAGTCTCTACAACAGGTCTCTCTACAACAGGTCTCACCACAGGTCTCTCTACCACAGGTCTCTCTACCACAGGTCTCTCTTCAACAGGTCTCTCTACCACAGGTCTCTACCACAGGTCTCTCCACCACAGGTCTCTCTACCACAGGTCTCTCTACCACAGGTCTCTACCACAGGTCTCTCTACCACAGGTCTCTCTACCACAGTTCTCTCTACCACAGTTCTCTACCACAGCTCTCTTTACCACAGCTCTCTCTCCCACAGGTCTCTCTACCACACGTCTCTTTACCATAGGTCTCTCTACCACAGCTCTCTCTACCACAGTTCTCTCTACCACAGCTCTCTTTACCACAGTTCTCTCTCCCACAGGTCTCTCTACCACAGGTCTCTCTACCACAGGTCTCTCTACAACAAGTCTCTACAACAGCTCTCTCCACCACAGGTCTCTACCACAGGTCTCTCTACAACAGGTCTCAAGAAAAGGTTTCTCTACAACAGGTCTCTCTACAACAGGTCTCTCTACCACAAGTCTCTCTACTACAGGTCTCTCTACCACAGGTCTCTACAACAGGTCTCTCTACAACAGGTCTCTCTACCACAGGTCTCTCTACCACAAGTCTCTCTACAACAAGTCTCTCCACCACAGGTCTCTACCACAGGTATCTCCACAACAGGTCTCTCTACAACAGGTCTCTCTACAACAGGTCTCTCTATAACAGGTCTCTCTACAACAGGTCTCTACCACAGGTCTCTCTACAACAGGTCTCTCTACCACAGGTCTCTCTACCACAGGTCTCTCTACCAAAGGTCTCTCTACAACAGGTCTCCCTACAACAGGTCTCTACCACAGGTCTCTCTACAACCGGTCTCTCTACCACAGGTCTCTCTACAACAGGCCTCCACCACAGGTCTCTCTACCACAGGTCTCTCTACCACAGTTCTCTCTACAACAGTCCTCCACCACAGGTCTCTCTACCACAGGTCTCTCTACCACAGGTCTCTCTACAACAAGTCTCTACAACAGGTCTCTCCACTACAGGTCTCTACCACAGGTATCTCTACCACAGGTCTCTCTACAACAGGTCTCTCTACAACAGGTCTCTACAACAGGTCTCTTTACAACAGGTCTCTCTACCACAGGTCTCTCTACAACAGGTCTCTACAACAGGTCTCTCTACAACCGGTCTCCATCACGGGTCTCTACCACAGGTCTCTCTACAACAGGTCTCTCTACAACAGGTCTCTACAACTGTTCTCCACCACAGGTCTCTCTACAACAGGTCTCTACCACAGGTCTCTCTACCACAGGTCTCTCTACCACAGGTCTCTTTACCATAGGTCTCTCTACCACAGCTCTCTCTACCACAGTTGTCTCTACCACAGCTCTCTTTACCACAGCTCTCTCTCCCACAGGTCTCTCTACCACAGGTCTCTCTACAACAGGTCTCTCTACAACAGGTCTCTACAACAGGTCTCTCTATAACAGGTCTCTCTACAACAGGTCTCTACAACAGGTCTCTCTACAACAGGTCTCTCTACAACAGGTCTCTCTACAACAGGCCTCCACCACAGGTCTCTCTACCACAGGTCTCTCTACCACAGTTCTCTCTACAACAGTCCTCCACCACAGGTCTCTCTACCACAGGTCTCTCCACCACAGGTCTCTCCACCACAGGTCTCTCTACCACATGTCTCTCTACCACAGGTCTCTCTACCACAGGTCTCTACCCACAGGTCTCTACAACAAGTCTCTACAACAGGTCTCTCTACTACAGGTCTCTCTACAACAGGTCTCCACCACAGGTTTCTCTACCACAGATCTCTCTACCACAGGTCTCTACCACAGGTCTCTCTTCAACAGGTCTCTCTACCACAGGTCTCTCTACCACAGGTCTCTCTACAACAGGTCTCTCTACCACAGGTCTCTCTAACACAAGTCTCTCTACCACAGGTCTCTCTACAACAAGACTCTACAACAGGTCTCTCTACAACAGGTCTCCACCACAGGTCTCTCTACCACAGGTCTCTCTACCACAGGTCTCTCTACAACAGGTCTCTCTACCACAGGTCTCTCTACAACAGGTCTCTCTACCACTGGTCTCTCTTCCACAGGTCTCTCTACAACAAGTCTCTACAACAGGTCTCTCTACAACAGGTCTCTCTACCACAGGTCTCTATACAACAGATCTCTACTACAGGTCTCTCTACCACAGGTCTCTCTACCACAGGTCTCTCTACCACAGGTCTCTACCACAGGTCTCTTTACCATAGGTCTCTACCACAGCTCTCTCTACCACAGTTCTCTCTACCACAGCTCTCTTTACCACAGCTCTCTCTCCCACAGGTCTCTCTACCACAGGTCTCTCTACCACAGGTCTCTCTACAACAAGTCTCTACAACAGCTCTCTCCACCACAGGTCTCTACCACAGGTATCTCTACCACAGGTCTCTCTACAACAGGTCTCTCTACAACAGGTATCTCTACAACAGGTCTCTCTACAACAGGTCTCTCTACAACAGGTCTCTCTATAACAGGTCTCTCTACAACAGGTCTCTACCACAGGTCTCTCTACAACAGGTCTCTCTACCACAGGTCTCTCTACCACAGGTCTCTCTACCAAAGGTCTCTCTACAACAGGTCTCTCTACAACAGGTCTCTACCACAGGTCTCTCTACCACAGGTCTCTTTACCATAGGTCTCTCTACCACAGCTCTCTCTACCACAGTTCTCTCTACCACAGCTCTCTTTACCACAGCTCTCTCTCCCACAGGTCTCTCTACCACAGGTCTCTTTACCATAGGTCTCTCTACCACAGCTCTCTCTACCACAGTTCTCTCTACCACAGCTCTCTTTACCACAGCTCTCTCTCCCACAGGTCTCTCTACCACAGGTCTCTCTACCACAGGTCTCTCTACAACAAGTCTCTACAACAGCTCTCTCCACCACAGGTCTCTACCACAGGTCTCTCTACAACAGGTCTCAAGAAAAGGTTTCTCTACAACAGGTCTCTCTACAACAGGTCTCTGTACCACAAGTCTCTCTACTACAGGTCTCTCTACCACAGGTCTCTCTACAACAGGTCTCTACAACAGGTCTCTCTACCACAGGTCTCTCTACCACAAGTCTCTCTACAACAAGTCTCTCCACCACAGGTCTCTACCACAGGTATCTCTACAACAGGTCTCTCTACAACAGGTCTCTCTACAACAGGTCTCTCTATAACAGGTCTCTCTACAACAGGTCTCTACCACAGGTCTCTCTACAACAGGTCTCTCTACCACAGGTCTCTCTACCACAGGTCTCTCTACCAAAGGTCTCTCTACAACAGGTCTCTCTACAACAGGTCTCTACCACAGGTCTCTCTACAACAGGCCTCCACCACAGGTCTCTCTACCACAGGTCTCTCTACCACAGTTCTCTCTACAACAGTCCTCCACCACAGGTCTCTCTACCACAGGTCTCTCTACCACAGGTCTCTCTACAACAAGTCTCTACAACAGGTCTCTCCACTACAGGTCTCTACCACAGGTATCTCTACCACAGGTCTCTACAACAGGTCTCTCTACAACAGGTCTCTCTACAACAGGTCTCTACAACAGGTCTCTTTACAACAGGTCTCTCTACCACAGGTCTCTCTACAACAGGTCTCTACAACAGGTCTCTCTACAACCGGTCTCCATCTACCACAGGTCTCTCTACAACAGGTCTCTCTACAACAGGTCTCTACCACAGGTCTCTCTACCACAGGTCTCTCTACCACAGGTCTCTTTACCATAGGTCTCTCTACCACAGCTCTCTCTACCACAGTTGTCTCTACCACAGCTCTCTTTACCACAGCTCTCTCTCCCACAGGTCTCTCTACCACAGGTCTCTCTACAACAGGTCTCTCTACAACAGGTCTCTACAACAGGTCTCTCTATAACAGGTCTCTCTACAACAGGTCTCTACAACAGGTCTCTCTACAACAGGTCTCTCTACAACAGGTCTCTCTACCACATGTCTCTACCACAGGTCTCTCTACAACAGGTCTCAAAAAAAGGTTTCTCTACAACAGGTCTCTCTACAACAGGTCTCTACCACAGGTCTCTCTACAACAGGTCTCTCTACCACAGGTCTCTTTACCATAGGTCTCTCTACCACAGCTCTCTCTACCACAGTTCTCTCTACCACAGCTCTCTTTACCACAGCTCTCTCTCCCACAGGTCTCTCTACCACAGGTCTCTCTACCACAGGTCTCTCTACAACAAGTCTCTACAACAGCTCTCTCCACCACAGGTCTCTACCACAGGTCTCTCTACAACAGGTCTCAAGAAAAGGTTTCTCTACAACAGGTCTCTCTACAACAGGTCTCTGTACCACAAGTCTCTCTACTACAGGTCTCTCTACCACAGGTCTCTCTACAACAGGTCTCTCTACAACAGGTCTCCACCACAGGTCTCTCTACCACAAGTCTCTCTACAACAAGTCTCTCCACCACAGGTCTCTACCACAGGTATCTCTACAACAGGTCTCTCTACAACAGGTCTCTCTACAACAGGTCTCTCTATAACAGGTCTCTACAACAGGTCTCTACCACAGGTCTCTACAACAGGTCTCTCTACCACAGGTCTCTCTACCACAGGTCTCTACCAAAGGTCTCTCTACAACAGGTCTCTCTACAACAGGTCTCTACCACAGGTCTCTCTACAACAGGCCTCCACCACAGGTCTCTCTACCACAGGTCTCTCTACCACAGTTCTCTCTACAACAGTCCTCCACCACAGGTCTCTCTACCACAGGTCTCTCTACCACAGGTCTCTACAACAAGTCTCTACAACAGGTCTCTCCACTACAGGTCTCTACCACAGGTATCTCTACCACAGGTCTCTCTACAACAGGTCTCTCTACAACAGGTCTCTACAACAGGTCTCTTTACAACAGGTCTCTCTACCACAGGTCTCTCTACAACAGGTCTCTACAACAGGTCTCTCTACAACCGGTCTCCATCACGGGTCTCTCTACCACAGGTCTCTCTACAACAGGTCTCTCTACAACAGGTCTCTACCACAGGTCTCTCTACCACAGGTCTCTCTACCACAGGTCTCTTTACCATAGGTCTCTCTACCACAGCTCTCTCTACCACAGTTGTCTCTACCACAGCTCTCTTTACCACAGCTCTCTCTCCCACAGGTCTCTCTACCACAGGTCTCTCTACAACAGGTCTCTCTACAACAGGTCTCTACAACAGGTCTCTCTATAACAGGTCTCTCTACAACAGGTCTCTACAACAGGTCTCTCTACAACAGGTCTCTCTACAACAGGTCTCTCTACCACATGTCTCTACCACAGGTCTCTCTACAACAGGTCTCAAAAAAAGGTTTCTCTACAACAGGTCTCTCTACAACAGGTCTCTACCACAGGTCTCTCTACAACAGGTCTCTCTACCACAGGTCTCTCTACAACAGGTCTCTCTACCACAGGTCACTCTACAACATGTCTCTCTACCACAGGTCTCTCTACAACAGGTCTCTACTACAGGTCTCTCTACCACAGGTCTCTCTACAACAGGTCTCTCTACCACAGGTCTCTCTAACACAAGTCTCTCTACCACAGGTCTCTCTACAACAAGTCTCTACAACAGGTCTCTACAACAGGTCTCCGCCACAGGTCTCTACCACAGGTCTCTCTACCACAGGTCTCTCTTCAACAGGTCTCTCTACCACAGGTCTCTCTACCACAGGTCTCTCCACCACAGGTCTCTCTACCACAGGTCTCTCTACCACAGGTCTCTTTACCATAGGTCTCTCTACCACAGCTCTCTCTACCACAGTTCTCTCTACCACAGCTCTCTTTACCACAGCTCTCTCTCCCACAGGTCTCTCTACCACAGGTCTCTTTACCATAGGTCTCTCTACCACAGCTCTCTCTACCACAGTTCTCTCTACCACAGCTCTCTTTACCACAGCTCTCTCTCCCACAGGTCTCTCTACCACAGGTCTCTACCACAGGTCTCTCTACAACAAGTCTCTACAACAGCTCTCTCCACCACAGGTCTCTACCACAGGTCTCTCTACAACAGGTCTCAAGAAAAGGTTTCTCTACAACAGGTCTCTCTACAACAGGTCTCTCTACCACAAGTCTCTCTACTACAGGTCTCTCTACCACAGGTCTCTCTACAACAGGTCTCTCTACAACAGGTCTCTCTACCACAGGTCTCTCTACCACAAGTCTCTCTACAACAAGTCTCTCCACCACAGGTCTCTACCACAGGTATCTCCACAACAGGTCTCTCTACAACAGGTCTCTCTACAACAGGTCTCTCTATAACAGGTCTCTCTACAACAGGTCTCTACCACAGGTCTCTCTACAACAGGTCTCTCTACCACAGGTCTCTCTACCACAGGTCTCTCTACCAAAGGTCTCTCTACAACAGGTCTCTCTACAACAGGTCTCTACCACAGGTCTCTCTACAACCGGTCTCTCTACCACAGGTCTCTACAACAGGCCTCCACCACAGGTCTCTCTACCACAGGTCTCTCTACCACAGTTCTCTCTACAACAGTCCTCCACCACAGGTCTCTCTACCACAGGTCTCTCTACCACAGGTCTCTCTACAACAAGTCTCTACAACACGTCTCTCCACTACAGGTCTCTACCACAGGTATCTCTACCACAGGTCTCTCTACAACAGGTCTCTCTACAACAGGTCTCTACAACAGGTCTCTTTACAACAGGTCTCTCTACCACAGGTCTCTCTACAACAGGTCTCTACAACAGGTCTCTCTACAACCGGTCTCCATCACGGGTCTCTCTACCACAGGTCTCTCTACAACAGGTCTCTCTACAACAGGTCTCTACAACTGTTCTCCACCACAGGTCTCTCTACAACAGGTCTCTACCACAGGTCTCTCTACCACAGGTCTCTCTACCACAGGTCTCTTTACCATAGGTCTCTCTACCACAGCTCTCTCTACCACAGTTGTCTCTACCACAGCTCTCTTTACCACAGCTCTCTCTCCCACAGGTCTCTCTACCACAGGTCTCTCTACAACAGGTCTCTCTACAACAGGTCTCTACAACAGGTCTCTCTATAACAGGTCTCTCTACAACAGGTCTCTACAACAGGTCTCTCTACAACAGGTCTCTCTACAACAGGTCTCTCTACAACAGGACTCCACCACAGGTCTCTCTACCACAGGTCTCTCTACCACAGTTCTCTCTACAACAGTCCTCCACCACAGGTCTCTCTACCACAGGTCTCTCCACCACAGGTCTCTCTACCACATGTCTCTCTACCACAGGTCTCTCTACCACAGGTCTCTCTACAACAAGTCTCTACAACAGGTCTCTCTACTACAGGTCTCTCTACAACAGGTCTCCACCACAGGTTTCTCTACCACAGATCTCTCTACCACAGGTCTCTCTTCAACAGGTCTCTCTACCACAGGTCTCTCTACAACAGGTCTCTCTACCACAGGTCTCTCTAACACAAGTCTCTCTACCACAGGTCTCTCTACAACAAGACTCTACAACAGGTCTCTCTACAACAGGTCTCCACCACAGGTCTCTCTACCACAGGTCTCTCTACCACAGGTCTCTCTACAACAGGTCTCTCTACCACAGGTCTCTCTACAACAGGTCTCTCTACCACTGGTCTCTCTTCCACAGGTCTCTCTACAACAAGTCTCTACAACAGGTCTCTCTACAACAGGTCTCTCTACCACAGGTCTCTATACAACAGATCTCTACTACAGGTCTCTCTACCACAGGTCTCTCTACCACAGGTCTCTCTACCACAGGTCTCTTTACCATAGGTCTCTCTACCACAGCTCTCTCTACCACAGTTCTCTCTACCACAGCTCTCTTTACCACAGCTCTCTCTCCCACAGGTCTCTCTACCACAGGTCTCTTTACCATAGGTCTATCTACCACAGCTCTCTCTACCACAGTTCTCTCTACCACAGCTCTCTTTACCACAGCTCTCTCTCCCACAGGTCTCTCTACCACAGGTCTCTCTACCACAGGTCTCTCTACAACAAGTCTCTACAACAGCTCTCTCCACCACAGGTCTCTACCACAGGTCTCTCTACAACAGGTCTCAAGAAAAGGTTTCTCTACAACAGGTCTCTCTACAACAGGTCTCTCTACCACAAGTCTCACTACTACAGGTCTCTCTACCACAGGTCTCTCTACAACAGGTCTCTCTACAACAGGTCTCTCTACCACAGGTCTCTCTACCACAAGTCTCTCTACAACAAGTCTCTTCACCACAGGTCTCTACCACAGGTATCTCTACAACAGGTCTCTCTAAAACAGGTCTCTCTACAACAGGTCTCTCTATAACAGGTCTCTCTACAACAGGTCTCTACCACAGGTCTCTCTACAACAGGTCTCTCTACCACAGGTCTCTCTACCACAGGTCTCTCTACCAAAGGTCTCTCTACAACAGGTCTCTCTACAACAGGTCTCTACCACAGGTCTCTCTACAACCGGTCTCTCTACCACAGGTCTCTCTACAACAGGCCTCCACCACAGGTCTCTCTACCACAGGTCTCTCTACCACAGTTCTCTCTACAACAGTCCTCCACCACAGGTCTCTCTACCACAGGTCTCTCTACCACAGGTCTCTCTACAACAAGTCTCTACAACAGGTCTCTCCACTACAGGTCTCTACCACAGGTATCTCTACCACAGGTCTCTCTACAACAGGTCTCTACAACAGGTATCTCTACAACAGGTCTCTCTACAACAGGTCTCTCTACAACAGGTCTCTCTATAACAGGTCTCTCTACAACAGGTCTCTACCACAGGTCTCTCTACAACCGGTCTCTCTACCACAGGTCTCTCTACAACAGGCCTCCACCACAGGTCTCTCTACCACAGGTCTCTCTACCACAGTTCTCTCTACAACAGTCCTCCACCACAGGTCTCTCTACCACAGGTCTCTCTACCACAGGTCTCTCTACAACAAGTCTCTACAACAGGTCTCTCCACTACAGGTCTCTACCACAGGTATCTCTACCACAGGTCTCTCTACAACAGGTCTCTCTACAACAGGTATCTCTACAACAGGTCTCTCTACAACAGGTCTCTCTACAACAGGTCTCTCTATAACAGGTCTCTCTACAACAGGTCTCTACCACAGGTCTCTCTACAACAGGTCTCTCTACCACAGGTCTCTCTACCACAGGTCTCTCTACCAAAGGTCTCTCTACAACAGGTCTCTACAACAGGTCTCTACCACAGGTCTCTCTACAACCGGTCTCTCTACCACAGGTCTCTCTACAACAGGCCTCCACCACAGGTCTCTCTACCACAGGTCTCTCTACCACAGTTCTCTCTACAACAGTCCTCCACCACAGGTCTCTCTACCACAGGTCTCTCTACCACAGGTCTCTCTACAACAAGTCTCTACAACAGGTCTCTCCACTACAGGTCTCTACCACAGGTATCTCTACCACAGGTCTCTCTACAACAGGTCTCTCTACAACAGGTCTCTACAACAGGTCTCTTTACAACAGGTCTCTCTACCACAGGTCTCTCTACAACAGGTCTCTACAACAGGTCTCTCTACAACCGGTCTCCATCACGGGTCTCTCTACCACAGGTCTCTCTACAACAGGTCTCTCTACAACAGGTCTCTACAACTGTTCTCCACCACAGGTCTCTCTACAACAGGTCTCTACCACAGGTCTCTCTACCACAGGTCTCTCTACCACAGGTCTCTTTACCATAGGTCTCTACCACAGCTCTCTCTACCACAGTTGTCTCTACCACAGCTCTCTTTACCACAGCTCTCTCTCCCACAGGTCTCTCTACCACAGGTCTCTCTACAACAGGTCTCTCTACAACAGGTCTCTACAACAGGTCTCTCTATAACAGGTCTCTCTACAACAGGTCTCTACAACAGGTCTCTCTACAACAGGTCTCTCTACAACAGGTCTCTCTACAACAGGCCTCCACCACAGGTCTCTCTACCACAGGTCTCTCTACCACAGTTCTCTCTACAACAGTCCTCCACCACAGGTCTCTCTACCACAGGTCTCTCCACCACAGGTCTCTCTACCACATGTCTCTCTACCACAGGTCTCTCTACCACAGGTCTCTCTACAACAAGTCTCTACAACAGGTCTCTCTACTACAGGTCTCTCTACAACAGGTCTCCACCACAGGTTTCTCTACCACAGATCTCTCTACCACAGGTCTCTCTTCAACAGGTTTCTCTACCACAGGTCTCTCTACCACAGGTCTCTCTACGTCAGGTCTCCACCACAGGTCTCTCTACAACAGGTCTCTCTACCACAGGTCTCTCTAACACAAGTCTCTCTACCACAGGTCTCTCTACAACAAGACTCTACAACAGGTCTCTCTACAACAGGTCTCCACCACAGGTCTCTCTACCACAGGTCTCTCTACCACAGGTCTCTCTACAACAGGTCTCTCTACCACAGGTCTCTCTACAACAGGTCTCTCTACCACTGGTCTCTCTTCCACAGGTCTCTCTACAACAAGTCTCTACAACAGGTCTCTCTACAACAGGTCTCTCTACCACAGGTCTCTATACAACAGATCTCTACTACAGGTCTCTCTACCACAGGTCTCTCTACCACAGGTCTCTCTACCACAGGTCTCTTTACCATAGGTCTCTCTACCACAGCTCTCTCTACCACAGTTCTCTCTACCACAGCTCTCTTTACCACAGCTCTCTCTCCCACAGGTCTCTCTACCACAGGTCTCTTTACCATAGGTCTATCTACCACAGCTCTCTCTACCACAGTTCTCTCTACCACAGCTCTCTTTACCACAGCTCTCTCTCCCACAGGTCTCTCTACCACAGGTCTCTCTACCACAGGTCTCTCTACAACAAGTCTCTACAACAGCTCTCTCCACCACAGGTCTCTACCACAGGTCTCTCTACAACAGGTCTCAAGAAAAGGTTTCTCTACAACAGGTCTCTCTACAACAGGTCTCTCTACCACAAGTCTCTCTACTACAGGTCTCTCTACCACAGGTCTCTCTACAACAGGTCTCTCTACAACAGGTCTCTCTACCACAGGTCTCTCTACCACAAGTCTCTCTACAACAAGTCTCTCCACCACAGGTCTCTACCACAGGTATCTCTACAACAGGTCTCTCTACAACAGGTCTCTCTATAACAGGTCTCTCTACAACAGGTCTCTACCACAGGTCTCTCTACAACAGGTCTCTCTACCACAGGTCTCTCTACCACAGGTCTCTCTACCAAAGGTCTCTCTACAGCAGGTCTCTCTACAACAGGTCTCTACCACAGGTCTCTCTACAACCGGTCTCTCTACCACAGGTCTCTCTACAACAGGCCTCCACCACAGGTCTCTCTACCACAGGTCTCTCTACCACAGTTCTCTCTACAACAGTCCTCCACCACAGGACTCTCTACCACAGGTCTCTCTACCACAGGTCTCTCTACAACAAGTCTCTACAACAGGTCTCTCCACTACAGGTCTCTACCACAGGTATCTCTACCACAGGTCTCTCTACAACAGGTCTCTCTACAACAGGTATCTCTACAACAGGTCTCTCTACAACAGGTCTCTCTACAACAGGTCTCTCTATAACAGGTCTCTCTACAACAGGTCTCTACCACAGGTCTCTCTACAACAGGTCTCTCTACCACAGGTCTCTCTACCACAGGTCTCTCTACCAAAGGTCTCTCTACAACAGGTCTCTCTACAACAGGTCTCTACCACAGGTCTCTCTACAACCGGTCTCTCTACCACAGGTCTCTCTACAACAGGCCTCCACCACAGGTCTCTCTACCACAGGTCTCTCTACCACAGTTCTCTCTACAACAGTCCTCCACCACAGGTCTCTCTACCACAGGTCTCTCTACCACAGGTCTCTCTACAACAAGTCTCTACAACAGGTCTCTCCACTACAGGTCTCTACCACAGGTATCTCTACCACAGGTCTCTCTACAACAGGTCTCTCTACAACAGGTCTCTACAACAGGTCTCTTTACAACAGGTCTCTCTACCACAGGTCTCTCTACAACAGGTCTCTACAACAGGTCTCTCTACAACCGGTCTCCATCACGGTCTCTCTACCACAGGTCTCTCTACAACAGGTCTCTCTACAACAGGTCTCTACAACTGTTCTCCACCACAGGTCTCTCTACAACAGGTCTCTACCACAGGTCTCTCTACCACAGGTCTCTCTACCACAGATCTCTTTACCATAGGTCTCTCTACCACAGCTCTCTCTACCACAGTTGTCTCTACCACAGCTCTCTTTACCACAGCTCTCTCTCCCACAGGTCTCTCTACCACAGGTCTCTCTACAACAGGTCTCTCTACAACAGGTCTCTACAACAGGTCTCTCTACAACAGGTCTCTACAACAGGTCTCTCTACAACAGGTCTCTCTACAACAGGTCTCTACCACAGGTCTCTACCACAGGTCTCTCTACAACAGGTCTCTCTACCACAGGTCTCTCTACAACAGGTCTCTCTACCACAGGTCACTCTACAACATGTCTCTCTACCACAGGTCTCTCTACAACAGGTCTCTACTACAGGTCTCTCTACCACAGGTCTCTCTACAACAGGTCTCTCTACCACAGGTCTCTCTAACACAAGTCTCTCTACCACAGGTCTCTCTACAACAAGTCTCTACAACAGGTCTCTCTACAACAGGTCTCCGCCACAGGTCTCTCTACCACAGGTCTCTCTACCACAGGTCTCTCTTCAACAGGTCTCTCTACCACAGGTCTCTCTACCACAGGTCTCTCTACCACAGGTCTCTCTACAACAGGTCTCTCTCCCACAGGTCTCTCTACAACAGGTCTCTCTACCACAGGTCTCTATACAACAGATCTCTACTACAGGTCTCTCTACCACAGGTCTCTCTACCACAGGTCTCTACCACAGGTCTCTTTACCATAGGTCTCTACCACAGCTCTCTCTACCACAGTTCTCTCTACCACAGCTCTCTTTACCACAGCTCTCTCCCACAGGTCTCTCTACCACAGGTCTCTTTACCATAGGTCTCTCTACCACAGCTCTCTCTACCACAGTTCTCTCTACCACAGCTCTCTTTACCACAGCTCTCTCTCCCACAGGTCTCTCTACCACAGGTCTCTCTACCACAGGTCTCTCTACAACAAGTCTCTACAACAGCTCTCTCCACCACAGGTCTCTACCACAGGTCTCTCTACAACAGGTCTCAAGAAAAGGTTTCTCTACAACAGGTCTCTCTACAACAGGTCTCTCTACCACAAGTCTCTCTACTACAGGTCTCTCTACCACAGGTCTCTCTACAACAGGTCTCTCTACAACAGGTCTCTCTACCACAAGTCTCTCTACCACAAGTCTCTCTACAACAAGTCTCTCCACCACAGGTCTCTACCACAGGTATCTCCACAACAGGTCTCTCTCCAACAGGTCTCTCTATAACAGGTCTCTCTACAACAGGTCTCTACCACAGGTCTCTCTACAACAGGTCTCTCTACCACAGGTCTCTCTACCACAGGTCTCTCTACCAAAGGTCTCTCTACAACAGGTCTCTCTACAACAGGTCTCTACCACAGGTCTCTCTACAACCGGTCTCTCTACCACAGGTCTCTCTACAACAGGCCTCCACCACAGGTCTCTCTACCACAGGTCTCTCTACCACAGTTCTCTCTACAACAGTCCTCCACCACAGGTCTCTCTACCACAGATCTCTTTACCATAGGTCTCTCTACCACAGCTCTCTCTACCACAGTTGTCTCTACCACAGCTCTCTTTACCACAGCTCTCTCTCCCACAGGTCTCTCTACCACAGGTCTCTCTACAACAGGTCTCTCTACAACAGGTCTCTACAACAGGTCTCTCTACAACAGGTCTCTACAACAGGTCTCTCTACAACAGGTCTCTCTACAACAGGTCTCTACCACAGGTCTCTACCACAGGTCTCTCTACAACAGGTCTCTCTACCACAGGTCTCTCTACAACAGGTCTCTCTACCACAGGTCACTCTACAACATGTCTCTCTACCACAGGTCTCTCTACAACAGGTCTCTACTACAGGTCTCTCTACCACAGGTCTCTCTACAACAGGTCTCTCTACCACAGGTCTCTCTAACACAAGTCTCTCTACCACAGGTCTCTCTACAACAAGTCTCTACAACAGGTCTCTCTACAACAGGTCTCCGCCACAGGTCTCTCTACCACAGGTCTCTCTACCACAGGTCTCTCTTCAACAGGTCTCTCTACCACAGGTCTCTCTACCACAGGTCTCTCTACCACAGGTCTCTCTACCACAGGTCTCTCTACAACAGGTCTCTCTCCCACAGGTCTCTCTACAACAGGTCTCTCTACCACAGGTCTCTATACAACAGATCTCTACTACAGGTCTCTCTACCACAGGTCTCTCTACCACAGGTCTCTCTACCACAGGTCTCTTTACCATAGGTCTCTCTACCACAGCTCTCTCTACCACAGTTCTCTCTACCACAGCTCTCTTTACCACAGCTCTCTCTCCCACAGGTCTCTCTACCACAGGTCTCTTTACCATAGGTCTCTCTACCACAGCTCTCTCTACCACAGTTCTCTCTACCACAGCTCTCTTTACCACAGCTCTCTCTCCCACAGGTCTCTCTACCACAGGTCTCTCTACCACAGGTCTCTCTACAACAAGTCTCTACAACAGCTCTCTCCACCACAGGTCTCTACCACAGGTCTCTCTACAACAGGTCTCAAGAAAAGGTTTCTCTACAACAGGTCTCTCTACAACAGGTCTCTCTACCACAAGTCTCTCTACTACAGGTCTCTCTACCACAGGTCTCTCTACAACAGGTCTCTCTACAACAGGTCTCTCTACCACAAGTCTCTCTACCACAAGTCTCTCTACAACAAGTCTCTCCACCACAGGTCTCTACCACAGGTATCTCCACAACAGGTCTCTCTCCAACAGGTCTCTCTATAACAGGTCTCTCTACAACAGGTCTCTACCACAGGTCTCTCTACAACAGGTCTCTCTACCACAGGTCTCTCTACCACAGGTCTCTCTACCAAAGGTCTCTCTACAACAGGTCTCTCTACAACAGGTCTCTACCACAGGTCTCTCTACAACCGGTCTCTCTACCACAGGTCTCTCTACAACAGGCCTCCACCACAGGTCTCTCTACCACAGGTCTCTCTACCACAGTTCTCTCTACAACAGTCCTCCACCACAGGTCTCTCTACCACAGGTCTCTCTACCACAGGTCTCTCTACAACAAGTCTCTACAACAGGTCTCTCCACTACAGGTCTCTACCACAGGTATCTCTACCACAGGTCTCTCTACAACAGGTCTCTCTACAACAGGTCTCTACAACAGGTCTCTTTACAACAGGTCTCTCTACCACAGGTCTCTCTACAACAGGTCTCTACAACAGGTCTCTACCACAGGTCTCTCTACAACAGGTCTCTACAACAGGTCTCTCTACAACCGGTCTCCATCACGGGTCTCTCTACCACAGGTCTCTCTACAACAGGTCTCTCTACAACAGGTCTCTACAACTGTTCTCCACCACAGGTCTCTCTACAACAGGTCTCTACCACAGGTCTCTCTACCACAGGTCTCTCTACCACAGGTCTCTTTACCATAGGTCTCTCTACCACAGCTCTCTCTACCACAGTTGTCTCTACCACAGCTCTCTTTACCACAGCTCTCTCTCCCACAGGTCTCTCTACCACAGGTCTCTCTACAACAGGTCTCTCTACAACAGGTCTCTACAACAGGTCTCTCTATAACAGGTCTCTCTACAACAGGTCTCTACAACAGGTCTCTCTACAACAGGTCTCTCTACAACAGGTCTCTCTACCACATGTCTCTACCACAGGTCTCTCTACAACAGGTCTCAAGAAAAGGTTTCTCTACAACAGGTCTCTCTACAACAGGTCTCTCTACCACAAGTCTCTCTACCACAGGTCTCTCTACCACAGGTCTCTCTACAACAGGTCTCTCTACAACAGGTCTCTACCACAGGTCTCTCTACAACAGGTCTCTCTACCACAGGTCTCTCTACAACAGGTCTCTCTACCACAGGTCACTCTACAACATGTCTCTCTACCACAGGTCTCTCTACAACAGGTCACTCTACAACAGGTCTCTCTACAACCGGTCTCCATCACGGGTCTCTCTACCACAGGTCTCTCTACAACAGGTCTCTCTACAACAGGTCTCTACAACTGTTCTCCACCACAGGTCTCTCTACAACAGGTCTCTACCACAGGTCTCTCTACCACAGGTCTCTCTACCACAGATCTCTTTACCATAGGTCTCTCTACCACAGCTCTCTCTACCACAGTTGTCTCTACCACAGCTCTCTTTACCACAGCTCTCTCTCCCACAGGTCTCTCTACCACAGGTCTCTCTACAACAGGTCTCTCTACAACAGGTCTCTACAACAGGTCTCTCTACAACAGGTCTCTACAACAGGTCTCTACAACAGGTCTCTCTACAACAGGTCTCTACCACAGGTCTCTACCACAGGTCTCTCTACAACAGGTCTCTCTACCACAGGTCTCTCTACAACAGGTCTCTCTACCACAGGTCACTCTACAACATGTCTCTCTACCACAGGTCTCTCTACAACAGGTCTCTACTACAGGTCTCTCTACCACAGGTCTCTCTACAACAGGTCTCTCTACCACAGGTCTCTCTAACACAAGTCTCTCTACCACAGGTCTCTCTACAACAAGTCTCTACAACAGGTCTCTCTACAACAGGTCTCCATACAGGTCTCTCTACCACAGGTCTCTCTACCACAGGTCTCTCTTCAACAGGTCTCTCTACCACAGGTCTCTCTACCACAGGTCTCTCTACCACAGGTCTCTCTACCACAGGTCTCTCTACAACAGGTCTCTCTACCACAGGTCTCTCTACAACAGGTCTCTCTACCACAGGTCTCTATACAACAGATCTCTACTACAGGTCTCTCTACCACAGGTCTCTCTACCACAGGTCTCTCTACCACAGGTCTCTTTACCATAGGTCTCTCTACCACAGCTCTCTCTACCACAGTTCTCTCTACCACAGCTCTCTTTACCACAGCTCTCTCTCCCACAGGTCTCTCTACCACAGGTCTCTTTACCATAGGTCTCTCTACCACAGCTCTCTCTACCACAGTTCTCTCTACCACAGCTCTCTTTACCACAGCTCTCTCTCCCACAGGTCTCTCTACCACAGGTCTCTCTACCACAGGTCTCTCTACAACAAGTCTCTACAACAGCTCTCTCCACCACAGGTCTCTACCACAGGTCTCTCTACAACAGGTCTCAAGAAAAGGTTTCTCTACAACAGGTCTCTCTACAACAGGTCTCTCTACCACAAGTCTCTCTACTACAGGTCTCTCTACCACAGGTCTCTCTACAACAGGTCTCTCTACAACAGGTCTCTCTACCACAGGTCTCTCTACCACAAGTCTCTCTACAACAAGTCTCTCCACCACAGGTCTCTACCACAGGTATCTCCACAACAGGTCTCTCTCCAACAGGTCTCTCTACAACAGGTCTCTCTATAACAGGTCTCTCTACAACAGGTCTCTACCACAGGTCTCTCTACAACAGGTCTCTCTACCACAGGTCTCTCTACCACAGGTCTCTCTACCAAAGGTCTCTCTACAACAGGTCTCTCTACAACAGGTCTCTACCACAGGTCTCTCTACAACCGGTCTCTCTACCACAGGTCTCTCTACAACAGGCCTCCACCACAGGTCTCTCTACCACAGGTCTCTCTACCACAGTTCTCTCTACAACAGTCCTCCACCACAGGTCTCTCTACCACAGGTCTCTCTACCACAGGTCTCTCTACAACAAGTCTCTACAACAGGTCTCTCCACTACAGGTCTCTACCACAGGTATCTCTACCACAGGTGTCTCTACAACAGGTCTCTCTACAACAGGTCTCTACAACAGGTCTCTTTACAACAGGTCTCTCTACCACAGGTCTCTCTACAACAGGTCTCTACAACAGGTCTCTCTACAACCGGTCTCCATCACGGGTCTCTCTACCACAGGTCTCTCTACAACAGGTCTCTCTACAACAGGTCTCTACAACTGTTCTCCACCACAGGTCTCTCTACAACAGGTCTCTACCACAGGTCTCTCTACCACAGGTCTCTCTACCACAGGTCTCTTTACCATAGGTCTCTCTACCACAGCTCTCTCTACCACAGTTGTCTCTACCACAGCTCTCTTTACCACAGCTCTCTCTCCCACAGGTCTCTCTACCACAGGTCTCTCTACAACAGGTCTCTCTACAACAGGTCTCTACAACAGGTCTCTCTATAACAGGTCTCTCTACAACAGGTCTCTACAACAGGTCTCTCTACAACAGGTCTCTCTACAACAGGTCTCTCTACCACATGTCTCTACCACAGGTCTCTCTACAACAGGTCTCAAGAAAAGGTTTCTCTACAACAGGTCTCTCTACAACAGGTCTCTCTACCACAAGTCTCTCTACCACAGGTCTCTCTACCACAGGTCTCTCTACAACAGGTCTCTCTACAACAGGTCTCTACCACAGGTCTCTCTACAACAGGTCTCTCTACCACAGGTCTCTCTACAACAAGTCTCTCTACCACAGGTCACTCTACAACATGTCTCTCTACCACAGGTCTCTCTACAACAGGTCTCTACTACAGGTCTCTCTACCACACGTCTCTCTACAACAGGTCTCTCTACCACAGGTCTCTCTAACACAAGTCTCTCTACCACAGGTCTCTCTACAACAAGTCTCTACAACAGGTCTCTCTACAACAGGTCTCCGCCACAGGTCTCTCTACCACAGGTCTCTCTACCACAGGTCTCTTCAACAGGTCTCTACCACAGGTCTCTCTACCACAGGTCTCTCTACCACAGGTCTCTCTACCACAGGTCTCTCTACAACAGGTCTCTCTACCACAGGTCTCTCTACAACAGGTCTCTCTACCACAGGTCTCTATACAACAGATCTCTACTACAGGTCTCTCTACCACAGGTCTCTCTACCACAGGTCTCTCTACCACAGGTCTCTTTACCATAGGTCTCTCTACCACAGCTCTCTCTACCACAGTTCTCTCTACCACAGCTCTCTTTACCACAGCTCTCTCTCCCAC
This sequence comes from Brachymystax lenok tsinlingensis, assembly GCA_030435695.1. NCBI lineage: Eukaryota > Metazoa > Chordata > Actinopteri > Salmoniformes > Salmonidae > Brachymystax > Brachymystax lenok. The sequence continues at coordinate 27,856,841 of CM059784.1, read as the reverse complement.
AGGTCTCTCTACATCAGGTCTCTTTACCATAGGTCTCTCTACCACAGCTCTCTCTACCACAGTTCTCTCTACCACAGCTCTCTTTACCACAGCTCTCTCTCCCACAGGTCTCTCTACCACAGGTCTCTCTACCACAGGTCTCTCTACAACAAGTCTCTACAACAGCTCTCTCCACCACAGGTCTCTACCACAGGTCTCTCTACAACAGGTCTCAAGAAAAGGTTTCTCTACAACAGGTCTCTCTACAACAGGTCTCTCTACCACAAGTCTCTCTACTACACGTCTCTCTACCACAGGTCTCTCTACAACAGGTCTCTCTACAACAGGTCTCTCTACCACAGGTCTCTCTACCACAAGTCTCTCTACAACAAGTCTCTCCACCACAGGTCTCTACCACAGGTATCTCTACAACAGGTCTCTCTACAACAGGTCTCTCTACAACAGGTCTCTCTATAACAGGTCTCTCTACAACAGGTCTCTACCACAGGTCTCTCTACAACAGGTCTCTCTACCACAGGTCTCTCTACCACAGGTCTCTCTACCAAAGGTCTCTCTACAACAGGTCTCTCTACAACAGGTCTCTACCACAGGTCTCTCTACAACAGGCCTCCACCACAGATCTCTATACCACAGGTCTCTCTACCACAGTTCTCTCTACAACAGTCCTCCACCACAGGTCTCTCTACCACAGGTCTCTCTACCACAGGTCTCTCTACAACAAGTCTCTACAACAGGTCTCTCCACTACAGGTCTCTACCACAGGTATCTCTACCACAGGTCTCTCTACAACAGGTCTCTCTACAACAGGTCTCTACAACAGGTCTCTTTACAACAGGTCTCTCTACCACAGGTCTCTCTACAACAGGTCTCTACAACAGGTCTCTCTACAACCGGTCTCCATCACGGGTCTCTCTACCACAGGTCTCTCTACAACAGGTCTCTCTACAACAGGTCTCTACAACTGTTCTCCACCACAGGTCTCTCTACAACAGGTCTCTACCACAGGTCTCTCTACCACAGGTCTCTCTACCACAGGTCTCTTTACCATAGGTCTCTCTACCACAGCTCTCTCTACCACAGTTGTCTCTACCACAGCTCTCTTTACCACAGCTCTCTCTCCCACAAGTCTCTCTACCACAGGTCTCTCTACAACAGGTCTCTCTACAACAGGTCTCTACAACAGGTCTCTCTATAACAGGTCTCTCTACAACAGGTCTCTACAACAGGTCTCTCTACAACAGGTCTCTCTACAACAGGTCTCTCTACCACATGTCTCTACCACAGGTCTCTCTACAACAGGTCTCAAGAAAAGGTTTCTCTACAACAGGTCTCTCTACAACAGGTCTCTCTACAACAGGTCTCTCTACCACAGGTCTCTCTACCACAGGTCTCTCTACAACAGGCCTCTCTACAACAGGTCTCTACCACAGGTCTCTCTACAACAGGTCTCTCTACCACAGGTCTCTCTACAACAGGTCTCTCTACCACAGGTCACTCTACAACATGTCTCTCTACCACAGGTCTCTCTACAACAGGTCTCTACTACAGGTCTCTCTACCACAGGTCTCTCTACAACAGGTCTCTCTACCACAGGTCTCTCTAACACAAGTCTCTCTACCACAGGTCTCTCTACAACAAGTCTCTACAACAGGTCTCTCTACAACAGGTCTCCGCCACAGGTCTCTCTACCACAGGTCTCTCTACCACAGGTCTCTCTTCAACAGGTCTCTCTACCACAGGTCTCTCTACCACAGGTCTCTCCACCACAGGTCTCTCTACCACAGGTCTCTCTACCACAGGTCTCTCTACAACAGATCTCTCTACCACAGGTCTCTCTACAACAGGTCTCTCTACCACAGGTCTCTATACAACAGATCTCTACTACAGGTCTCTCTACCACAGGTCTCTCTACCACAGGTCTCTTTACCATAGGTCTCTCTACCACAGCTCTCTCTACCACAGTTCTCTCTACCACAGCTCTCTTTACCACAGCTCTCTCTCCCACAGGTCTCTCTACCACAGGTCTCTCTACCACAGGTCTCTCTACAACAAGTCTCTACAACAGCTCTCTCCACCACAGGTCTCTACCACAGGTCTCTCTACAACAGGACTCAAGAAAAGGTTTCTCTACAACAGGTCTCTCTACAACAGGTCTCTCTACCACAAGTCTCTCTACTACAGGTCTATCTACCACAGGTCTCTCTACAACAGGTCTCTCTACAACAGGTATCTCTACCACAGGTCTCTCTACCACAAGTCTCTCTACAACAAGTCTCTCCACCACAGGTCTCTACCACAGGTATCTCTACAACAGGTCTCTCTACAACAGGTCTCTCTACAACAGGTCTCTCTATAACAGGTCTCTCTACAACAGGTCTCTACCACAGGTCTCTCTACAACAGGTCTCTCTACCACAGGTCTCTCTACAACAGGTCTCTCTACCACAGGTCACTCTACAACAGGTCTCTCTACCACAGGTCTCTCTACAACAGGTCTCTACTACAGGTCTCTCTACCACAGGTCTCTCTACAACAGGTATCCACCACAGGTCTCTCTACAACAGGTCTCTCTACCACAGGTCTCTCTAACACAAGTCTCTCTACCACAGGTCTCTCTACAACAAGTCTCCACCACAGGTCTCTTTACCACAGGTCTCTCTACCACAGGTCTCTCTTCAACAGGTCTCTCTACCACAGGTCTCTCTACCACAGGTCTCTCTACAACAAGACTCTACAACAGGTCTCTCCACCACAGGTCTCTCTACCACATGTCTCTCTACCACAGGTCTCTCTACCACAGGTCTCTCTACAACAAGTCTCTACAACAGGTCTCTCTACTACAGGTCTCTCTACAACAGGTCTCCACCACAGGTTTCTCTACCACAGGTCTCTCTACCACAGGTCTCTCTTCAACAGGTCTCTCTACCACAGGTCTCTCTACCACAGGTCTCTCTACGTCAGGTCTCCACCACAGGTCTCTCTACAACAGGTCTCTCTACCACAGGTCTCTCTAACACAAGTCTCTCTACCACAGGTCTCTCTACAACAAGACTCTACAACAGGTCTCTCTACAACAGGTCTCCACCACAGGTCTCTCTACCACAGGTCTCTCTACCACAGGTCTCTCTACAACAGGTCTCTCTACCACAGGTCTCTCTACAACAGGTCTCTCTACCACTGGTCTCTCTTCCACAGGTCTCTCTACAACAAGTCTCTACAACATGTCTCTCTACAACTGTTCTCCACCACAGGTCTCTCTAACACAAGTCTCTCTACCACAGTTCTCTGTACAACAAGTCTCTACAACAGGTCTCTCTACAACAGTTCTCCACCACAGGTCTCTCTACCACAGGTCTCTCTACCACAGGTCTCTCTTCAACAGGTCTCTCCACCACAGGTCTCTCTACCACAGTTCTCTCCACCACAGGTCTCTCTACCACAGGTCTCTCTACAACAGGTCTCTCTACCACAGGTCTCTCTACAACAAGTCACTACAACAGGTCTCTCTACCACAGGTCTCTCTACAACAGGCATCCACCACAGGTATCTCTACCACAGGTCTCTCTACAACAGGTCTCTCTACAAGAGGTCTCTACAACAGGTCTCTCCACCACAGATCTCTACCACAGGTATCTCTACCACAGGTCTCTCTACAACAGCTCTCTCTACAACAGCTCTCTCTATAACAGGTCTCTCTACAACAGGTCTCTCTACAACAGGTCTCTCTACAACAGGCCTCTCTACCACAGGTCTCTCTACAACAGGTCTCTACAACAGGTCTCTCTACAACCGGTCTCCATCACGGGTCTCTCTACAACAGGTCTCTCTACCACAGGTCTCTCTACAACAGGTCTCTACAACAGGTCTCTCTACAACCGGTCTCCATCACGGGTCTCTCTACCACAGGTCTCTCTACAACAGGTCTCTCTACAACTGTTCTCCACCACAGGTCTCTCTACAACAGGTCTCTACCACAGGTCTCTCTACAACCGGTCTCTCTACCACAGGTCTCTCTTCAACAGGCCTCCACCACAGGTCTCTCTACCAAAGGTCTCTCTACAACAGGTCTCTCTACAACAGGTCTCTACAACAGGTCTCTCCACCACAGGTCTCTACCACAGGTATCTCTACCACAGGTCTCTCTACAACAGGTCTCTCTACAACAGGTCTCTCTATAACAGGTCTCTCTACAACAGGTCTCTACAACAGGTCTCTCTACAACAGGTCTCTCTACCACAGGTCTCTCTACAACAGGTCTCTACAACAGGTCTCTCTACAACCGGTCTCCATCACGGGTCTCTCTACCACAGGTCTCTCTACAACATGTCTCTCTACAACTGTTCTCCACCACAGGTCTCTCTACAACAGGTCTCTACCACAGGTCTCTCTACCACAGGTCTCTTTACCATAGGTCTCTCTACCACAGCTCTCTCTACCACAGGTCTCTCTACCACAGCTCTCTTTACCACAGCTCTCTCTCCACAGGTCTCTCTACCACAGGTCTCTCTATCAGGTTATCATTGAACAGAGGCAAATCACATCCTTCAATACAGGTCTTAATAATATCACAATGCAACAAACCTATAAAACTTTTTACGACATCCCGAGGCCTTGCACTTTATCTAAGTGTTTGAGATGTTATAAAATATTTTTATGTCCATCCTTGTTGAGAGATGACATTATAACACTTTATAGATTTTTTTGTACTGCGACATATTTACTGAGTAGAGTTTGTTTTTACAAGGTCTAGAAAAGTTTTAGTAGGGATGTTTGGAAACACCTTACATGAGACGCAGGTGTGATGAATGAACAGTTATTTACACATCTGAAAAGGCTGTTATGATGAGTATTGAGCTGTGACAATGGCCTAGAGCTTATCTACACATAACTATCCATGATTAACCTGACAGGAATATTGGAGAATCCTCCCCTCACCTTCTATCTCTCTCACTCCCCCCTCCCTATCTATCTATATTCCTCCCCCCTTCCTATCTATCTCTCTCCCTTCCCCCTCCCTATTTATCTCTCTCCCTTCCCCCTCCCTATCTATCTCCCTCCCTCCCCCCTCCCTATCTATCTCTCTCTCTCCCACCCCCTCCCTATCTATCTCTCACCCTCCACCTCTCTCTCTCTCTCTCTCTCTCTCTCTCTCTCTCTCTCTCTCTCTCTCTTTCTCTCTCTCTCTCTCTCTCTCTCTCTCTCTCTCTCTCTCTCTCTCTCTCACACAGAAGCACACACACAAAAACACACAGAGAGAGAGAGAAAATTAATCGGCAGCAATTAAACTGATGGGATGGCTAAATCTATCTATGCCCCTTATTATGATTATCCATTACTCTCCTCCGTCCCCCCTCCTTCCCCTCTTCTTTAGAGGAAAAAAATACTTTACTGACAATTTGCAGTGAAGGCTAGTGCCATAACTCTAGCATGTGTCTGTAGCTGCTATTGATGGGCCAGTTTAACTGGCATTTCACTCAATGCTGATTGATTAGAACATAAAGTAACAAGAGAGGAACAATCACTTCAGGGAGATGGATGGAGAGAAGTGTGTGTGTGTGCGTGTGGGTAGGTAGAGATTGTGTGTGTCTTTGGCGCGTACGAGAGTGTGAGAGATAGTGCGAGAGTGCGATAGAGAGTGTGAGGGAGAGTGCGAGAGAGTGAGAGAGAGAGTGCGAGAGAGAGTGCGAGAGAGAGAGAGAGAGAGAGAGAGAGAGAGAGAGAGAGAGAGAGAGAGAGAGAGAGAGAGAGAGAGAGAGAGAGAGAGAGAGAGAGAGAGAGAGAGGATCAATTCACAGAAACCAGCCAAATGTGCAGTTTCTCTGTTGATGCAACATATCTACACATGGAAAACAAGGAGAACCTTCTAACTTCAATAGGAAAACATCCTATCTCAAACAGAATTCATAGTTTTTCAATTAATGCAACCATCTTTCAAAGACAAAGCAGCTCACAGGATCAAGGGGATGACATTTATTTTGTAGAGTATTTCACCCAGGAACTATCAGAGTGACGCTCTCTCTTCCTCCCATACGGCCTTGAAATCAAACACATTTGATTACCAAGGTCTCTGTGCGTTCTTGTCAAACACATTTGATTACCATGGTCTCTGTGCGTTCTTGTCAAACACATTTGATTACCATGCTCTCTGTGCGTTCTTGTCAAACACATGTGATTACCAAGGTCTCTGTGCGTTCTTGTCAAACACATGTGATTACCAAGGTCTCTGTGCATTCTTGTCAAACACATGTGATTACCAAGGTCTCTGTGCGATCTTGTCAAACACATGTAATTACCAAGGTCTCTGTGCGTTCTTGTCAAACACATGTGATTACCGAGGTCTCTGTGCATTCTTGTCAAACACATGTGATTACCAAGGTCTCTGTGCGTTCTTGTCAAACACATGTGATTACCGAGGTCTCTGTGCATTCTTGTCAAACACATGTGATTACCAAGGTCTCTGTGCCTTCTTGTCAAACACATGTAATTACCAAGGTCTCTGTGCATTCTTGTCAAACACATGTAATTACCAAGGTCTCTGTGCATTCTTGTCAAACACATTTGATTACCAAGGTCTCTGTGCGTTCTTGTCAAACACATTTGATTGATGTATTAGCGACAGACGGTAGTTCTATTGTATTAGAAACACACGGTAGTTCTATTGTAGTAGAGACAGACATTAGTTCTATTGTATTGGCGACAGACGGTAGTTCTGTTGTATTAGAGACTGACAGTAGTTCTGTTGTATTAGAGACAGACAGTAGTTCTATTGTATTAGCGAAAGACGGTAGTTCTATTGTAGTAGAGACAGACGGTAGTTCTATTGTATTAGAGACGGATGGTAGTTCTATTGTATTATTGACAGACGGTTGTTCTATTGTATTAGAGACAGACGGTAGTTCTCTTGATTTAGAGACAGACGGTTGTTAATTGTATAAGCGACGAATGTAAGTTCTATTGTATTAGAGACATACAGTAGTTCTATTGTATTAGTGACAGACCGTAGTTCTATTGTATTAGTGACAGATGATTGATCTATTGTATTAGCGACAGACGGTAGTTCTATTGTGTTAGTGACAGACGGGAATTATTTTGTATTTTAAGACAGACGGTAGTTCTTTTGTATTAGACACAGACGGTAGTTCTATTGTATTGGCGACAGACGGTAGTTCTATTGTATTAGAGACAGACGGTAGTTCTATTGTATTAGAGACTGATGGTAGTTCTATTGTATTAGCGACAGACGGTAGTTCTATTGTAGTAGAGACAGACGGTAGTTCTATTGTATTAGAGACGGATGGTAGTTCTATTGTAGTGTTGACAGACATTAGTACAATTGTATTAGAGACAGACGGGAGTTCTATTGTTTTAGAGACTGATGATAGTTTTATTGTATTAGAGACAGTTGGTAGTTCTATTGTATTAGAGACTGATGATAGTTTTATTGTATTAGAGACTGATGGTAGTTCTATTGTATTAGAGACAGACGGTAGTTCTATTGTATTAGAGACAGACGGTAGTTCTATTGTATTAGAGACAGACGGTAGTTCTATTGTATTAGAGACTGATGGTAGTTCTATTGTAGTAGAGACTGACATTAGTCTATTGTAATGGCGACAGACGGTAGTTCTATTGTATTAGTGACAGACGGAAGTTCTATTGTATTATTGATGGACGGTAGTTCTATTGTATTAGTGACAGACGGTAGTTCTATTGTATTAGCGACAGACGGTAGTTATATTGTATTAGCGACAAACGGTAGTTCTATTGAATTAGAGACAGACGGTAGTTCTATTATATTGGCGACAGACGGATATTCTATTGTATTAGAAACAGACGGTAGTTCTATTGTATTAGAGACAGACGGTAGTTCTATTGTATTGGCGACTGACGGTTATTCTATTGTATTAGACACAGACAGTAGTTCTATTGTATTAGATACTGACAGTAATTCTATTGTATTAGAGACAGACGGTAGTTATATTGTATTGTTGACAGACGTTAGTTCAATTGTATTAGAGACAGACGGTAGTTCTATTGTATTAGTGACTGATGGTGGCTATTGTATTAGAAACTGACATTAGTTCTATTGTAATGGCGACAGACGGTAGTTCTATTGTATTATAGACTGACGGTATTTCTATTGTGTTAGAGATAGACAGTAGTTCTATTGTATTAGAGACATGCGGTAGTTCTATTGTTTTAGAGACTGACGGTAGTTCTATTGTATTAGAGACAGACGGTAGTTCTATTGTAATAGAGACTGACAGTAATTATATTTTAGTAGAGACAGACGGTAGTTCTATTGTATTGGCGACAGACGGTAGTTCTATTGTATTAGAGACAGACGGTAGTTCTATTGTATTAGCGACAGACGGTATTTCTATTGTATTAGAGACAGACGGTTGTTCTATTGTAATAGCGACAGACGGTAGTTCTATTATATTAGAGACTGACGGTTGTTCTATTGTATTACAGACAGTTGGTAGATCTATTGCATTGGCGACAGACGGTAGTTCTATTGTATTAGCGACATGCGGTAGTTCTATTGTATTAGAGACTGATGGTAGTTTTATTGTATTTCAGACAGACGGTAGTTCTATTGTATTAGAGACTGACAGTAATTCTATTGTATTAGAGACAGACGGTAGTTATATTGTATTGGCGACAGACGGTAGTTCTATTGTATTAGAGACAGACGGTAGTTCTATTGTAATAGAGACTGACAGTAATTCTATTGTAGTAGAGACAGACGGTAGTTCTATTGTATTGGCGACAGACGGTAGTTCTATTGTATTAGAGACAGACGGTAGTTCTATTGTATTAGAGACTGACAGTAATTCTATTGTATTAGAGACAGACGGTAGTTCTATTGCATCAGACGGTAGTTCTGTTGTATTAGAGACTGACCGTAGTTCTATTGTATTAGCGACAGACTGTCATTCTATTGTATTAGCGACAGACGGTAGTTCTATTGTATTAGCGACAGACGTTAGTTCCATTGCATTAATGACTGACGTTAGTCCTATTGTATTAGTGACAGACGGTAGTTCTATTGTTTTAGTGACAGACGGTAGTTCTATTGTATTAGAGACAGACGGTAGTTCTATTGTATTAGCGACAGACTGTAGTTCTATTGTATTAGCGACAGACTGTAGTTCTATTGTATTAGCGACAGACGGTAGTCCTATTGTATTAGCGACAGACTGTAGTTCTATTGTATTAGCGACAGATGGTAGTTCTATTGTATTAGAGACAGACGGGAGTTCTATTGTTTTAGAGACTGATGATAGTTTTATTGTATTAGAGACAGTTGGTAGTTCTATTGTATTAGAGACTGATGATAGTTTTATTGTATTAGAGACTGATGGTAGTTCTATTGTATTAGAGACAGACGGTAGTTCTATTGTATTAGAGACAGACGGTAGTTCTATTGTATTAGAGACAGACGGTAGTTCTATTGTATTAGAGACTGATGGTAGTTCTATTGTAGTAGAGACTGACATTAGTCTATTGTAATGGCGACAGACGGTAGTTCTATTGTATTAGTGACAGACGGAAGTTCTATTGTATTATTGATGGACGGTAGTTCTATTGTATTAGTGACAGACGGTAGTTCTATTGTATTAGCGACAGACGGTAGTTATATTGTATTAGCGACAAACGGTAGTTCTATTGAATTAGAGACAGACGGTAGTTCTATTATATTGGCGACAGACGGATATTCTATTGTATTAGAGACAGACGGTAGTTCTATTGTAATAGAGACTGACAGTAATTCTATTGTAGTAGAGACAGACGGTAGTTCTATTGTATTGGCGACAGACGGTAGTTCTATTGTATTAGAGACAGACGGTAGTTCTATTGTATTAGAGACTGACAGTAATTCTATTGTATTAGAGACAGACGGTAGTTCTATTGCATCAGACGGTAGTTCTGTTGTATTAGAGACTGACCGTAGTTCTATTGTATTAGCGACAGACTGTCGTTCTATTGTATTAGCGACAGACGGTAGTTCTATTGTATTAGCGACAGACGTTAGTTCCATTGCATTAATGACTGACGTTAGTCCTATTGTATTAGTGACAGACGGTAGTTCTATTGTTTTAGTGACAGACGGTAGTTCTATTGTATTAGAGACAGACGGTAGTTCTATTGTATTAGCGACAGACTGTAGTTCTATTGTATTAGCGACAGACTGTAGTTCTATTGTATTAGCGACAGACGGTAGTCCTATTGTATTAGCGACAGACTGTAGTTCTATTGTATTAGCGACAGATGGTAGTTCTATTGTATTAGAGACAGACGGGAGTTCTATTGTTTTAGAGACTGATGATAGTTTTATTGTATTAGAGACAGTTGGTAGTTCTATTGTATTAGAGACTGATGATAGTTTTATTGTATTAGAGACTGATGGTAGTTCTATTGTATTAGAGACAGACGGTAGTTCTATTGTATTAGAGACAGACGGTAGTTCTATTGTATTAGAGACAGACGGTAGTTCTATTGTATTAGAGACTGATGGTAGTTCTATTGTAGTAGAGACTAACATTAGTCTATTGTAATGGCGACAGACGGTAGTTCTATTGTATTAGTGACAGACGGAAGTTCTATTGTATTATTGATGGACGGTAGTTCTATTGTATTAGTGACAGACGGTAGTTCTATTGTATTAGCGACAGACGGTAGTTATATTGTATTAGCGACAAACGGTAGTTCTATTGAATTAGAGACAGACGGTAGTTCTATTATATTGGCGACAGACGGATATTCTATTGTATTAGAAACAGACGGTAGTTCTATTGTATTAGAGACAGACGGTAGTTCTATTGTATTGGCGACTGACGGTTATTCTATTGTATTAGACACAGACAGTAGTTCTATTGTATTAGATACTGACAGTAATTCTATTGTATTAGAGACAGACGGTAGTTATATTGTATTGTTGACAGACGTTAGTTCAATTGTATTAGAGACAGACGGTAGTTCTATTGTATTAGTGACTGATGGTGGCTATTGTATTAGAAACTGACATTAGTTCTATTGTAATGGCGACAGACGGTAGTTCTATTGTATTATAGACTGACGGTATTTCTATTGTGTTAGAGATAGACAGTAGTTCTATTGTATTAGAGACATGCGGTAGTTCTATTGTTTTAGAGACTGACGGTAGTTCTATTGTATTAGAGACAGACGGTAGTTCTATTGTAATAGAGACTGACAGTAATTATATTTTAGTAGAGACAGACGGTAGTTCTATTGTATTGGCGACAGACGGTAGTTCTATTGTATTAGAGACAGGCGGTAGTTCTATTGTATTAGCGACAGACGGTATTTCTATTGTATTAGAGACAGACGGTTGTTCTATTGTAATAGCGACAGACGGTAGTTCTATTATATTAGAGACTGACGGTTGTTCTATTGTATTACAGACAGTTGGTAGATCTATTGCATTGGCGACAGACGGTAGTTCTATTGTATTAGCGACATGCGGTAGTTCTATTGTATTAGAGACTGATGGTAGTTTTATTGTATTTCAGACAGACGGTAGTTCTATTGTATTAGAGACTGACAGTAATTCTATTGTATTAGAGACAGACGGTAGTTATATTGTATTGGCGACAGACGGTAGTTCTATTGTATTAGAGACAGACGGTAGTTCTATTGTAATAGAGACTGACAGTAATTCTATTGTAGTAGAGACAGACGGTAGTTCTATTGTATTGGCGACAGACGGTAGTTCTATTGTATTAGAGACAGACGGTAGTTCTATTGTATTAGAGACTGACAGTAATTCTATTGTATTAGAGACAGACGGTAGTTCTATTGCATCAGACGGTAGTTCTGTTGTATTAGAGACTGACCGTAGTTCTATTGTATTAGCGACAGACTGTAGTTCTATTGTATTAGCGACAGACGGTAGTTCTATTGTATTAGCGACAGACGTTAGTTCCATTGCATTAATGACTGACGTTAGTCCTATTGTATTAGTGACAGACGGTAGTTCTATTGTTTTAGTGACAGACGGTAGTTCTATTGTATTAGAGACAGACGGTAGTTCTATTGTATTAGCGACAGACTGTAGTTCTATTGTATTAGCGACAGACGGTAGTTCTATTGTATTAGCGACAGACTGTAGTTCTATTGTATTAGCGACAGATGGTAGTTCTATTGTATTAGCGACAGACGGTAGTTCTATTGTATTAGCGACAGACGGTAGTTCTATTGTATTAGCGACAGACTGTAGTTCTATTGTATTAGCGACAGACGGTAGTTCTATTGTATTAGTGACTGACGTTAGTTCCATTGCATTAATGACTGACGTTAGTCCTATTGTATTAGTGACAGACGGTAGTTCTATTGTTTTAGTGACAGACGGTAGTTCTATTGTATTAGAGACAGACGGTAGTTCTATTGTATTAGCGACAGACTGTAGTTCTATTGTATTAGCGACAGACGGTAGTTCTATTGTATTAGCGACAGACTGTAGTTCTATTGTATTAGCGACAGATGGTAGTTCTATTGTATTAGCGACAGACGGTAGTTCTATTGTATTAGCGACAGACGGTAGTTCTATTGTATTAGCGACAGACTGTAGTTCTATTGTATTAGCGACAGACGGTAGTTCTATTGTATTAGCGACAGACTGTAGTTCTATTGTATTAGCGACAGATGGTAGTTCTATTGTATTAGCGACAGACGGTAGTTCTATTGTATTAGCGACAGACGGTAGTTCTATTGTATTAGCGACAGACTGTAGTTCTATTGTATTAGCGACAGACGGTAGTTCTATTGCATTAGTGACTGACGTTAGTTCTATTGTATTAGTGACAGACGGTAGTTCTATTGTTTTAGTGACAGACGGTAGTTCTATTGTATTAGAGACAGACGGTAGTTCTATTGTATTAGCGACAGACGGTAGTTCTATTGTATTAGCGACAGACTGTAGTTCTATTGTATTAGCGACAGACGGTAGTTCTATTGTATTAGCGACAGACATTAGTTCTATTGCATTAGAGACAGACGGTAGTTATTTTGTATTAGGGAAGAACGGAGTTGGTGAAGAGAGAGAGAGAGAGAGAGAGAGAGAGAGAGAGAGAGAGAGAGAGAGAGAGAGAGAGAGAGAGAGAGAGAGACAGAGCTGGTGAAAGAGAGAGAAAGAGAGAGAGACATACAGAGCTGGTGAAAGAGAGAGAAAGGGAGACAGACATGCAGAGCTGGTGAAAGAGAGAGAAAGAGAGACAGACTTACAGAGCTGGTGAAAGATAGAGAAAGAGAGACAGACATACAGAGCTGGTGAAAGAGAGAGAAAGAACGACAGACATGCAGAGCTGGTGAAAGAGAGAGAAAGAACGACAGACATGCAGAGCTCGTGAAAGAGAGAGAAAGAGAGACAGACTTACAGAGCTGGTGAAAGAGAGAGAAAGAGAGACAGACTTACAGAGCTGGTGAAAGAGAGAGATAGAGAGACAGACTTACAGAGCTGGTGAAAGAGAGAGAAAGAACGACAGACATGCAGAGCTCGTGAAAGAGAGAGAAAGAGAGACAGACTTACAGAGCTGGTGAAAGAGAGAGAAAGAGAGACAGACATGCAGAGCTCGTGAAAGAGAGAGAAAGAGAGACAGACTTACAGAGCTGGTGAAAGAGAGAGAAAGAGAGACAGACTTACAGAGCTGGTGAAAGAGAGAAATAGAGAGACAGACATACAGAGCTGGTGAAAGAGAGAGAAAGAGAGACAGACTTACAGAGCTGGTGAAAGAGAGAGAAAGAACGACAGACATGCAGAGCTGGTGAAAGTGAGAGAAAGAGAGAGAGACATACAGAGCTGGTGAAAGAGAGAGATAGAGCAATAAAGACCCAAAGAGAGAGGATGAGAGAGAGCTCTTGGTCTCACAGGGCTTGTAGCCCCCATGCCATGTGTCCGACTATACAGAACAATTAAACACACACACACACAAACGCAACACAACCATTAAACCACCAAAATCAGCGATCCGTGACCCCATAACACTCATAAGGATTTTAGATAGCACAGAAAAACACATCATCTTCCCTCAGAGCCATTTCACAATCAGTGTGGTTTAATGAAAAAGAATGAAGCTTTCCCCCGAAGGTCTGAGACAGGTTAGTAGAGAGAGAGAGAGAGAGAGAGAGAGAGAGAGAGAGAGAGAGAGAGAGAGAGAGAGAGAGAGAGAGAGAGAGAGAGCATAGCCTTGCTATTGAGAAAGGCCGCCGTAGGCAGACCTGGCTCTCAAGAGAAGACAGGCTAAGTGCACACTGCCCACAAAATGAGGTGGAAACTTAGCTGCACTTCCTAACCTCTTGCCAAATGTATGATCATATTAGAGAACAGAACCACAAAGAATTTGAAAACAAATCAAATTTTGATAAACTCCCATATCTATTGGGTGAAATACCACAGTGTGCAATCACAGAAGCAAGATTTGTGACCTGTTGCCACAAGAAAAGGGCATCTATTGAAGAACCAACACCATTGTAAATACAACCCATATTTACGTTTAATTATTTTCCCTTTTGTATTTTAACTATTTACACATCATTACAACACTGTATATAGACATAATGACAGTTGAAATGTCTTTATTCTTTTGGAACTTCTGTGAGTGTAATGTTTACTGTTCATTTTTTGTCTATTTCACTTTTGTTTATTATCTATTTCACACGCTTTGGCAATGTAGACATATGTTTCCCATGCAATGAAAGCCCTTTGAATTGGAGAGAGAGAGAGAGAGAGAGAGAGAGAGAGAGAGAGAGAGAGAGAGAGAGAGAGAGAGAGAGAGAGAGGCTAACAGGACAGCAAGCAATCATCCTCAGAGGGATCTCAGACAATATTTGAACGTGTCCAGCCAATGTTTAACTTAATGTTTACTGTAGACACCAAAACATGACTGACAGTTACATACAGAGTAACCAGGGCACACACACACACACTCATGCCATACACACATGCATGCAATCACACACACACGCAATTACACACTCACACACACTTCAGCACTCCGCTCCACGTCTTGTCTAAATTACAGCTCCAGTGCATGTGTGTGTGTGTGTGTGTGTGTGTGTGTGTGTGTGTGTGTGTGTGTGTGTGTGTGTGTGCGAGTCTGTGTGTGTGTTGCTGTCTTTCTGCCCGCCTACTCCTGAGGAAGATCATGGTTCCTAATAGTTGTCTGGGAATAAATTACTGTTTTAATTACACATGCTAATGTTTTCCCTGCTATTAAACATTTATGCATGGAGGCATCTAGAGATCCTTAGTGCTGACTCGCTATAGGTCCCTGGGGGCTGGGGGCTAGCAGAGGGGGCAGAAGAGGGAAAGTGCCACCGCTGCAGTTCCCATCTCTCTGCCCCTGCCGTGCCACACTGTAAAACACTGCTTTAATGTTGTACTCTTTCTCTACTGGCTCTTTGGCAGGAAGCCTGCTGAAGATAACTACTGAGCTTTTACCCAGCAGGGGTAAGGGACAAGGGTAGGAGGGAGAGAGAGAGAATTACATTACAGAATGAGGGTATCTACTGCACTGTACAGTAATGTTCTCCAGTACAGTATATGTTAATGAGAGACTTAGAGAAGTGCTGCTTGCCTCTGGGACCCCTGCTGCACTGATCTGGTTAAATCAATAACACCAGTAATTCAATTACTGTTCCCTCCTCTCTTACCCTACACTGTTATCACTGTTTCACTGTCCCCTGTCCTCTACAGCTCACTGTTTCACTGTCCCCTGTCCTCTACAACTCACTGTTTCACTGTCCCCTGTCCTCTACAGCTCACTGTTTCAATGTCCTCTATCCTCTACAGCTCACTGTTTCAATGTCCTCTATCCTCTACAACTCACTGTTTCACTGTCCTCTATCCTCTACAACTCACTGTTTCACTGTCCTCTATCCTCTACAACTCACTGGTTCAATGTCCTCTATCCTCTACAGCTCACTGTTTCACTGTCCTCTATCCTCTACAACTCACTGTTTCAATGTCCTCTATCCTCTATAACTCACTGTTTCACTGTTTCACTGTCCTCTATCCTCTACAGCTCACTGTTTCACTGTCCTCTATCCTCTACAACTAACTGTTTCACTGTCCTCTATAACTCACTGTTTCACTGTTTCACTGTCCTCTATCCTCTACAGCTCACTGTTTCACTGTCCTCTATAACTCACTGTTTCACTGTTTCACTGTCCTCTATCCTCTACAGCTCACTGTTTCACTGTCCTCTATCCTCTACAACTAACTGTTTCACTGTCCTCTATAACTCACTGTTTCACTGTTTCACTGTCCTCTATCCTCTACAGCTCACTGTTTCACTGTCCTCTATAACTCACTGTTTCACTGTTTCACTGTCCTCTATCCTCTACAGCTCACTGTTTCACTGTCCTCTATAACTCACTGTTTCACTGTTTCACTGTCCTCTATCCTCTACAGCTCACTGTTTCACTGTCCTCTATCCTCTACAGCTCACTGTTTCACTGTCCTCTATCCTCTACAGCTCACTGTTTCACTGTCCTCTATCCTCTACAACTAACTGTTTCACTGTCCTCTATAACTCACTGTTTCACTGTCCTCTATCCTCTACAACTCACTGTTTCACTGTCCTCTATTCTCTACAACTCACTGTTTCACTGTCCTCTATCCTCTACAACTCACTGCAGAGGCAGCAGACACTCCGTTACCCCCTAGATGCAGATCAGTATTGTGTTTTACCCACAAATAAAGGTTTGTTAGGGGAGGGTTAGCTGCTACTTGGAATAGATTTAGGGTTAGTGTTGAGGCTATGGGGTAGGCGGTAGGGTTAGGGTTAGAGTTGAGGCTAGGGGTAGGGTTAGGGTTGAAGCTAAGGGTAGGTTTAGGGTTGAGGCTAGTGGTAGGGTTAGGGTTGAGCGATAAATGCTTTCCGTTCATTATTAAAAAGTAATCACGGTTTCCAATTTTGGTTTTGGTAATATTATATGAAATAATCACAGGGATAACACCCTTTTTTTTATTTTTCGCCTAAAATGACATACTCAAATCTAACTGCCTGTAGCTCAGGCCCTGAAGCAAGGATATGCATATTCTTGGTACAGTTTTAAAGGAAACACTTTGAAGTTTGTGGAAATGTGAACTGAATGTAGAAGTATATAACACAATAGATCTGGTAGAAGAAAATACAAAGACAAAAACAAACAGTTTTTTTCTTCCACCATCTTTGAAATGCAACAGAAAGGTCCCAGTTCTAGCCATCACTCTGGTTGTAATTCCGATGGTATCCACAAAATACCAGCAGTGTATGTGTCTGGTTACATTCTAGGATCTCTGAGGAATACATACAATTGTGATTTGTTCAGGGTTAGATTTTAACAGATTCCATTCTTTGCAAATTGAACGAGTGGAAATACAAAATTGATCGTGCATGCTATATGGACCTTTTAGGATATGAAAAAGGATTTTATCTAATAAAACAACACTTCATGTTATCTCTGAGACCCTTTGGATGATAAATTAGAGCAAGATTTCAGAATGTAAGTACACATTTCACCTTCAGGAGTGAATTTATCGAACCTGTCGCGGTGAAAAAAGTGTTTTGTTGTTAGGAGCTCTCCTCAAACAATAGCATGGCATTTTTTCGCAGTAATAGCTACTGTAAATTGGACAGTGCAGTTACATTAACATGAATTTAAGCTTTCAGCCGATATAAGACACTTATATGTACTGACATTTGTTGTTTCTCTAAAATCTGTGATCGTGACACAAGTTACAACTGTCCCGTTGACAGGACGCCTATCCCTAATGACTTTAGAGCTTTTTAATGGAATTATTCCATTGTCTATGTCAGGTCCACATAGAAAAATAGGAAATTACTATCAAATAATACAATATTTTTGTTGTGTATATAACTTAGTTTTATTTGATGACTTTGTAATTGTTCATTCCTTAAAGTAATCATCTCATCTCTGCTCAGGCAGTGGCATCCAGCCAGCCAGACAGCCATCTAATGGTATCTCTGTGCTCCCCATACTGTACTGTCTGTAGTCATCCTATTTAGCTAAGCTAGCCTGCCCAAGTATGCTGCTGAGCTCTCTGACAAAATAATTTTACTAGTTCTTCAAAGTAGATACTTTCACAAATTGTTTATTCCTCTCTCTCATCATCATTGTGTTGTGTACATTCCTCTCTCGTGCGGTCTATGCGGTCTGTGTGTATCTAACCTATCGTAGCAGGGGCAAAGGTTTATCCATCTCTGTCCGAGCCGAGAATAACAGTCGCGATGGTCATTGCAGTTAATTACCATGTTTCTGCTCGGAACTAGGTTTAATATTTTCTTAATGAAAAAAACAACTCTCTTCACCCCAGCTTCCCATATAGATCTTGACTTTATTTTTCTCATAAATGATCTGATTTCTCTCTAGAGAAATGGCGCATTGGAAATTCAAGGAATTGAATTGACGTTGGTCAATTAGTTGTTTAATAAAAAAAAAACGAAATGTTGGTTAATAATTGCTCAGCACTTGTTAAGGTTGAGGCTAGGGTTAGGGTTAGTGTTGAGGCTAGGGGTAGGGTTAGTGTTGAGGCAAAGGGGTAGGGTTAGTGTTGAGGCTAGGGATAGTGTTGAGGCTAGGGCTAGAGTTAGTGTTGAGGCTAGGGGTAGGGTTAGTGTTGAGGCTAGGGGTAGAGTTAGTGTTGAGGCTAGGGGTAGGGTTAGTGTTGAGGCTAGGGGTAGGGTTAGTGTTGAGGCTAGGGCTAGAGATAGTGTTGAAGCTAGGGGTAGGGTTAGTGTTGAGGCTAGGGGTAGGGTTAGTGTTGAGGCTAGGGCTAGGGTTAGTGTTGAGGCTAGAGTTAGTGTTGAGGCTAGGGGTAGGGTTAGTGTTGAGGCTAGGGGTAGAGTTAGTGTTGAGGCTAGAGTTAGTGTTGAGGCTAGGGGTAGGGTTAGTGTTGAGGCTAGGGGTAGAGTTAGTGTTGAGGCTAGAGTTAGTGTTGAGGCTAGGGGTAGGGTTAGTGTTGAGGCTAGGGGTAGGGTTAGTGTTGAGGCTAGGGGTAGGGTTAGTGTTGAGGCTAGGGGTAGAGTTAGTGTTGAGGCTAGAGTTAGTGTTGAGGCTAGGGGTAGGGTTAGTGCTGAGGCTAGGGGTAGGGTTAGTGCTGAGGCTAGGGTAGGGTTAGTGTTGAGGCTAGAGTTAGTGTTGAGGCTAGGGGTAGGGTTAGTGTTGAGGCTAGGGGTAGGGTTAGTGTTGAGGCTAGGGTTAGTGTTGAGGCTAGGGTTAGTGTTGAGGCTAAGGGTAGGGTTAGTGTTGAGGCTAGGGTTAGGGTAAGTGTTGAGGCTAGGGGTAGGGTTAGTGTTGAGGCTAGGGTAGGGTTAGTGTTGAGGCTAGGGTAGGGTTAGTGTTGAGGCTAGGGGTAGGGTTAGTGTTGAGGCTAGGGGTAGGGTTAGTGTTGAGGCTAGGGTTAGTGTTGAGGCTAGGGTTTATGTTGAGGCTAGGGGTAGGGTTAGTGTTGAGGCTAGGGTTAGGGTTAGTGTTGAGGCTAGGGTTTATGTTGAGGCTAGGGGTAGGGTTAGTGTTGAGGCTAGGGTTAGGGTTAGTGTTGAGGCTAGGGGTATGGTTAGTGTTGAGGCTAGGGCTAGGGTTAGTGTTGAGGCTATAGTTAGTGTTGAGGCTAGGGGTAGGGTTAGTGTTGAGGCTAGGGTTAGGGTTAGTGTTGAGGCTAGGGGTAGGGTTAGTGTTGAGGCTAGGGGTAGGGTTAGTGTTGAGGCTAGAGTTAGTGTTGAGGCTAGGGGTAGGGTTAGTGTTGAGGCTAGGGTTAGGGTTAGTGTTGAGGCTAGGGGTAGGGTTAGTGTTGAGGCTAGGGTTAGTGTTGAGGCTAGGGGTAGGGTTAGTGTTGAGGCTAGGGGTAGGGTTAGTGTTGAGGCTAGGGGTAGAGTTAGTGTTGAGGCTAGAGTTAGTGTTGAGGCTAGGGGTAGGGTTAGTGTTGAGGCTAGGGGTAGGGTTAGTGTTGAGGCTAGGGGTAGGGTTAGTGTTGAGGCTAGAGTTAGTGTTGAGGCTAGGGGTAGGGTTAGTGTTGAGGCTAGGGGTAGGGTTAGTGTTGAGGCTAGGGTTAGTGTTGAGGCTAGGGGTAGGGTTAGTGTTGAGGCTAGGGTTAGGGTAAGTGTTGAGGCTAGGGGTAGGGTTAGTGTTGAGGCTAGGGTTAGTGTTGAGGCTAGGGGTAGGGTTAGTGTTGAGGCTAGGGGTAGGGTTAGTGTTGAGGCTAGAGTTAGTGTTGAGGCTAGGGGTAGGGTTAGTGTTGAGGCTAGGGTTAGTGTTGAGGCTAGGGTTTATGTTGAGGCTAGGGGTAGGGTTAGTGTTGAGGCTAGGGTTAGGGTTAGTGTTGAGGCTAGGGGTAGGGTTAGTGTTGAGGCTAGGGTTAGGGTTAGTGTTGAGGCTAAGGGTAGGGTAGGGTTGAGGCTAGGGTTAGTGTTGAGGCTAGGGTTAGTGTTGAGGCTAGGGGTAGGGTTATTGTTGAGGCTAGGGTTAGGGTAACTGTTGAGGCTAGGGGTAGGATTAGTGTTGAGGCTAGGGGTAGGGTTAGTGTTGAGGCTAGAGTTAGTGTTGAGGCTAGCGGTAGGGTTAGTGTTGAGGCTAGGGGTAGAGTTAGTGTTGAGGCTAGGGGTAAGGTTATGGTTTGGGTTAGGTCAAAATCCCTGGCTAATATCCTTAGGCCTGTCTCGTAGAAGAAGCACTTAAAACTTCAAGAAACTTCCTGCTATCATAAAGCTTAGACAAACAGTAGAACATATCACGGGAGACACAAATTTATTGAAAATCCACTTCCATTGTTTGACAAAGTCAGAATGTCTGTTGGATCGGTGGGTTCCCACGGGACGGTTGAGCTAACTTAGGCTAATGCGATTAGCATGAGGTTGTAAGTAACAAGAACATTTCCCAGGACAGAGACATATCTGATATGGGCAGAAAGCTTAAATTCTTGTTAAGACGTACCAGACATTGGTAGAGATCTTAGACTCCATTGGGTAATCTAAAACGGAATAGTTTCAGTACAACCAGGGTCCTCTCTTCTCTCTGTCTCACAACTCATGTGTTTTAAAAGCTGGC
Organism: Brachymystax lenok tsinlingensis; assembly: GCA_030435695.1. Lineage (NCBI taxonomy): Eukaryota > Metazoa > Chordata > Actinopteri > Salmoniformes > Salmonidae > Brachymystax > Brachymystax lenok. The sequence goes on along the minus strand of CM059784.1, from coordinate 27,835,770 downwards.
TAAGGTGTCTAAGTTTTTGATGCCACAGACACCATATGAATGTTGTCTTCATTTCCATGTTCCTGCCAACAAACCAGTTTGTTATAGAAATGTGCACAGCACACAGAGCCACTCAACAGAAACCTTTGTGTAGCCTAACAGTTGGTCCCTGTAAGATAGACCCCATGTTCACAACAACACTAATGTCCTCTATACGCACCGTCATAGCCACACACATACAGTGTACAGAACAGATTCAGACAAGCATGTACAGAAATACATCTCCTCTTTCTCGGTAGGCATTTTACATAATGAGGGAAACTTTCTCAGAAGCCTTCTAAACTGCGGAGTATGCAGTATTGCACTGAGCCGCTTACACACACACTCCCTCTCTCTGACACACACACACGTTCAACTGGCGTCCTACCTGTGCCCGTCGCTGAAGAGAGTTCTGGGAGAGTCCAGAGTATCCTAGTTTAGCTCAGCTTGGCTCGGCTCAATTCCGGTCTGTCTGTCTTTCTGTCTCTGTCGCTCTGGACCGAGCTAACAGCTCTCAGTATCGGCACAGCACGCTTTCTTCCACTGTTCAGGGTGTGTGTGTGTCTCTTCTCTTCTCAGAGCAAATGTCATCAGCTACCGTACCCTGTGTGTCTCAGTGTCTCAGGACAGAGGCAGGGTGTAGTTGAAGAAGGGAATAGAGGCAGTAGAATCAATGCTTGAGCAGAACATACAGAAGTACCAAGTCAAAGAGAGGAGGAGAAACAATACTGTGACAAAGACGCTGCCCCATCCCTCTCTCAACCCCCCTTCTATTCACTCCATCTCCTACATTTCTTCTCTCCATTTTCCTCATTTTATTTAATCACTCTTTTCTCCTGAGTGTACAAAACATTAGGAACACCTGCTCTTTCCATGACATAGACTGGCCAGGTGAATACAGGTGAAAGCTATGATAACTTATTGATGTCCATAAATCATAAGGAATACGGTTTTGAAGTGTCTGTCCTATATCTAGGAGATATAAGAAATGTTTGTTTTTCTAGACACATATTTTTGTTGGCACAAAACTACCTTCTCATTTCCATTTGTTTGTATAGGTTACCTTCAGATGAGTCGTGTGACACTTGTTGGCGTTGTAGAGCAAAACGGAGAACCCCATCGTGTTTGTGAGAGTCTCCCCTTTCCACATTAGTTTGTAGAATTTCGGATGCTACAGAAATTTTTCTGAGAAGACAGAATTTTGGGATGTCCCATGGTCTGACAAATGCCGCTATAACTCGGCCACCTTCCACCGCAGATGCGACAGGCCAATATTGGCAGATGTTTCAGTCTAACGCATCCACCTACGTCTGTCTTCCGCGTTAGATTGAAACATCCGCCTCTGTCGGTCTTCCACGTTAGATTGAAACATCCGCCTCGGTCGGCCTTCCGCGTTAGATTGAATCATCCACCTCTGTTGGCCTTTCGCGTCAGATTGAGACATGCGCAACTGTTGGTCTTCCGCGTTAGATTGAAACATCCGCCTCTGTCGGTCTTCCGCGTTAGATTGAAACATCCGCCTCTGTTGGCCTTCCGCGTTAGATTGAAACATCCGCCTCTGTCGGTCTTCCGCGTTAGATTGAAACATCCGCCTCTGTCGGTCTTCCGCGTTAGATTGAAACATCCGCCTGTTGGCCTTCCGCGTTAGATTGAAACATCCGCCTCTGTCGGCCTTCCGCATTAGATTGAGATGCAGCCCATGCAGATAAACAGATATCTCTATCTTCAACTGACGGATTTAAATGGGAATTTTTAAGCCTTGAGACAATTGAGACAAGGATTGTGTATGTGTGTCATTCAGAGGGTGAATGAGCAAGACAAAATATTTAAGTGCCTTTGAACGGGTATGGTAGTACAGTAGGTGCCAGGCGCACTGGTTTGAGTTTGTCAAGAACTGCAGCGCTGCTGGGTTTTTTCATGCTCAAAAGTTTCCTTTGTGTATCAAGAATGGTTCACCGCCCAAAGGACATCCAGCCAACTTGGGAAGCATTGGAGTCAACATGGGCCAGCATCCTCGTGGAATGCTTTCGACATCCTGTAGAGTCCATGCCCCGATGAATTGAGGCTGTTCTGAGGGAAAAAGGGGTGCAACTCAATATTTGGAAGGTGTTCCTAATGTTTTGTACACTCAATGTAACTGTCTCATTGTAGGGCTTCGTTACAATATATGCATGATGAACTTTACATTGTGATTCGTCGTCAACACACAAACCAGACAGGGCTACTGAAGCATTGATGGTCTAACTGTCATGTAGGGAATATGTGACCCTTTGTGTGAGGGCAGATAACCCTCCTCTCCAAGTTGCACCAGGTAAATAAGGACCCACAAACACACGTGTCCCTCTGTGTGTGTGTGTGTGTACGTTTGCGTTAAACCCTCAGTCCTTGCTTGTGTTAACTGTGTGTGTGTGTGTGTGTGTGTGTGTGTGTGTGTGTGTGTGTGTGTGTGTGAGAGAGAGAGAGTTTTGGCGACTCGACTGCTAGCACACACACACACACAGAGGGACAGTAATGTGAAGCCATGAAAATGGAAGTTCAGATCTGTTTTTGACGGCCCCCAAAAGAGTAGAGTAGAGTTGAGGTGCAACGCTGCACTGCGCTGAGCAACATAGATATATTAAACTTGTTAAACTGCTTTCCCCAAAGCCAGCCTCTCTCAGCCAAGCGACGTATGCAGAATGTTGGCAGATGGAGGAGATTTAGAGTAAGTCCCGAAATGACATCGTATTCCCTATACAAGTAGTGCACTATACAGGTAATAAGGTTCTATTTGGGACCCACTAATTTATGGATCCTCCCAGCGCTGTTAAACACCGGGAAGTCTTTGTTGACTCATCAGAACTGATAGAACTTCATTATCACAGGATATTTTGATAACTGAAAAACTGTAATACTCATACAAACTTGCTTAATAGCTGAAATGGATTGATTGAAAACTGCCTTTGATGGACTGCTCTCTCTAACCATCACCATCTGACTTCAAATCAAATTCAAATTTTATTAGTCACATACACATGGTTAGCAGATGTTAATGCGAGTGTAGCAAAATGCTTGTGCTTCTAGTTCCAACCGTGCAGTAATATCTAACAAGTAATCTAACAATTTCACAACAACTACCTTATACACACAAGTATGAAGGAATGAATAAGAATATGTACATGTGAATATATGGATGAGCGATGGTAGTTTGCCCCCGGTGATGGGTTGTGCAGACCTCACTACATTACGGTTGTGGGCGGAGCAGTTGCCATACCAGGCGGTGATACAGCCCAACAGGATGCTCTCGATTGTGCATCTGTAAAATTTTGTGAGTGTTTTTGGTGACAAGCCTAATTTCTTCAGCCTCCTGAGGTTGAAGAGGCGCTGATGCACCTTCTTCACCACTCTGTCTGTGTGGGTGGACCATTTCCGTTTGTCCGTGATGTGTACGCCAAGGAACTTAAAACTTTCCACCTTCTCCACTACTGTCCCGTCGATGTGGATAGGGGGGTGCTCCCTCTGCTGTTGCCTGAAGTCCACAATCATCTCTTTTCTTTTGTTGACGTTGAGTGACAGGTTATTTTCCTGACACCACACTCCGAGGGCCCTCACCTCCTCCCTGTAGGCCGTCTCGTCGTTGTTGGTAATACAGCCCACCACTGTAGTGTCGTCTGTAAACTTGATGATTGAGTTGGAGGCATGCATGGCCACGCAGTCATGGGTGAACAGGGAGTACAGGATAGGACTGAGAACGCACCCTTGTGGGGCCCCAGTGTTGAGGATCAGCGGGGTGGAGATGTTGTTTCCTACCCTCACCACCTGGGGGCGCCCCGTCAGAAAGTCCAGGACCCAGTTGCACAGGGCGGGGTCGAGACCCAGGGTCTCGAGCTTAATAACGAGTTTGGAGGGTACTATTGTGTTAAATGCTGAGCTGTAGTCGATGAACAGCATTCTTACATAGGTATTCCTCTTGTCCAGATGGGTTAGGGCAGGGTGCAGCGTGATTGCGATTGTGTCGTCTATGGACCTATTGGGGCGGTAAGCAAATTGGAGTGGGTCTAGGGTATCAGGTAGGGTGGAGGCGATGTGATCCTTGACTAGTCTCTCAAAGCACTTCATGATGACGGAAGTGAGTGCTACAGGTCGTTTAGCTCAGTTACTTTAGCCTTCTTGGGAACAGGAACAATGATGGCCCTCTTGAAGCATGTGGGAACAGCAGACTGGGATAGGAATTAATTGAATATGTCTGTAAACACACCAGCCAGCTGGTCTGCGCATGCTCTGAGGACACGGCTAGGGATGCTATCTGGGCCGGCAGCCTTGCGAGGGTTAACACGTTTAAATGTTTCACTCACGTCGGCTGCGGTGAAGGAGAGCCCGCAGATTTTGGTAGCGGGCCGTGTCGGTGGCACTGTATTGTCCTCAAAGCGAGCAAAGAAGTTGTTTTAGTCTGTCTGGGAGCAAAACATCGGTGTCTGCGACGGGGCTGGTTTTCTTTTTGTAGTCCGTGATTGACTGTAGATTCTGCCACATACGTCTCGTGTCTGAGCCGTTGAATTGTGACTCTACTTTGTCCCTATACTGGCGCTTAGCTTGTTTGATTGCCTTGCGGAGGGAATAGCTGTACTGTATGTATTCGGTCATGTTTCCGAGCCAAGAGGGGAGGAAACATAATGGTTGAGCTTAGGATAGGGGAAGGTGAACTGATCCTAGATCTGTAAAATCATACACCCAGAGAGACCATAAAAATATGTAACCTGCAGGTGTGCCATAATAAAGTTGTTTGATGTTGTGAGTGTGTGTGTGTGTGTCTTGTAAAGTAGTTATTGCTGAGCATGACTTGTTTAGAAGCCTCATCTCTGTACACAGAAATATATCAAGGACAAGCTTCAGCCAACCAGTGTACACACAACCCCCCCATCACACACACACACACACAACCACCATCCAACTCAATAACAGACGTGACAAGAATGACAAAAGAATAGCACATAACCTTCTGTCTATTTCCATCAGTGTTGTGCCATCTCAACTCATCATGTAACAGACAGACAGACAACATTAACAACAGTCTGTCTATTTCCATCAGTGTTGTGCCATCTCAACTCATCATGTAACAGACAGACAGACAACATTAACAACAGTCTGTCTATTTCCATCAGTAATGTGCCATCTCAACTCATCATGTAACATACAGACAGACAGACAATATTAATTGCTTCGATCACGTGGACTGGGATATGTTCCGGATCGGACAATTTGATTTGGTGAGCGAGTTTATTAGCAAGTGCATCGGTGACGTGGTGCTCACAGTGACTCTTAAAACATTCCCCAACCAGAAACCGTGGATTGATGGCAGCATTTGCTACAACTAGGGGTCAGAATTCCTAGTTTCCGCCTGTCTGACGTGCCCAAAGTAAACGGGCTGTCACTCAGGCCCAGAAGCTAGGATATGCATATCACTTAGTAGCTTTGGATAGAAAAGACTCTGAATTTTCCAAAACCGCTAAAACTTTGTCTGTGGCTATAACAGAACTAATTTGGCTGCTCCCATGCTCTTATTTTGAAAAGCTATTGAAAAGCATTGAATCCATCCACCATTTTCCTATTCCTATGGCTTCCCCTATATGGTAATAGTCTACTATTGATGGCTTTGGGCTTGTAATTTGAAAAATACATACGTTTTTTCACATGAAGGAAAGCGTGCACCGGAAGAAAAACAGTGTTTGGGCGAGTTCTGGGGAGAGCACTCGCGAGGGAATTTGCCTTGTCTATTGAACATAGTTGTTTCCGCATTAAGTTTTATCGTTTTTTAGCATTTTAAACAACCTAAGGATTAAATAGAGTCTTTGTTTGACAAAAATAGACGAAGTTTACCGGGAGCAATTTTGACTTTTCTGTCGTCGTTTTGACAGAGGTGTTTCCTGTGGATTTCTGAATTCAATGGCGCCGTCTAAACAGCGTTTTTCTGATATAAATATGTACTTTATCGAACAAAACGAACAATGGTTTTGTAGCTGGGACCCTCCTGGTTGGAAACATCAGAAGATCTTAAAAAGTAAGTCAGTTTTTATATCTTTAATTTGTGATTTTGTGTCGCCAGTGCTGGTTGAAAAAGCTATTTTTGTGAGGTGCTGACCTCAGATAATCAAATGTTTTGCTTTCGCCGTAAAGCCTTTTTGAAATCTGACAACAGATTTAGATTACCAAGACGCTAAGCTTTGTAACCATGTGCAACACTTGTATTTCCATGAATGTTAAATATTACAAATTCTTAATTTGAATTTGGCGAAAATGATCCCGCTCATGGGATTCGTGCGGCAAGAAGTTAAAACTGAAAGCGCGAACCACTGCTTTTAATCAAGATCTTCTTCTGATGGCAATCCGAAAGGTCCAAGCAAGACAATAACTGTTCCTTTTGTTAAAAAAAAAGTACCTCTTTATATCCATAAAGCTCTGTTTGGTTTGCTCGTATTGTCCAGAAAATCCACCATCCACTCGTCCATTATACAAGACAAAAAATATACCTATCAACTTTATCCAAACAAATCAAACTATGTTTCTAATCGATCCTTAGGTACACTAATATGTATATTAAAACGATAATATTTCACACAGATAATATCCTGGGCGATTGAAAAGGGAACTCCGAGGCGCACGCTCACGGTCCCGTGTGTCAAAGAGAAAAGTGACTTCCTCACTCCCCTTGGAAAAACGTATTCTACTCCTCTATTGTTCTAGATAAACGCATGAAACCTTGTCTAAAGACTGTTGACATCTAGTGGAAGCCATAGGTATTGCAACCTGGAAGCTGGAATCCAGCATTTCTATAGCAAGTCAATGGCAAAATAGGCATCTCTGAATCACATTTTTCCGGATGGATTTTCCTCGGGCTTTTGCCTTCCAAATCAGTCCTGTTATACTCACATACATTATTTTAACAGTTTTAGAAACATCAGAGTGTTTTCTATCCCATACTACTAATTATGTGCATATCCTAGTTTCTGGGCCTGAGTACCAGGCATTTTACTCTCCAAAACTCCGAACACTGCTGCCGCTCCCTAACAGGATAACTGGACTAAATGACTATCGCCCCGTAGCACTCACTTCTGTCATCATGAAGTGCTTTGAGAGACTAGTCAAGGATCATATCACCTCCACTCTACCTGACACCCTAGACCCACTCCAATTTGCTTACCTCCCCAATAGGTCCACAGATGATGCAATCACAACCACACTGCACCCTGCCCTAACCCATCTGGACAAGAGGAATACCTATGTAAGAATGCTGTTCATCGATTACAGCTCAGGTGCGTTCTCAACCCTCTCCTGTACTCCCTGTTCACCCATGACTGCGTGGCAAGTTTGCAGACGACACCACAGTGGTAGGCTTGATTACCAACAACGACGAGACGGCCTACAGGGAGGAGGTGAGGGCCCTCGGAGTGTGGTGTCAGGAAAATAACCTCACACTCAACATCAACAAAACAAAGGAGAAGATTGTGGACTTCAGGAAACAGCAGAGGGAGCACCCCCCTATCCACATCGACAGGACAGTAGTTGAGAAGGTGGAAAGTTTTAAGTTCCTCGCGTATACCACGGACAAACTGAAATGGTCCACCCACACAAAGGAGGCTGAAGAAATTTGGCTTGTCACCAAAAACACTCACAAACTTTTACAGATGCACAATCGAGAGCATCCTGTCGGGCTGTATCACAACATTAACAGTCTGGCTGTCTACGATGTGTTGTCTTTAGAGATTTATTAATAGGCCACAATAGACTCATACACATAAAAACCCAAACTGATCCTTTAATATGTGGTCGCCACTCTAACACCTCATCCCCTGCCCTCACACCACACCGTCACTCAGTGTAATAGGGGGATGGAATTAAACGTGACACCACACTGTCACTCAGGGTAATAGGGGGACAGAATTAAACGTGACACCACACCGTCACTCAGGGTAATAGGGGGACAATTAAAACGTGACACCACCCTTAAATCCAGCTGTAAATGAAGGGAGGGAAATACAGGGATGGGAGTGGGATAGAAAGAGAGAGGGATGGGGCAGGAAAGAGAGGTTGGCTTCTGTGAGAGAGAGAGTACACCTTCGTAGAGTTATACCTACTTGTGTTGATTTCAATCACAGGCATATATCATCGTAATGCTAAAGGTACATCGCAACTGGGAAACAAGGCCCAGAAAAGGAACTCATTCCGTCGATTATATATACCTAGATGGAGTTTCAAGTTTTTAAACAAATATGTCCTTGGTTGACTTTCACTTCCAGAGCTCTGCTATTAAACATTTCAATTTACCAAACATTAAAGTTTTTGTTTCCTCTCCCAATGGTGTCAAAATAGACCATAAATGACGTTCTGCTTATGGTAGTACTGTTTACTGCATATCCATCTCCAGAGTAGAAATGAGATCGTATTATTTTATTATTTGGTCAGGGGTAAATGTGGGCCATAAATGGCCAGTAGAATAATGTAATGAATAATGTTCAGTATGCAGCAGCAGAATAATGTAATGAATAATGTTCAGTATGCAGCAGCAGAATAATGTAATGAATAATGTTCAGTATGCAGCAGCGCATCAGCAAGACAGATGCAGAGAGAAAGACAGAAAAACAATTAGTCCAAAAACAGACAGAACATTGGGGACTATTGGGAATATGAATTGTTCAAGTCTAGTAGAGACAACTTCCCATATTGATCTAATAACACAGCAAATTGGCCAGTGATGATTTTTCATTGTAACATTTCTAGTGTTGTTTCAGGAGTTCAGTTCACCCTGTACAATCAATGGTGTAAAATAACCCCCAGATTTGGTGTTAATAACCAGAGTTATTGTTTTACACTTTGGAGAGTAAAACTATCACGTCAAAGCCATGCCCTTCATTATCATATTTCCCAGCATGCTCTATATATCATCGTAGATGTTTTAGGATTGTTTTAATATCTGTGTTTTTGCATGTACATTGATTGATTGATTGATTTATTAATCGTATGCTACACAAAGAGTAATAACATCAATTTTTCTAAACTAATCCAATAAGTTAGTTATATTTATTGCACCAGCTGCTGAATGCATAATCGGGGGCAAACTACCTGCCCTCCAGGATACCTACAGCACCCAATGTCACAGGAAGACAAAAAAAAGATAATCAAGGACAACAACCACCCGAGCCACTGCCTGTTCACCCCGCTATCATCCAGAAGGCGAGGTCAGTACAGGTGCATCAAAGCTCGGACGAAAGACTGAAAAACAGCTTCTATCTCAAGGCCTTCAAACTGGGTGGCTTCCACCCGGTTACGTAACCCTACACATTAGAGGCCGCTGCCCCATATACATAGACTTGAAATCTCTGGCCACTTTAATAATGTAACACTAGTCACTTTAATAATGTTTACATATTTTTGCTTTACTCTTCTCATATGTATATACTGTATTCTATTCTACTGTATTTAGTCCATGCCACTCCAACATTGTTCATCCTAATATTTCTATATTCCTTAATTCCATTGTTTTACTTTAGGTTGTGTCTATTGTGTGTATTATTGTGAATTGTTAGATATTACTGGAGCTAGAAACACAAGCATGTCGCTACACCCGCAATAACATCTGCTAAACATCTACTAAAAATGTGTACGTGACAAATAACATTTGATTTGATTTTAGATTTGAAATGGTTGTTCCAGGATAAATGATTTATTGTTCTTTTCAATTGACCTAACCCTGACAGTCATTCTGAATGCAGGTTGCGGGTGAATAAAACTATTCTAACTCTGGCTGGATTACAATAGGAATTATACATTACTTTGCAAGCCTATATAATGTAATTTTCAGGCCTGATGTGGCCTGTAAACCAGGAGTTTCCTAACACCACTATCTTAGGGTAAGATAGGCCATAAAAGTAAGGCCTTAGGATATTCTGTATGTATTGTCATAGAGTTTAATTTTAATATTAGCATTTGCATAGGTACTCACTTAGTGAATGCCACAGGCCTTTAAAAGGAAAGAATTCAATAACCATGTCTCTGTCACTAACAAATACAGTCACGGGTGGTAACTCTACACTTCCCTCAAAAATAAAAGCCACCCTGAGAAATATGAACATTTGTCTTTACAATGCACAGTGTTAAAATAACTCCCCAAAAGGATTTACTGTAACACTACAGGTGTTACTTTCTTACACTGAGAAAGTGTAACAGCGTCAGCACTAAGCAAAGTACATCTAGTTTACTCTAAATCAAATGTTTTACACTGTTGAGTATTACTCTACAGTAGAGCTATGCAAACACCACAGTCAGAGGTAAATGTACACCATTGATTTTGCTGTGTACAGAGTGACTGGCAATGAATGCATTTAAATAAAGAAGCTAAAACCAAATAGAAAGAACGTCATGTCAAATCTTCTTCAAAGACTATTGTTTAGTTACATAGTTACAATGGCAGTGCTTAGATAGAGATATTCCCTCTGCCAGTCTCTCTCCCGAGTGGCGCAGCGGTCTAAGGCACTGGCTGGCCGTGACTGGGAGTCCCATAGGGCGGGCAACAATTGGCCCAGCGTCGTCCGGGTTAGGGTTTGGTCGGGGTAGGCCGTCATTGGAATTTTAATTTGTTCTTGGTTAGGTTAAAGGTTAAATAAAAATTAATAAATACAACTCTCTAGCCATTCTAATGGGATCAGCTCCATATGGGATCAGCTCCATCACAATGTTCCACTGATCTGATCTGATCTGCCAAGTACACCATCTGTATTGCTCTGCATCACACACACACACGCATTTGCACACAACACGCACATGCACACACTGAAATTGCTATATTGCATCACTCTCCTCCGTCCATCTGTTCCCTACTGTTCTTCCAATCCATCCACATGGCTCTTGTTTTCCTCCTTAGTCCCTCTCTTGGTCCCCTCACTACTTTAGGCAATTTCTCTCCTCTATTCCTCCTCTCTTCCTCCTCCCACCCTCCTTCCCCAATCTGTATTTTAGGCATTTCCCTTCATCTTCTCCCAGCCATAAACTGCCAGGCGTGAATTGTTCCGTGAACAGCGTGGTGTGTATAGACCAGCAGGAGGTATGTGTCTGTCTGTCTGTCTGTCTGTCTGTGTGTCATCGCCTTCTCTTTTCATTCTCCTTTGAGAGTGGTGCTGCCAGGAGCCAAACCTCATTCCTTCCACCCCGGACAGAGCAGAGCTCCAACAACACAGACAGAACATGTTATAAAATAATAAAGACATGGTAAACAAAATGGACACTTAACTGTCTAACTTGAAACTTTATAGTGATGATAAAGTCTCCGAATGTTCTCTCCCACCTAGGACTCATGGAGGGATAAGGTGTGATTTACGACGGGTGTTGAGGCTCTTTCTTCCCTAATCTGGTCAGGTTTGGGGATATCTGGGTGGAAAGATAATGGCGCCACACAGACATCTCCCTCCCCACCACAGAGGCCTCATAGCGGCCTCGCATCTTCCATTTTACATAAGATCCACATCTAAGACTGGTATGGAAAACGGTTAGAACTTTTGGAACACGCTCCACTTCCCTCCAGGTGGTTCTCCCTGGATATTCCAGCACACAAACACACAAAGTTTGCAACCTTCTCTCTCTTCTCTCAAGGTAACTTTCTGATTGAGGTGAAGCACTCTATGTTTTATTTTTACTGGCTGCATAAAGTAACACAGTCAACTGGCCACATAAAGTACACAGTCAACTCGCTACATAAAGTAACATGGTCAACTGGCTACATAAAGTAACATGGTCAACTGGCAACATAAAATAAGAGGGTCAACTGACTACATAAAGTAACATGGTCAACTGGCTACATAAAGTAACATGGCCAACTGGCTACATGAAGTAAAACGGTCAACTGGCTACATAAAGTATACAGTCAACTGGCTACATAAAGTACACAGTCAATTGTAACACAGTCAACTGGATACATAAAGTAACACAGTCAACTGGCTACATAGAATAACACAGTCAACTGGCTACATAAAATAACACAGTCAACTGGCTACATAAAATAACACGGTCAACTGACTACATAAAGTAACACAGTCAACTGGCTACATAAAGTAACACGTCAACTGGATACATAAAGTAACACGGTCAACTGACTACATAAAGTAACACAGTCAACTGGCTACATAAAGTAACACAGTCAACTGGCTACATAAAACATGGTCAACTGACTACATAAAGTAACACAGTCAACTTGCTACATAAAGTAACATGGTCAACTGGCTACATAAAGACACACGGTCAACTGGCTACATAAAGTAACACGGTCAACTGGCTACATAAAGTAACACAGTAAACTGGCTACATAAAATAACACGGTCAACTGGCTACATAAAGTAATACAGTCAACTGGCTACATAAAGTAACACAGTCAACTGGCTACATAAAGTAAGATGGTCAACTGACTACATGAAGTAACACTGTCAACTGGCTACATAAAGTAACACAGTCAACTGGCTACATGAAGTAACATGGTCTACTGGATACATAAAGTAACACGGTCAACTGACTACATAAAGTACACGGTCATCTGGCTACATAAAGTAACATGGTCAACTGGCTACATAAAGTAAAAAGGTCAACTCTCTACATAAATTAACACGGTCAACTGGCTACATAAAGTAAAACTGTCAACTGGCTACATAAAGTACACAGTCAAATGGCTACATAAAGTAATACAGTCAACTGGCTACATAAAGTACACAGTCAACTGGCTACATAAAGTAAGACTGTCAACTAGCTAAATAAAGTAACACAGTCAACTGGCTACATAAAGTAACATGGTCAACTGACTACATAAAGTAACATGGTCAACTGGCTACATGAAGTAACATGGTCAACTTGCTACATAAAGTAACATGGTCAACTGACTACATAAAGTAAAAAGGTCAACTCTCTACATAAAGTAACACGGTCAACTGGCTACATAAAGTAAGACTGTCAACTGGCTACATAAAGTACACAGTCAACTGGCTACATAAAGTACACAGTCAAATGGCTACATAAAGCACACGGTAAACTGGCTACATAAAGTACACGGTCAGCTGGCTACATAAAGTAACACAGTCAACTGGCTACATAAAATAATACAGTCAACTGCCTACATAAAGTAATACAGTCAACTGGCTACATAAAGTACACAGTCAACTGGCTACATAAGGCACACGGTAAAGTGGCTACATAAAATAACACAGTCAACTGACTACATAAACTAAAACAGTCAACTGGCAACATAAAGTAACACAGTCAACTTGCTACATAAAGTAACATGGTCAACTGACTACATAAAGAAACATGGTCAACTGGCTACATAAAGTAACACAGTCAACTTGCTACATAAAGTAACATGGTCAACTGGCTACATAAAGTAACACGGTCAACTGGCTACATAAAGTAACACGGTCAACTGGCTACATAAAGTAACATGGTCAACTGACTGCATGAAGTAACATGGTCAACTGCCTACAAAAAGTAACACGGTCAACTGGCTACGTGAAATAACACGGTCAACTGCCTACATGAAGTAACATGATCAACTGACTACATGAATTAACACTGTCAACTGGCTACATAAAGTAACACAGTCAACTGGCTACATGAAGTAACACGGTCAACAGGCTACATAAATTAACACTTTCAACTGGCTACATAAAGTAACACAGTCAACTGGCTACATAAAGTAACACAGTCAACTGGCTACATAAAGTAACACAGTCAACTGCCTACATAAAGTAACACAGTCAACTGGCTACATAAAGTACACAGTCAACTGGCTACATAAAGCACACGGTAAACTGGCTACATAAAGTACACGGTCAGCTGGCTACATAAAATAACACAGTCAACTGACTACATAAACTAAAACAGTCAACTGGCAACATAAAGTAACACAGTCAACTGGCTACATAAAGTAACACAGTCAACTGGCTACATAAAGTAACACAGTCAACTGCCTACATAAAGTAACACAGTCAACTGGCTACATAAAGTACACAGTCAACTGGCTACATAAAGCACACGGTAAACTGGCTACATAAAGTACACGGTCAGCTGGCTACATAAAATAACACAGTCAACTGACTACATAAACTAAAACAGTCAACTGGCAACATAAAGTAACACAGTCAACTTGCTACATAAAGTAACATGGTCAACTGACTACATAAAGTAACACGGTCAACTGACTACATAAAGAAACATGGTCAACTGGCTACATAAAGTAACACAGTCAACTTGCTACATAAAGTAACATGGTCAACTGGCTACATAAAGTAACACGGTCAACTGGCTACATAAAGAAACATGGTCAACTGGCTACATAAAGTAACACAGTCAACTTGCTACATAAAGTAACATGGTCAACTGGCTACATAAAGTAACACGGTCAACTGGCTACATAAAGTAACACGGTCAACTGGCTACATAAAGTAACATGGTCAACTGACTGCATGAAGTAACATGGTCAACTGCCTACAAAAAGTAACACGGTCAACTGGCTACATGAAATAACACGGTCAACTGCCTACATGAAGTAACATGATCAACTGACTACATGAATTAACACTGTCAACTGGCTACATAAAGTAACACAGTCAACTGGCTACATGCAATAACACGGTCAACAGGCTACATAAATTAACACTTTCAACTGGCTACATAAAGTAACACAGTCAACTGGCTACATAAAATAAAATGGTCTACTGGATACATAAAGTAACACGGTCAACTGACTACATAAAATAACACAGTCAACTGGCTACATAAAGTAACACGGTCAACTAGCTAAATAAAGTAACACAGTCAACTGGCTACATAAAGTAACATGGTCAACTGACTACATAAAGTAACATGGTCAACTGGCTACATAAAGTAACAAGGTCAACTAGCTACATAAAATAACATGGTCAACTGGCTACATAAAGTAAAACAGTCAACTGGCTACATAAAGTAACACAGTCAACTGGCTACATAAAATAATACAGTCAACTTGCTACATAAAGTAACATGGTCAACTGACTACATAAAGTAAAAAGGTCAACTCTCTACATAAAGTAACACGGTCAACTGGCTACATAAAGTAAGACTGTCAACTGGCTACATAAAGTACACAGTCAACTGGCTACATAAAGTACACAGTCAAATGGCTACATAAAGCACACGGTAAACTGGCTACATAAAGTACACGGTCAGCTGGCTACATAAAGTAACACAGTCAACTGGCTACATAAAATAATACAGTCAACTGCCTACATAAAGTAATACAGTCAACTGGCTACATAAAGTACACAGTCAACTGGCTACATAAAGCACACGGTAAAGTGGCTACATAAAGTACACGGTCAGCTGGCTACATAAAATAACACAGTCAACTGACTACATAAACTAAAACAGTCAACTGGCAACATAAAGTAACACAGTCAACTTGCTACATAAAGTAACATGGTCAACTGACTACATAAAGAAACATGGTCAACTGGCTACATAAAGTAACACAGTCAACTTGCTACATAAAGTAACATGGTCAACTGGCTACATAAAGTAACACGGTCAACTGGCTACATAAAGTAACACGGTCAACTGGCTACATAAAGTAACATGGTCAACTGACTGCATGAAGTAACATGGTCAACTGCCTACAAAAAGTAACACGGTCAACTGGCTACGTGAAATAACACGGTCAACTGCCTACATGAAGTAACATGATCAACTGACTACATGAATTAACACTGTCAACTGGCTACATAAAGTAACACAGTCAACTGGCTACATGAAGTAACACGGTCAACAGGCTACATAAATTAACACTTTCAACTGGCTACATAAAGTAACACAGTCAACTGGCTACATAGTAACACAGTCAACTGGCTACATAAAGTAACACAGTCAACTGCCTACATAGTAACACAGTCAACTGGCTACATAAAGTACACAGTCAACTGGCTACATAAAGCACACGGTAAAGTGGCTACATAAAGTACACGGTCAGCTGGCTACATAAAATAACACAGTCAACTGACTACATAAACTAAAACAGTCAACTGGCAACATAAAGTAACACAGTCAACTTGCAACATAAAGTAACATGGTCAACTGACTACATAAAGTAACACGGTCAACTGACTACATAAAGAAACATGGTCAACTGGCTACATAAAGTAACACAGTCAACTTGCTACATAAAGTAACATGGTCAACTGGCTACATAAAGTAACACAGTCAACTTGCTACATAAAGTAACATGGTCAACTGGCTACATAAAGTAACACGGTCAACTGGCTACATAAAGTAACACGGTCAACTGGCTACATAAAGTACACAGTCAAATGGCTACATAAAGCACACGGTAAACTGGCTACATAAAGTACACGGTCAGCTGGCTACATAAAGTAACACAGTCAACTGGCTACATAAAATAATACAGTCAACTGCCTACATAAAGTAATACAGTCAACTGGCTACATAAAGTACACAGTCAACTGGCTACATAAAGCACACGGTAAAGTGGCTACATAAAATAACACAGTCAACTGACTACATAAACTAAAACAGTCAACTGGCAACATAAAGTAACACAGTCAACTTGCTACATAAAGTAACATGGTCAACTGACTACATAAAGAAACATGGTCAACTGGCTACATAAAGTAACACAGTCAACTTGCTACATAAAGTAACATGGTCAACTGGCTACATAAAGTAACACGGTCAACTGGCTACATAAAGTAACACGGTCAACTGGCTACATAAAGTAACATGGTCAACTGACTGCATGAAGTAACATGGTCAACTGCCTACAAAAAGTAACACGGTCAACTGGCTACGTGAAATAACACGGTCAACTGCCTACATGAAGTAACATGATCAACTGACTACATGAATTAACACTGTCAACTGGCTACATAAAGTAACACAGTCAACTGGCTACATGAAGTAACACGGTCAACAGGCTACATAAATTAACACTTTCAACTGGCTACATAAAGTAACACAGTCAACTGGCTACATAAAGTAACACAGTCAACTGGCTACATAAAGTAACACAGTCAACTGCCTACATAAAGTAACACAGTCAACTGGCTACATAAAGTACACAGTCAACTGGCTACATAAAGCACACGGTAAACTGGCTACATAAAGTACACGGTCAGCTGGCTACATAAAATAACACAGTCAACTGACTACATAAACTAAAACAGTCAACTGGCAACATAAAGTAACACAGTCAACTGGCTACATAAAGTAACACAGTCAACTGGCTACATAAAGTAACACAGTCAACTGCCTACATAAAGTAACACAGTCAACTGGCTACATAAAGTACACAGTCAACTGGCTACATAAAGCACACGGTAAACTGGCTACATAAAGTACACGGTCAGCTGGCTACATAAAATAACACAGTCAACTGACTACATAAACTAAAACAGTCAACTGGCAACATAAAGTAACACAGTCAACTTGCTACATAAAGTAACATGGTCAACTGACTACATAAAGTAACACGGTCAACTGACTACATAAAGAAACATGGTCAACTGGCTACATAAAGTAACACAGTCAACTTGCTACATAAAGTAACATGGTCAACTGGCTACATAAAGTAACACGGTCAACTGGCTACATAAAGAAACATGGTCAACTGGCTACATAAAGTAACACAGTCAACTTGCTACATAAAGTAACATGGTCAACTGGCTACATAAAGTAACACGGTCAACTGGCTACATAAAGTAACACGGTCAACTGGCTACATAAAGTAACACAGTCAACTGGCTACATAAAGTAACACAGTCAACTGCCTACATAAAGTAACACAGTCAACTGGCTACATAAAGTACACAGTCAACTGGCTACATAAAGCACACGGTAAACTGGCTACATAAAGTACACGGTCAGCTGGCTACATAAAATAACACAGTCAACTGACTACATAAACTAAAACAGTCAACTGGCAACATAAAGTAACACAGTCAACTGGCTACATAAAGTAACACAGTCAACTGGCTACATAAAGTAACACAGTCAACTGCCTACATAAAGTAACACAGTCAACTGGCTACATAAAGTACACAGTCAACTGGCTACATAAAGCACACGGTAAACTGGCTACATAAAGTACACGGTCAGCTGGCTACATAAAATAACACAGTCAACTGACTACATAAACTAAAACAGTCAACTGGCAACATAAAGTAACACAGTCAACTTGCTACATAAAGTAACACGGTCAACTGACTACATAAAGTAACACGGTCAACTGACTACATAAAGAAACATGGTCAACTGGCTACATAAAGTAACACAGTCAACTTGCTACATAAAGTAACATGGTCAACTGGCTACATAAAGTAACACGGTCAACTGGCTACATAAAGAAACATGGTCAACTGGCTACATAAAGTAACACAGTCAACTTGCTACATAAAGTAACATGGTCAACTGGCTACATAAAGTAACACGGTCAACTGGCTACATAAAGTAACACGGTCAACTGGCTACATAAAGTAACATGGTCAACTGACTGCATGAAGTAACATGGTCAACTGCCTACAAAAAGTAACACGGTCAACTGGCTACATGAAATAACACGGTCAACTGCCTACATGAAGTAACATGATCAACTGACTACATGAATTAACACTGTCAACTGGCTACATAAAGTAACACAGTCAACTGGCTACATGCAATAACACGGTCAACAGGCTACATAAATTAACACTTTCAACTGGCTACATAAAGTAACACAGTCAACTGGCTACATAAAATAAAATGGTCTACTGGATACATAAAGTAACACGGTCAACTGACTACATAAAATAACACAGTCAACTGGCTACATAAAGTAACACGGTCAACTAGCTAAATAAAGTAACACAGTCAACTGGCTACATAAAGTAACATGGTCAACTGACTACATAAAGTAACATGGTCAACTGGCTACATAAAGTAACAAGGTCAACTAGCTACATAAAATAACATGGTCAACTGGCTACATAAAGTAAAACAGTCAACTGGCTACATAAAGTAACACAGTCAACTGGCTACATAAAATAATACAGTCAACTTGCTACATAAAGTAACATGGTCAACTGACTACATAAAGTAAAAAGGTCAACTCTCTACATAAAGTAACACGTCAACTGGCTACATAAAGTAAGACTGTCAACTGGCTACATAAAGTACACAGTCAACTGGCTACATAAAGTACACAGTCAAATGGCTACATAAAGCACACGGTAAACTGGCTACATAAAGTACACGGTCAGCTGGCTACATAAAGTAACACAGTCAACTGGCTACATAAAATAATACAGTCAACTGCCTACATAAAGTAATACAGTCAACTGGCTACATAAAGTACACAGTCAACTGGCTACATAAAGCACACGGTAAAGTGGCTACATAAAGTACACGGTCAGCTGGCTACATAAAATAACACAGTCAACTGACTACATAAACTAAAACAGTCAACTGGCAACATAAAGTAACACAGTCAACTTGCTACATAAAGTAACATGGTCAACTGACTACATAAAGAAACATGGTCAACTGGCTACATAAAGTAACACAGTCAACTTGCTACATAAAGTAACATGGTCAACTGGCTACATAAAGTAACACGGTCAACTGGCTACATAAAGTAACACGGTCAACTGGCTACATAAAGTAACATGGTCAACTGACTGCATGAAGTAACATGGTCAACTGCCTACAAAAAGTAACACGGTCAACTGGCTACGTGAAATAACACGGTCAACTGCCTACATGAAGTAACATGATCAACTGACTACATGAATTAACACTGTCAACTGGCTACATAAAGTAACACAGTCAACTGGCTACATGAAGTAACACGGTCAACAGGCTACATAAATTAACACTTTCAACTGGCTACATAAAGTAACACAGTCAACTGGCTACATAAAGTAACACAGTCAACTGGCTACATAAAGTAACACAGTCAACTGCCTACATAAAGTAACACAGTCAACTGGCTACATAAAGTACACAGTCAACTGGCTACATAAAGCACACGGTAAAGTGGCTACATAAAGTACACGGTCAGCTGGCTACATAAAATAACACAGTCAACTGACTACATAAACTAAAACAGTCAACTGGCAACATAAAGTAACACAGTCAACTTGCAACATAAAGTAACATGGTCAACTGACTACATAAAGTAACACGGTCAACTGACTACATAAAGAAACATGGTCAACTGGCTACATAAAGTAACACAGTCAACTTGCTACATAAAGTAACATGGTCAACTGGCTACATAAAGTAACACAGTCAACTTGCTACATAAAGTAACATGGTCAACTGGCTACATAAAGTAACACGGTCAACTGGCTACATAAAGTAACACGGTCAACTGGCTACATAAAGTACACAGTCAAATGGCTACATAAAGCACACGGTAAACTGGCTACATAAAGTACACGGTCAGCTGGCTACATAAAGTAACACAGTCAACTGGCTACATAAAATAATACAGTCAACTGCCTACATAAAGTAATACAGTCAACTGGCTACATAAAGTACACAGTCAACTGGCTACATAAAGCACACGGTAAAGTGGCTACATAAAATAACACAGTCAACTGACTACATAAACTAAAACAGTCAACTGGCAACATAAAGTAACACAGTCAACTTGCTACATAAAGTAACATGGTCAACTGACTACATAAAGAAACATGGTCAACTGGCTACATAAAGTAACACAGTCAACTTGCTACATAAAGTAACATGGTCAACTGGCTACATAAAGTAACACGGTCAACTGGCTACATAAAGTAACACGGTCAACTGGCTACATAAAGTAACATGGTCAACTGACTGCATGAAGTAACATGGTCAACTGCCTACAAAAAGTAACACGGTCAACTGGCTACGTGAAATAACACGGTCAACTGCCTACATGAAGTAACATGATCAACTGACTACATGAATTAACACTGTCAACTGGCTACATAAAGTAACACAGTCAACTGGCTACATGAAGTAACACGGTCAACAGGCTACATAAATTAACACTTTCAACTGGCTACATAAAGTAACACAGTCAACTGGCTACATAAAGTAACACAGTCAACTGGCTACATAAAGTAACACAGTCAACTGCCTACATAAAGTAACACAGTCAACTGGCTACATAAAGTACACAGTCAACTGGCTACATAAAGCACACGGTAAACTGGCTACATAAAGTACACGGTCAGCTGGCTACATAAAATAACACAGTCAACTGACTACATAAACTAAAACAGTCAACTGGCAACATAAAGTAACACAGTCAACTGGCTACATAAAGTAACACAGTCAACTGGCTACATAAAGTAACACAGTCAACTGCCTACATAAAGTAACACAGTCAACTGGCTACATAAAGTACACAGTCAACTGGCTACATAAAGCACACGGTAAACTGGCTACATAAAGTACACGGTCAGCTGGCTACATAAAATAACACAGTCAACTGACTACATAAACTAAAACAGTCAACTGGCAACATAAAGTAACACAGTCAACTTGCTACATAAAGTAACATGGTCAACTGACTACATAAAGTAACACGGTCAACTGACTACATAAAGAAACATGGTCAACTGGCTACATAAAGTAACACAGTCAACTTGCTACATAAAGTAACATGGTCAACTGGCTACATAAAGTAACACGGTCAACTGGCTACATAAAGAAACATGGTCAACTGGCTACATAAAGTAACACAGTCAACTTGCTACATAAAGTAACATGGTCAACTGGCTACATAAAGTAACACGGTCAACTGGCTACATAAAGTAACACGGTCAACTGGCTACATAAAGTAACATGGTCAACTGACTGCATGAAGTAACATGGTCAACTGCCTACAAAAAGTAACACGGTCAACTGGCTACATGAAATAACACGGTCAACTGCCTACATGAAGTAACATGATCAACTGACTACATGAATTAACACTGTCAACTGGCTACATAAAGTAACACAGTCAACTGGCTACATGCAATAACACGGTCAACAGGCTACATAAATTAACACTTTCAACTGGCTACATAAAGTAACACAGTCAACTGGCTACATAAAATAAAATGGTCTACTGGATACATAAAGTAACACGGTCAACTGACTACATAAAATAACACAGTCAACTGGCTACATAAAGTAACACGGTCAACTAGCTAAATAAAGTAACACAGTCAACTGGCTACATAAAGTAACATGGTCAACTGACTACATAAAGTAACATGGTCAACTGGCTACATAAAGTAACAAGGTCAACTAGCTACATAAAATAACATGGTCAACTGGCTACATAAAGTAAAACAGTCAACTGGCTACATAAAGTAACACAGTCAACTGGCTACATAAAATAATACAGTCAACTTGCTACATAAAGTAACATGGTCAACTGACTACATAAAGTAAAAAGGTCAACTCTCTACATAAAGTAACACGGTCAACTGGCTACATAAAGTAAGACTGTCAACTGGCTACATAAAGTACACAGTCAACTGGCTACATAAAGTACACAGTCAAATGGCTACATAAAGCACACGGTAAACTGGCTACATAAAGTACACGGTCAGCTGGCTACATAAAGTAACACAGTCAACTGGCTACATAAAATAATACAGTCAACTGCCTACATAAAGTAATACAGTCAACTGGCTACATAAAGTACACAGTCAACTGGCTACATAAAGCACACGGTAAAGTGGCTACATAAAGTACACGGTCAGCTGGCTACATAAAATAACACAGTCAACTGACTACATAAACTAAAACAGTCAACTGGCAACATAAAGTAACACAGTCAACTTGCTACATAAAGTAACATGGTCAACTGACTACATAAAGAAACATGGTCAACTGGCTACATAAAGTAACACAGTCAACTTGCTACATAAAGTAACATGGTCAACTGGCTACATAAAGTAACACGGTCAACTGGCTACATAAAGTAACACGGTCAACTGGCTACATAAAGTAACATGGTCAACTGACTGCATGAAGTAACATGGTCAACTGCCTACAAAAAGTAACACGGTCAACTGGCTACGTGAAATAACACGGTCAACTGCCTACATGAAGTAACATGATCAACTGACTACATGAATTAACACTGTCAACTGGCTACATAAAGTAACACAGTCAACTGGCTACATGAAGTAACACGGTCAACAGGCTACATAAATTAACACTTTCAACTGGCTACATAAAGTAACACAGTCAACTGGCTACATAAAGTAACACAGTCAACTGGCTACATAAAGTAACACAGTCAACTGCCTACATAAAGTAACACAGTCAACTGGCTACATAAAGTACACAGTCAACTGGCTACATAAAGCACACGGTAAAGTGGCTACATAAAGTACACGGTCAGCTGGCTACATAAAATAACACAGTCAACTGACTACATAAACTAAAACAGTCAACTGGCAACATAAAGTAACACAGTCAACTTGCAACATAAAGTAACATGGTCAACTGACTACATAAAGTAACACGGTCAACTGACTACATAAAGAAACATGGTCAACTGGCTACATAAAGTAACACAGTCAACTTGCTACATAAAGTAACATGGTCAACTGGCTACATAAAGTAACACGGTCAACTGGCTACATAAAGTAACACGGTCAACTGGCTACATAAAGTAACATGGTCAACTGACTGCATGAAGTAACATGGTCAACTGCCTACAAAAAGTAACACGGTCAACTGGCTACATGAAATAACACGGTCAACTGCCTACATGAAGTAACATGATCAACTGACTACATGAATTAACACTGTCAACTGGCTACATAAAGTAACACAGTCAACTGGCTACATGCAATAACACGGTCAACAGGCTACATAAATTAACACTTTCAACTGGCTACATAAAGTAACACAGTCAACTGGCTACATAAAATAAAATGGTCTACTGGATACATAAAGTAACACGGTCAACTGACTACATAAAATAACACAGTCAACTGGCTACATAAAGTAACATGGTCAACTGACTACATAAAGTAACATGGTCAACTGGCTACATAAAGTAACATGGTCAACTGGCTACATAAAGACACACGGTCAACTGGCTACATAAATTAACACGGTCAACTGGCTACATAAAGTAACACAGTCAACTGGCTACATAAAATAACACGGTCAACTGGCTACATAAAGTAACACAGTCAACTGGCTACATGAAGTAACACGGTCAACAGGCTACATAAATTAACACTTTCAACTGGCTACATAAAGTAACACAGTCAACTGGCTACATAAAATAGCATGGTCTACTGGATACATAAAGTAACACGGTCAACTGACTACATAAAGGAGCACAGTCAACTGGCTACATAAAGTAACACGGTCAACTGACTACATAAAATAACACAGTCAACTGGCTACATAAAGTACACAGTCAACTGGCTACATAAAGCACACGGTAAACTGGCTACATAAAGTACACGGTCAGCTGGCTACATAAAATAACACAGTCAACTGACTACATAAACTAAAACAGTCAACTGGCAACATAAAGTAACACAGTCAACTTGCTACATAAAGTAACATGGTCAACTGACTACATAAAGTAACACGGTCAACTGACTACATAAAGAAACATGGTCAACTGGCTACATAAAGTAACACAGTCAACTTGCTACATAAAGTAACATGGTCAACTGGCTACATAAAGTAACACGGTCAACTGGCTACATAAAGAAACATGGTCAACTGGCTACATAAAGTAACACAGTCAACTTGCTACATAAAGTAACATGGTCAACTGGCTACATAAAGTAACACGGTCAACTGGCTACATAAAGTAACACGGTCAACTGGCTACATAAAGTAACATGGTCAACTGACTGCATGAAGTAACATGGTCAACTGCCTACAAAAAGTAACACGGTCAACTGGCTACATGAAATAACACGGTCAACTGCCTACATGAAGTAACATGATCAACTGACTACATGAATTAACACTGTCAACTGGCTACATAAAGTAACACAGTCAACTGGCTACATGCAATAACACGGTCAACAGGCTACATAAATTAACACTTTCAACTGGCTACATAAAGTAACACAGTCAACTGGCTACATAAAATAAAATGGTCTACTGGATACATAAAGTAACACGGTCAACTGACTACATAAAATAACACAGTCAACTGGCTACATAAAGTAACACGGTCAACTAGCTAAATAAAGTAACACAGTCAACTGGCTACATAAAGTAACATGGTCAACTGACTACATAAAGTAACATGGTCAACTGGCTACATAAAGTAACAAGGTCAACTAGCTACATAAAATAACATGGTCAACTGGCTACATAAAGTAAAACAGTCAACTGGCTACATAAAGTAACACAGTCAACTGGCTACATAAAATAATACAGTCAACTTGCTACATAAAGTAACATGGTCAACTGACTACATAAAGTAAAAAGGTCAACTCTCTACATAAAGTAACACGGTCAACTGGCTACATAAAGTAAGACTGTCAACTGGCTACATAAAGTACACAGTCAACTGGCTACATAAAGTACACAGTCAAATGGCTACATAAAGCACACGGTAAACTGGCTACATAAAGTACACGGTCAGCTGGCTACATAAAGTAACACAGTCAACTGGCTACATAAAATAATACAGTCAACTGCCTACATAAAGTAATACAGTCAACTGGCTACATAAAGTACACAGTCAACTGGCTACATAAAGCACACGGTAAAGTGGCTACATAAAGTACACGGTCAGCTGGCTACATAAAATAACACAGTCAACTGACTACATAAACTAAAACAGTCAACTGGCAACATAAAGTAACACAGTCAACTTGCTACATAAAGTAACATGGTCAACTGACTACATAAAGAAACATGGTCAACTGGCTACATAAAGTAACACAGTCAACTTGCTACATAAAGTAACATGGTCAACTGGCTACATAAAGTAACACGGTCAACTGGCTACATAAAGTAACACGGTCAACTGGCTACATAAAGTAACATGGTCAACTGACTGCATGAAGTAACATGGTCAACTGCCTACAAAAAGTAACACGGTCAACTGGCTACGTGAAATAACACGGTCAACTGCCTACATGAAGTAACATGATCAACTGACTACATGAATTAACACTGTCAACTGGCTACATAAAGTAACACAGTCAACTGGCTACATGAAGTAACACGGTCAACAGGCTACATAAATTAACACTTTCAACTGGCTACATAAAGTAACACAGTCAACTGGCTACATAGTAACACAGTCAACTGGCTACATAAAGTAACACAGTCAACTGCCTACATAAAGTAACACAGTCAACTGGCTACATAAAGTACACAGTCAACTGGCTACATAAAGCACACGGTAAAGTGGCTACATAAAGTACACGGTCAGCTGGCTACATAAAATAACACAGTCAACTGACTACATAAACTAAAACAGTCAACTGGCAACATAAAGTAACACAGTCAACTTGCAACATAAAGTAACATGGTCAACTGACTACATAAAGTAACACGGTCAACTGACTACATAAAGAAACATGGTCAACTGGCTACATAAAGTAACACAGTCAACTTGCTACATAAAGTAACATGGTCAACTGGCTACATAAAGTAACACGGTCAACTGGCTACATAAAGTAACACGGTCAACTGGCTACATAAAGTAACATGGTCAACTGACTGCATGAAGTAACATGGTCAACTGCCTACAAAAAGTAACACGGTCAACTGGCTACATGAAATAACACGGTCAACTGCCTACATGAAGTAACATGATCAACTGACTACATGAATTAACACTGTCAACTGGCTACATAAAGTAACACAGTCAACTGGCTACATGCAATAACACGGTCAACAGGCTACATAAATTAACACTTTCAACTGGCTACATAAAGTAACACAGTCAACTGGCTACATAAAATAAAATGGTCTACTGGATACATAAAGTAACACGGTCAACTGACTACATAAAATAACACAGTCAACTGGCTACATAAAGTAACATGGTCAACTGACTACATAAAGTAACATGGTCAACTGGCTACATAAAGTAACATGGTCAACTGGCTACATAAAGACACACGGTCAACTGGCTACATAAATTAACACGGTCAACTGGCTACATAAAGTAACACAGTCAACTGGCTACATAAAATAACACGGTCAACTGGCTACATAAAGTAACACAGTCAACTGGCTACATGAAGTAACACGGTCAACAGGCTACATAAATTAACACTTTCAACTGGCTACATAAAGTAACACAGTCAACTGGCTACATAAAATAGCATGGTCTACTGGATACATAAAGTAACACGGTCAACTGACTACATAAAGGAGCACAGTCAACTGGCTACATAAAGTAACACGGTCAACTGACTACATAAAATAACACAGTCAACTGGCTACATAAAGTAACACGGTCAACTAGCTAAATAAAGTAACACAGTCAACTGGCTACATAAAGTAACATGGTCAACTGACTACATAAAGTAACATGGTCAACTGGCTACATAAAGTAACCAGGTCAACTAGCTACATAAAATAACATGGTCAACTGGCTACATAAAGTAAAACAGTCAACTTGCTACATAAAGTAACATGGTCAACTGACTACATAAAGTACACGGTCATCTGGCTACATAAAGTAACACAGTCAACTTGCTACATAAAGTAACATGGTCAACTGACTACATAAAGTACACGGTCATCTGGCTACATAAAGTAACATGGTCAACTGGCTACATAAAGTAAAAAGGTCAACTCTCTACATAAAGTAACACGGTCAACTGGCTACATAAAGTAAGACTGTCAACTGGCTACATAAAGTACACAGTCAACTGGCTACATAAAGCACACGGTAAAGTGGCTACATAAAGTACACGGTCAGCTGGCTACATAAAATAACACAGTCAACTGACTACATAAACTAAAACAGTCAACTGGCAACATAAAGTAACACAGTCAACTTGCTACATAAAGTAACATGGTCAACTGACTACATAAAGAAACATGGTCAACTGGCTACATAAAGTAACACAGTCAACTTGCTACATAAAGTAACATGGTCAACTGGCTACATAAAGTAACACGGTCAACTGGCTACATAAAGTAACACGGTCAACTGGCTACATAAAGTAACATGGTCAACTGACTGCATGAATTAACACTGTCAACTGGCTACATAAAGTAACACAGTCAACTGGCTACATGAAGTAACACGGTCAACAGGCTACATAAATTAACACTTTCAACTGGCTACATAAAGTAACACAGTCAACTGGCTACATAAAGTAACACAGTCAACTGGCTACATAAAGTAACACAGTCAACTGGCTACATAAAGTAACACAGTCAACTGCCTACATAAAGTAACACAGTCAACTGGCTACATAAAGTACACAGTCAACTGGCTACATAAAGCACACGGTAAAGTGGTTATATAAAGTACACGGTCAGCTGGCTACATAAAATAACACAGTCAACTGACTACATAAACTAAAACAGTCAACTGGCAACATAAAGTAACACAGTCAACTTGCTACATAAAGTAACATGGTCAACTGACTACATAAAGTAACACGGTCAACTGACTACATAAAGAAACATGGTCAACTGGCTACATAAAGTAACACAGTCAACTTGCTACATAAAGTAACATGGTCAACTGGCTACATAAAGTAACACGGTCAACTGGCTACATAAAGTAACACGGTCAACTGGCTACATAAAGTAACATGGTCAACTGACTGCATGAAGTAACATGGTCAACTGCCTACAAAAAGTAACACGGTCAACTGGCTACATGAAATAACACGGTCAACTGCCTACATGAAGTAACATGATCAACTGACTACATGAATTAACACTGTCAACTGGCTACATAAAGTAACACAGTCAACTGGCTACATGAAATAACACGGTCAACAGGCTACATAAATTAACACTTTCAACTGGCTACATAAAGTAACACAGTCAACTGGCTACATAAAATAACATGGTCTACTGGATACATAAAGTAACACGGTCAACTGACTACATAAAGGAGCACAGTCAACTGGCTACATAAAGTAACACGGTCAACTGACTACATAAAAAAACACAGTCAACTGGCTACATAAAGTAACACGGTCAACTAGCTAAATAAAGTAACACAGTCAACTGGCTACATAAAGTAACATGGTCAACTGACTACATAAAGTAACATGGTCAACTGGCTACATAAAGTAACCAGGTCAACTAGCTACATAAAATAACATGGTCAACTGGCTACATAAAGTAAAACAGTCAACTGGCTAAATAAAGTAACACAGTCAACTTGCTACATAAAGTAACATGGTCAACTGACTACATAAAGTAACACAGTCAACTTGCTACATAAAGTAACATGGTCAACTGGCTACATAAATTAACACGGTCAACTGGCTACATAAAGTAACACAGTCAACTGGCTACATAAAATAACACGGTCAACTGGCTACATAAGTAACACAGTCAACTGGCTACATAAAGTAACACAGTCAACTGGCTACATAAAGTAACATGGTCAACTGACTACATGAAGTAACTGTCAACTGGCTACATAAAGTAACACAGTCAACTGGCTACATAAATTAACATGGTCAACTGACTACATGAAGTAACACTGTCAACTGGCTACATAAAGTAACACAGTCAACTGGCTACATGAAGTAACATGGTCTACTGGATAAATAAAGTAACACGGTCAACTGACTACATAAAGTACACGGTCATCCAGCTACATAAAGTAACATGGTCAACTGACTACATAAAGTAAGACGGTCAACTGACTACATAAAGAAACATGGTCAACTGACTACATAAAGGAGCACAGTCAACTGGCTACATAAAGTAACACAGTCAACTGGCTACATAAAATAACATGGTCTACTGGATACATAAAGTAACACAGTCAACTGACAACATAAAGGAGCACAGTCAACTGGCTACATAAAGTAACACGGTCAACTGACTACATAAAATAACACAGTCAACTGGCTACATAAAGTAACACAGTCAACTGGCTACATAAAGTAACACGGTCAACTAGCTACATTAAGTTCACGGTCAACTGGATACATAAAATAACATGGTCAACTGTCTACATAAAGTAAAACAGTCAACTGGCTAAATAAAGTAACACAGTCAACTGGCTACATAAAGTAACATGGTCAACTGACTAAATAAAGTAACATGGTCAATTGGCTACATAAAGTAACATGGTCAACTAGCTACATAAAATAACATGGTAAACTGGCTACATAAAGTAAAACAGTCAACTAGCTAAATAAAGTAACACAGTCAACATGCAACATAAAGTAACATGGTCAACTGACTACATAAAGTAACACGGTCAACTAGCTACATAAAGTAACACAGTCAACTGGCTACATAAAATTACACGGTCAACTGGCTACATAAAGTAACACAGTCAACTGGCTACATAAAGTAACACAGTCAACTGGCTACCTAAAGTAACATGGTCAACTGACTACATGAAGTAACACTGTCAACTGGCTACATAAAGTAACACGGTCAACTGGTTACATGAAGTAACATGGTCTACTGGATACATAAAGTAACACGGTCAAATGACTACATAAAGTACACGGTCATCTGGCTACATAAAGTAACATGGTCAACTGGCTACATAAAGTAAGACGGACAACTGACTACATAAAGAAACATGGTCAACTGACTACATAAAGGAGCACAATCATCTGGCTACATAAAGTAACACAGTCAACTGGCTACATAAAATAACATGGTCTACTGGATACATAAAGTAACACAGTCAACTGACTACATAAAGGAGCACAGTCAACTGGCTACATAAAGTAACACGGTCAACTGACTACATAAAATAACACAGTCAACTGGCTACATAAAGTAACACAGTCAACTGGCTACATAAAGTAACACGGTCAACCAGCTACATTAAGTTCACGGTCAACTGTATACATAAAATAACATGGTCAACTGGCTACATAAAGTAACATGGTCAACTAGCTACATAAAATAACATGGTCAACTGGCTACATAAAGTAAAACAGTCAACTGGCTAAATAAAGTAACATGGTCAACTGACTGCATGAAGTAACATGGTCAACTGCCTACAAAAAGTAACACGGTCAACTGGCTACATGAAATAACACGGTCAACTGCCTACATGAAGTAACATGATCAACTGACTACATGAATTAACACTGTCAACTGGCTACATAAAGTAACACAGTCAACTGGCTACATGAAATAACACGGTCAACAGGCTACATAAATTAACACTTTCAACTGGCTACATAAAGTAACACAGTCAACTGGCTACATAAAATAACATGGTCTACTGGATACATAAAGTAACACGGTCAACTGACTACATAAAGGAGCACAGTCAACTGGCTACATAAAGTAACACGGTCAACTGACTACATAAAAAAACACAGTCAACTGGCTACATAAAGTAACACGGTCAACTAGCTAAATAAAGTAACACAGTCAACTGGCTACATAAAGTAACATGGTCAACTGACTACATAAAGTAACATGGTCAACTGGCTACATAAAGTAACCAGGTCAACTAGCTACATAAAATAACATGGTCAACTGGCTACATAAAGTAAAACAGTCAACTGGCTAAATAAAGTAACACAGTCAACTTGCTACATAAAGTAACATGGTCAACTGACTACATAAAGTAACACAGTCAACTTGCTACATAAAGTAACATGGTCAACTGGCTACATAAATTAACACGGTCAACTGGCTACATAAAGTAACACAGTCAACTGGCTACATAAAATAACACGGTCAACTGGCTACATAAAGTAACACAGTCAACTGGCTACATAAAGTAACACAGTCAACTGGCTACATAAAGTAACATGGTCAACTGACTACATGAAGTAACTGTCAACTGGCTACATAAAGTAACACAGTCAACTGGCTACATAAATTAACATGGTCAACTGACTACATGAAGTAACACTGTCAACTGGCTACATAAAGTAACACAGTCAACTGGCTACATGAAGTAACATGGTCTACTGGATAAATAAAGTAACACGGTCAACTGACTACATAAAGTACACGGTCATCCAGCTACATAAAGTAACATGGTCAACTGACTACATAAAGTAAGACGGTCAACTGACTACATAAAGAAACATGGTCAACTGACTACATAAAGGAGCACAGTCAACTGGCTACATAAAGTAACACCGTCAACTGGCTACATAAAATAACATGGTCTACTGGATACATAAAGTAACACAGTCAACTGACAACATAAAGGAGCACAGTCAACTGGCTACATAAAGTAACACGGTCAACTGACTACATAAAATAACACAGTCAACTGGCTACATAAAGTAACACAGTCAACTGGCTACATAAAGTAACACGGTCAACTAGCTACATTAAGTTCACGGTCAACTGGATACATAAAATAACATGGTCAACTGTCTACATAAAGTAAAACAGTCAACTGGCTAAATAAAGTAACACAGTCAACTGGCTACATAAAGTAACATGGTCAACTCACTAAATAAAGTAACATGGTCAATTGGCTACATAAAGTAACATGGTCAACTAGCTACATAAAATAACATGGTCAACTGGCTACATAAAGTAAAACAGTCAACTAGCTAAATAAAGTAACACAGTCAACATGCAACATAAAGTAACATGGTCAACTGACTACATAAAGTAACACGGTCAACTAGCTACATAAAGTAACACAGTCAACTGGCTACATAAAATTACACGGTCAACTGGCTACATAAAGTAACACAGTCAACTGGCTACATAAAGTAACACAGTCAACTGGCTACCTAAAGTAACATGGTCAACTGACTACATGAAGTAACACTGTCAACTGGCTACATAAAGTAACACGGTCAACTGGTTACATGAAGTAACATGGTCTACTGGATACATAAAGTAACACGGTCAAATGACTACATAAAGTACACGGTCATCTGGCTACATAAAGTAACATGGTCAACTGGCTACATAAAGTAAGACGGACAACTGACTACATAAAGAAACATGGTCAACTGACTACATAAAGGAGCACAGTCATCTGGCTACATAAAGTAACACAGTCAACTGGCTACATAAAATAACATGGTCTACTGGATACATAAAGTAACACAGTCAACTGACTACATAAAGGAGCACAGTCAACTGGCTACATAAAGTAACACGGTCAACTGACTACATAAAATAACACAGTCAACTGGCTACATAAAGTAACACAGTCAACTGGCTACATAAAGTAACACGGTCAACCAGCTACATTAAGTTCACGGTCAACTGTATACATAAAATAACATGGTCAACTGGCTACATAAAGTAACATGGTCAACTAGCTACATAAAATAACATGGTCAACTGGCTACATAAAGTAAAACAGTCAACTGGCTAAATAAAGTAACACTGTCAACTTGCTACATAAAGTAACATGGTCAACTGACTACATAAAGTAACACGGTCAACTAGCTACATAAAGTAACACAGTCAACTGCCTACATAAAATAACACGGTAAACTGGCTACATAAAGTAACACGGTCAAATGACTACATAAAGTAACACGGTCATCTGGCTACATAAAGTAACAAGGTTCAACTGGCTACATGAAGTAAACTGGTCAACTCTCTACATAAAGTAACACAGTCAACTGGCTACATAAAGTAACACAGTCAACTGGCTACATAAAGTAACATGGTCAACTGACTACATGAAGTGACACTGTCAACTGGCTACATGAAGTAACACAGTCAACTGCCTACATAAAGTAACACAGTCAACTGGCTACATAAAGTACACAGTCAACTGGCTACATAAAGCACACGGTAAAGTGGCTACATAAAGTACACGGTCAGCTGGCTACATAAAATAACACAGTCAACTGACTACATAAACTAAAACAGTCAACTGGCAACATAAAGTAACACAGTCAACTTGCTACATAAAGTAACATGGTCAACTGACTACATAAAGTAACACGGTCAACTGACTACATAAAGAAACATGGTCAACTGGCTACATAAAGTAACACAGTCAACTTGCTACATAAAGTAACATGGTCAACTGGCTACATAAAGTAACACGGTCAACTGGCTACATAAAGTAACACGGTCAACTGGCTACATAAAGTAACATGGTCAACTGACTGCATGAAGTAACATGGTCAACTGCCTACAAAAAGTAACACGGTCAACTGGCTACATGAAATAACACGGTCAACTGCCTACATGAAGTAACATGATCAACTGACTACATGAATTAACACTGTCAACTGGCTACATAAAGTAACACAGTCAACTGGCTACATGAAATAACACGGTCAACAGGCTACATAAATTAACACTTTCAACTGGCTACATAAAGTAACACAGTCAACTGGCTACATAAAATAACATGGTCTACTGGATACATAAAGTAACACGGTCAACTGAATACATAAAGGAGCACAGTCAACTGGCTACATAAAGTAACACGGTCAACTGACTACATAAAAAAACACAGTCAACTGGCTACATAAAGTAACACGGTCAACTAGCTAAATAAAGTAACACAGTCAACTGGCTACATAAAGTAACATGGTCAACTGACTACATAAAGTAACATGGTCAACTGGCTACATAAAGTAACCAGGTCAACTAGCTACATAAAATAACATGGTCAACTGGCTACATAAAGTAAAACAGTCAACTGGCTAAATAAAGTAACACAGTCAACTTGCTACATAAAGTAACATGGTCAACTGACTACATAAAGTAACATGGTCAACTGGCTACATAAAGTAACACGGTCAACTGGCTACATAAAGTAACACAGTCAACTGGCTACATAAAATAACACGGTCAACTGGCTACATAAAATAACACGGTCAACTGGCTACATAAAGTAACACAGTCAACTGGCTACATAAAGTAACACAGTCAACTGGCTACATAAAGTAACATGGTCAACTGACTACATGAAGTAACTGTCAACTGGCTACATAAAGTAACACAGTCAACTGGCTACATAAATTAACATGGTCAACTGACTACATGAAGTAACACTGTCAACTGGCTACATAAAGTAACACAGTCAACTGGCTACATGAAGTAACATGGTCTACTGGATAAATAAAGTAACACGGTCAACTGACTACATAAAGTACACGGTCATCCAGCTACATAAAGTAACATGGTCAACTGACTACATAAAGTAAGACGGTCAACTGACTACATAAAGAAACATGGTCAACTGACTACATAAAGGAGCACAGTCAACTGGCTACATAAAGTAACACAGTCAACTGGCTACATAAAATAACATGGTCTACTGGATACATAAAGTAACACAGTCAACTGACAACATAAAGGAGCACAGTCAACTGGCTACATAAAGTAACACGGTCAACTGACTACATAAAATAACACAGTCAACTGGCTACATAAAGTAACACAGTCAACTGGCTACATAAAGTAACACGGTCAACTAGCTACATTAAGTTCACGGTCAACTGGATACATAAAATAACATGGTCAACTGTCTACATAAAGTAAAACAGTCAACTGGCTAAATAAAGTAACACAGTCAACTGGCTACATAAAGTAACATGGTCAACTGACTAAATAAAGTAACATGGTCAATTGGCTACATAAAGTAACATGGTCAACTAGCTACATAAAATAACATGGTCAACTGGCTACATAAAGTAAAACAGTCAACTAGCTAAATAAAGTAACACAGTCAACATGCAACATAAAGTAACATGGTCAACTGACTACATAAAGTAACACGGTCAACTAGCTACATAAAGTAACACAGTCAACTGGCTACATAAAATTACACGGTCAACTGGCTACATAAAGTAACACAGTCAACTGGCTACATAAAGTAACACAGTCAACTGGCTACCTAAAGTAACATGGTCAACTGACTACATGAAGTAACACTGTCAACTGGCTACATAAAGTAACACGGTCAACTGGTTACATGAAGTAACATGGTCTACTGGATACATAAAGTAACACGGTCAAATGACTACATAAAGTACACGGTCATCTGGCTACATAAAGTAACATGGTCAACTGGCTACATAAAGTAAGACGGACAACTGACTACATAAAGAAACATGGTCAACTGACTACATAAAGGAGCACAGTCATCTGGCTACATAAAGTAACACAGTCAACTGGCTACATAAAATAACATGGTCTACTGGATACATAAAGTAACACAGTCAACTGACTACATAAAGGAGCACAGTCAACTGGCTACATAAAGTAACACGGTCAACTGACTACATAAAATAACACAGTCAACTGGCTACATAAAGTAACACAGTCAACTGGCTACATAAAGTAACACGGTCAACCAGCTACATTAAGTTCACGGTCAACTGTATACATAAAATAACATGGTCAACTGGCTACATAAAGTAACATGGTCAACTAGCTACATAAAATAACATGGTCAACTGGCTACATAAAGTAAAACAGTCAACTGGCTAAATAAAGTAACACTGTCAACTTGCTACATAAAGTAACATGGTCAACTGACTACATAAAGTAACACGGTCAACTAGCTACATAAAGTAACACAGTCAACTGCCTACATAAAATAACACGGTAAACTGGCTACATAAAGTAACACGGTCAAATGACTACATAAAGTAACACGGTCATCTGGCTACATAAAGTAACAAGGTTCAACTGGCTACATGAAGTAAACTGGTCAACTCTCTACATAAAGTAACACAGTCAACTGGCTACATAAAGTAACACAGTCAACTGGCTACATAAAGTAACATGGTCAACTGACTACATGAAGTGACACTGTCAACTGGCTACATGAAGTAACACAGTCAACTGCCTACATAAAGTAACACAGTCAACTGGCTACATAAAGTACACAGTCAACTGGCTACATAAAGCACACGGTAAAGTGGCTACATAAAGTACACGGTCAGCTGGCTACATAAAATAACACAGTCAACTGACTACATAAACTAAAACAGTCAACTGGCAACATAAAGTAACACAGTCAACTTGCTACATAAAGTAACATGGTCAACTGACTACATAAAGTAACACGGTCAACTGACTACATAAAGAAACATGGTCAACTGGCTACATAAAGTAACACAGTCAACTTGCTACATAAAGTAACATGGTCAACTGGCTACATAAAGTAACACGGTCAACTGGCTACATAAAGTAACACGGTCAACTGGCTACATAAAGTAACATGGTCAACTGACTGCATGAAGTAACATGGTCAACTGCCTACAAAAAGTAACACGGTCAACTGGCTACATGAAATAACACGGTCAACTGCCTACATGAAGTAACATGATCAACTGACTACATGAATTAACACTGTCAACTGGCTACATAAAGTAACACAGTCAACTGGCTACATGAAATAACACGGTCAACAGGCTACATAAATTAACACTTTCAACTGGCTACATAAAGTAACACAGTCAACTGGCTACATAAAATAACATGGTCTACTGGATACATAAAGTAACACGGTCAACTGAATACATAAAGGAGCACAGTCAACTGGCTACATAAAGTAACACGGTCAACTGACTACATAAAAAAACACAGTCAACTGGCTACATAAAGTAACACGGTCAACTAGCTAAATAAAGTAACACAGTCAACTGGCTACATAAAGTAACATGGTCAACTGACTACATAAAGTAACATGGTCAACTGGCTACATAAAGTAACCAGGTCAACTAGCTACATAAAATAACATGGTCAACTGGCTACATAAAGTAAAACAGTCAACTGGCTAAATAAAGTAACACAGTCAACTTGCTACATAAAGTAACATGGTCAACTGACTACATAAAGTAACACAGTCAACTTGCTACATAAAGTAACATGGTCAACTGGCTACATAAAGTAACACGGTCAACTGGCTACATAAAGTAACACAGTCAACTGGCTACATAAAATAACACGGTCAACTGGCTACATAAAGTAACACAGTCAACTGGCTACATAAAGTAACACAGTCAACTGGCTACATAAAGTAACATGGTCAACTGACTACATGAAGTAACTGTCAACTGGCTACATAAAGTAACACAGTCAACTGGCTACATAAATTAACATGGTCAACTGACTACATGAAGTAACACTGTCAACTGGCTACATAAAGTAACACAGTCAACTGGCTACATGAAGTAACATGGTCTACTGGATAAATAAAGTAACACGGTCAACTGACTACATAAAGTACACGGTCATCCAGCTACATAAAGTAACATGGTCAACTGACTACATAAAGTAAGACGGTCAACTGACTACATAAAGAAACATGGTCAACTGACTACATAAAGGAGCACAGTCAACTGGCTACATAAAGTAACACAGTCAACTGGCTACATAAAATAACATGGTCTACTGGATACATAAAGTAACACAGTCAACTGACAACATAAAGGAGCACAGTCAACTGGCTACATAAAGTAACACGGTCAACTGACTACATAAAATAACACAGTCAACTGGCTACATAAAGTAACACAGTCAACTGGCTACATAAAGTAACACGGTCAACTAGCTACATTAAGTTCACGGTCAACTGGATACATAAAATAACATGGTCAACTGTCTACATAAAGTAAAACAGTCAACTGGCTAAATAAAGTAACACAGTCAACTGGCTACATAAAGTAACATGGTCAACTGACTAAATAAAGTAACATGGTCAATTGGCTACATAAAGTAACATGGTCAACTAGCTACATAAAATAACATGGTCAACTGGCTACATAAAGTAAAACAGTCAACTAGCTAAATAAAGTAACACAGTCAACATGCAACATAAAGTAACATGGTCAACTGACTACATAAAGTAACACGGTCAACTAGCTACATAAAGTAACACAGTCAACTGGCTACATAAAATTACACGGTCAACTGGCTACATAAAGTAACACAGTCAACTGGCTACATAAAGTAACACAGTCAACTGGCTACCTAAAGTAACATGGTCAACTGACTACATGAAGTAACACTGTCAACTGGCTACATAAAGTAACACGGTCAACTGGTTACATGAAGTAACATGGTCTACTGGATACATAAAGTAACACGGTCAAATGACTACATAAAGTACACGGTCATCTGGCTACATAAAGTAACATGGTCAACTGGCTACATAAAGTAAGACGGACAACTGACTACATAAAGAAACATGGTCAACTGACTACATAAAGGAGCACAGTCATCTGGCTACATAAAGTAACACAGTCAACTGGCTACATAAAATAACATGGTCTACTGGATACATAAAGTAACACAGTCAACTGACTACATAAAGGAGCACAGTCAACTGGCTACATAAAGTAACACGGTCAACTGACTACATAAAATAACACAGTCAACTGGCTACATAAAGTAACACAGTCAACTGGCTACATAAAGTAACACGGTCAACCAGCTACATTAAGTTCACGGTCAACTGTATACATAAAATAACATGGTCAACTGGCTACATAAAGTAACATGGTCAACTAGCTACATAAAATAACAATGTCAACTGGCTACATAAAGTAAAACAGTCAACTGGCTAAATAAAGTAACACTGTCAACTTGCTACATAAAGTAACATGGTCAACTGACTACATAAAGTAACACGGTCAACTAGCTACATAAAGTAACACAGTCAACTGCCTATATAAAATAACACGGTAAACTGGCTACATAAAGTAACACGGTCAAATGACTACATAAAGTAACACGGTCATCTGGCTACATAAAGTAACAAGGTTCAACTGGCTACATGAAGTAAACTGGTCAACTCTCTACATAAAGTAACACAGTCAACTGGCTACATAAAGTAACACAGTCAACTGGCTACATAAAGTAACATGGTCAACTGACTACATGAAGTGACACTGTCAACTGGCTACATGAAGTAACACAGTCAACTGCCTACATAAAGTAACACAGTCAAC
Organism: Brachymystax lenok tsinlingensis; assembly: GCA_030435695.1. NCBI lineage: Eukaryota > Metazoa > Chordata > Actinopteri > Salmoniformes > Salmonidae > Brachymystax > Brachymystax lenok. The sequence goes on along the minus strand of CM059784.1, from coordinate 27,795,688 downwards.
TGGCTACATAAAGTACACAGTCAACTGGCTACATAAAGCACACGGTAAAGTGGCTACATAAAGTACACGGTCAGCTGGCTACATAAAATAACACAGTCAACTGACTACATAAACTAAAACAGTCAACTGGCAACATAAAGTAACACAGTCAACTTGCTACATAAAGTAACATGGTCAACTGACTACATAAAGTAACACGGTCAACTGACTACATAAAGAAACATGGTCAACTGGCTACATAAAGTAACACAGTCAACTTGCTACATAAAGTAACATGGTCAACTGGCTACATAAAGTAACACGGTCAACTGGCTACATAAAGTAACACGGTCAACTGGCTACATAAAGTAACATGGTCAACTGACTGCATGAAGTAACATGGTCAACTGCCTTCAAAAAGTAACACGGTCAACTGGCTACATGAAATAACACGGTCAACTGCCTACATGAAGTAACATGATCAACTGACTACATGAATTAACACTGTCAACTGGCTACATAAAGTAACACAGTCAACTGGCTACATGAAATAACACGGTCAACAGGCTACATAAATTAACACTTTCAACTGGCTACATAAAGTAACACAGTCAACTGGCTACATAAAATAACATGGTCTACTGGATACATAAAGTAACACGGTCAACTGAATACATAAAGGAGCACAGTCAACTGGCTACATAAAGTAACACGGTCAACTGACTACATAAAAAAACACAGTCAACTGGCTACATAAAGTAACACGGTCAACTAGCTAAATAAAGTAACACAGTCAACTGGCTACATAAAGTAACATGGTCAACTGACTACATAAAGTAACATGGTCAACTGGCTACATAAAGTAACCAGGTCAACTAGCTACATAAAATAACATGGTCAACTGGCTACATAAAGTAAAACAGTCAACTGGCTAAATAAAGTAACACAGTCAACTTGCTACATAAAGTAACATGGTCAACTGACTACATAAAGTAACACAGTCAACTTGCTACATAAAGTAACATGGTCAACTGGCTACATAAATTAACACGGTCAACTGGCTACATAAAGTAACACAGTCAACTGGCTACATAAAATAACACGGTCAACTGGCTACATAAAGTAACACAGTCAACTGGCTACATAAAGTAACACAGTCAACTGGCTACATAAAGTAACATGGTCAACTGACTACATGAAGTAACTGTCAACTGGCTACATAAAGTAACACAGTCAACTGGCTACATAAATTAACATGGTCAACTGACTACATGAAGTAACACTGTCAACTGGCTACATAAAGTAACACAGTCAACTGGCTACATGAAGTAACATGGTCTACTGGATAAATAAAGTAACACGGTCAACTGACTACATAAAGTACCACGGTCATCCAGCTACATAAAGTAACATGGTCAACTGACTACATAAAGTAAGACGGTCAACTGACTACATAAAGAAACATGGTCAACTGACTACATAAAGGAGCACAGTCAACTGGCTACATAAAGTAACACAGTCAACTGGCTACATAAAATAACATGGTCTACTGGATACATAAAGTAACACAGTCAACTGACAACATAAAGGAGCACAGTCAACTGGCTACATAAAGTAACACGGTCAACTGACTACATAAAATAACACAGTCAACTGGCTACATAAAGTAACACAGTCAACTGGCTACATAAAGTAACACGGTCAACTGACTACATAAAATAACACAGTCAACTGGCTACATAAAGTAACACAGTCAACTGGCTACATAAAGTAACACAGTCAACTGGCTACATGAAATAACACGGTCAACAGGCTACATAAATTAACACTTTCAACTGGCTACATAAAGTAACACAGTCAACTGGCTACATAAAATAACATGGTCTACTGGATACATAAAGTAACACGGTCAACTGAATACATAAAGGAGCACAGTCAACTGGCTACATAAAGTAACACGGTCAACTGACTACATAAAAAAACACAGTCAACTGGCTACATAAAGTAACACGGTCAACTAGCTAAATAAAGTAACACAGTCAACTGGCTACATAAAGTAACATGGTCAACTGACTACATAAAGTAACATGGTCAACTGGCTACATAAAGTAACCAGGTCAACTAGCTACATAAAATAACATGGTCAACTGGCTACATAAAGTAAAACAGTCAACTGGCTAAATAAAGTAACACAGTCAACTTGCTACATAAAGTAACATGGTCAACTGACTACATAAAGTAACACAGTCAACTTGCTACATAAAGTAACATGGTCAACTGGCTACATAAATTAACACGGTCAACTGGCTACATAAAGTAACACAGTCAACTGGCTACATAAAATAACACGGTCAACTGGCTACATAAAGTAACACAGTCAACTGGCTACATAAAGTAACACAGTCAACTGGCTACATAAAGTAACATGGTCAACTGACTACATGAAGTAACTGTCAACTGGCTACATAAAGTAACACAGTCAACTGGCTACATAAATTAACATGGTCAACTGACTACATGAAGTAACACTGTCAACTGGCTACATAAAGTAACACAGTCAACTGGCTACATGAAGTAACATGGTCTACTGGATAAATAAAGTAACACGGTCAACTGACTACATAAAGTACACGGTCATCCAGCTACATAAAGTAACATGGTCAACTGACTACATAAAGTAAGACGGTCAACTGACTACATAAAGAAACATGGTCAACTGACTACATAAAGGAGCACAGTCAACTGGCTACATAAAGTAACACAGTCAACTGGCTACATAAAATAACATGGTCTACTGGATACATAAAGTAACACAGTCAACTGACAACATAAAGGAGCACAGTCAACTGGCTACATAAAGTAACACGGTCAACTGACTACATAAAATAACACAGTCAACTGGCTACATAAAGTAACACAGTCAACTGGCTAAATAAAGTAACACGGTCAACTAGCTACATTAAGTTCACGGTCAACTGGATACATAAAATAACATGGTCAACTGTCTACATAAAGTAAAACAGTCAACTGGCTAAATAAAGTAACACAGTCAACTGGCTACATAAAGTAACATGGTCAACTGACTAAATAAAGTAACATGGTCAATTGGCTACATAAAGTAACATGGTCAACTAGCTACATAAAATAACATGGTCAACTGGCTACATAAAGTAAAACAGTCAACTGGCTACATAAAGTAACACGGTCAACCAGCTACATTAAGTTCACGGTCAACTGTATACATAAAATAACATGGTCAACTGGCTACATAAAGTAACATGGTCAACTGGCTACATAAAGTAAAACAGTCAACTGGCTAAATAAAGTAACACTGTCAACTTGCTACATAAAGTAACATGGTCAACTGACTACATAAAGTAACACGGTCAACTAGCTACATAAAGTAACACAGTCAACTGGCTACATAAAATAACACGGTAAACTGGCTACATAAAGTAACACAGTCAACTGGCTACATAAAGTAACACAGTCAACTGGCTACATAAAGTAACATGGTCAACTGACTACATGAAGTGACACTGTCAACTGGCTACATGAAGTAACACAGTCAACTGCCTACATAAAGTAACACAGTCAACTGGCTACATAAAGTACACAGTCAACTGGCTACATAAAGCACACGGTAAAGTGGCTACATAAAGTACACGGTCAGCTGGCTACATAAAATAACACAGTCAACTGACTACATAAACTAAAACAGTCAACTGGCAACATAAAGTAACACAGTCAACTTGCTACATAAAGTAACATGGTCAACTGACTACATAAAGTAACACGGTCAACTGACTACATAAAGAAACATGGTCAACTGGCTACATAAAGTAACACAGTCAACTTGCTACATAAAGTAACATGGTCAACTGGCTACATAAAGTAACACGGTCAACTGGCTACATAAAGTAACACGGTCAACTGGCTACATAAAGTAACATGGTCAACTGACTGCATGAAGTAACATGGTCAACTGCCTTCAAAAAGTAACACGGTCAACTGGCTACATGAAATAACACGGTCAACTGCCTACATGAAGTAACATGATCAACTGACTACATGAATTAACACTGTCAACTGGCTACATAAAGTAACACAGTCAACTGGCTACATGAAATAACACGGTCAACAGGCTACATAAATTAACACTTTCAACTGGCTACATAAAGTAACACAGTCAACTGGCTACATAAAATAACATGGTCTACTGGATACATAAAGTAACACGGTCAACTGAATACATAAAGGAGCACAGTCAACTGGCTACATAAAGTAACACGGTCAACTGACTACATAAAAAAACACAGTCAACTGGCTACATAAAGTAACACGGTCAACTAGCTAAATAAAGTAACACAGTCAACTGGCTACATAAAGTAACATGGTCAACTGACTACATAAAGTAACATGGTCAACTGGCTACATAAAGTAACCAGGTCAACTAGCTACATAAAATAACATGGTCAACTGGCTACATAAAGTAAAACAGTCAACTGGCTAAATAAAGTAACACAGTCAACTTGCTACATAAAGTAACATGGTCAACTGACTACATAAAGTAACACAGTCAACTTGCTACATAAAGTAACATGGTCAACTGGCTACATAAATTAACACAGTCAACTGGCTACATAAAGTAACACAGTCAACTGGCTACATAAAATAACACGGTCAACTGGCTACATAAAGTAACACAGTCAACTGGCTACATAAAGTAACATGGTCAACTGACTACATGAAGTAACTGTCAACTGGCTACATAAAGTAACACAGTCAACTGGCTACATAAATTAACATGGTCAACTGACTACATGAAGTAACACTGTCAACTGGCTACATAAAGTAACACAGTCAACTGGCTACATGAAGTAACATGGTCTACTGGATAAATAAAGTAACACGGTCAACTGACTACATAAAGTACCACGGTCATCCAGCTACATAAAGTAACATGGTCAACTGACTACATAAAGTAAGACGGTCAACTGACTACATAAAGAAACATGGTCAACTGACTACATAAAGGAGCACAGTCAACTGGCTACATAAAATAACATGGTCTACTGGATACATAAAGTAACACAGTCAACTGACAACATAAAGGAGCACAGTCAACTGGCTACATAAAGTAACACGGTCAACTGACTACATAAAATAACACAGTCAACTGGCTACATAAAGTAACACAGTCAACTGGCTACATAAAGTAACACGGTCAACTAGCTACATTAAGTTCACGGTCAACTGGATACATAAAATAACATGGTCAACTGTCTACATAAAGTAAAACAGTCAACTGGCTAAATAAAGTAACACAGTCAACTGGCTACATAAAGTAACATGGTCAACTGACTAAATAAAGTAACATGGTCAATTGGCTACATAAAGTAACATGGTCAACTAGCTACATAAAATAACATGGTCAACTGGCTACATAAAGTAAAACAGTCAACTGGCTACATAAAGTAACACGGTCAACCAGCTACATTAAGTTCACGGTCAACTGTATACATAAAATAACATGGTCAACTGGCTACATAAAGTAACATGGTCAACTAGCTACATAAAATAACATGGTCAACTGGCTACATAAAGTAAAACAGTCAACTGGCTAAATAAAGTAACACTGTCAACTTGCTACATAAAGTAACATGGTCAACTGACTACATAAAGTAACACGGTCAACTAGCTACATAAAGTAACACAGTCAACTGGCTACATAAAATAACACGGTAAACTGGCTACATAAAGTAACACGGTCAAATGACTACATAAAATAACACAGTCAACTGGCTACATAAAGTAACACAGTCAACTGGCTACATAAAGTAACACGGTCAACTAGCTACATTAAGTTCACGGTCAACTGGATACATAAAATAACATGGTCAACTGTCTACATAAAGTAAAACAGTCAACTGGCTAAATAAAGTAACACAGTCAACTGGCTACATAAAGTAACATGGTCAACTGACTAAATAAAGTAACATGGTCAATTGGCTACATAAAGTAACATGGTCAACTAGCTACATAAAATAACATGGTCAACTGGCTACATAAAGTAAAACAGTCAACTAGCTAAATAAAGTAACACAGTCAACATGCAACATAAAGTAACATGGTCAACTGACTACATAAAGTAACACGGTCAACTAGCTACATAAAGTAACACAGTCAACTGGCTACATAAAATTACACGGTCAACTGGCTACATAAAGTAACACAGTCAACTGGCTACATAAAGTAACACAGTCAACTGGCTACCTAAAGTAACATGGTCAACTGACTACATGAAGTAACACTGTCAACTGGCTACATAAAGTAACACGGTCAACTGGTTACATGAAGTAACATGGTCTACTGGATACATAAAGTAACACGGTCAAATGACTACATAAAGTACACGGTCATCTGGCTACATAAAGTAACATGGTCAACTGGCTACATAAAGTAAGACGGACAACTGACTACATAAAGAAACATGGTCAACTGACTACATAAAGGAGCACAGTCATCTGGCTACATAAAGTAACACAGTCAACTGGCTACATAAAATAACATGGTCTACTGGATACATAAAGTAACACAGTCAACTGACTACATAAAGGAGCACAGTCAACTGGCTACATAAAGTAACACGGTCAACTGACTACATAAAATAACACAGTCAACTGGCTACATAAAGTAACACAGTCAACTGGCTACATAAAGTAACACGGTCAACCAGCTACATTAAGTTCACGGTCAACTGTATACATAAAATAACATGGTCAACTGGCTACATAAAGTAACATGGTCAACTAGCTACATAAAATAACATGGTCAACTGGCTACATAAAGTAAAACAGTCAACTGGCTAAATAAAGTAACACTGTCAACTTGCTACATAAAGTAACATGGTCAACTGACTACATAAAGTAACACGGTCAACTAGCTACATAAAGTAACACAGTCAACTGCCTACATAAAATAACACGGTAAACTGGCTACATAAAGTAACACGGTCAAATGACTACATAAAGTAACACGGTCATCTGGCTACATAAAGTAACAAGGTTCAACTGGCTACATGAAGTAAACTGGTCAACTCTCTACATAAAGTAACAACACAGTCAACTGGCTACATAAAGTAACACAGTCAACTGGCTACATAAAGTAACATGGTCAACTGACTACATGAAGTGACACTGTCAACTGGCTACATGAAGTAACACAGTCAACTGCCTACATAAAGTAACACAGTCAACTGGCTACATAAAGTACACAGTCAACTGGCTACATAAAGCACACGGTAAAGTGGCTACATAAAGTACACGGTCAGCTGGCTACATAAAATAACACAGTCAACTGACTACATAAACTAAAACAGTCAACTGGCAACATAAAGTAACACAGTCAACTTGCTACATAAAGTAACATGGTCAACTGACTACATAAAGTAACACGGTCAACTGACTACATAAAGAAACATGGTCAACTGGCTACATAAAGTAACACAGTCAACTTGCTACATAAAGTAACATGGTCAACTGGCTACATAAAGTAACACGGTCAACTGGCTACATAAAGTAACACGGTCAACTGGCTACATAAAGTAACATGGTCAACTGACTGCATGAAGTAACATGGTCAACTGCCTACAAAAAGTAACACGGTCAACTGGCTACATGAAATAACACGGTCAACTGCCTACATGAAGTAACATGATCAACTGACTACATGAATTAACACTGTCAACTGGCTACATAAAGTAACACAGTCAACTGGCTACATGAAATAACACGGTCAACAGGCTACATAAATTAACACTTTCAACTGGCTACATAAAGTAACACAGTCAACTGGCTACATAAAATAACATGGTCTACTGGATACATAAAGTAACACGGTCAACTGAATACATAAAGGAGCACAGTCAACTGGCTACATAAAGTAACACGGTCAACTGACTACATAAAAAAACACAGTCAACTGGCTACATAAAGTAACACGGTCAACTAGCTAAATAAAGTAACACAGTCAACTGGCTACATAAAGTAACATGGTCAACTGACTACATAAAGTAACATGGTCAACTGGCTACATAAAGTAACCAGGTCAACTAGCTACATAAAATAACATGGTCAACTGGCTACATAAAGTAAAACAGTCAACTGGCTAAATAAAGTAACACAGTCAACTTGCTACATAAAGTAACATGGTCAACTGACTACATAAAGTAACACAGTCAACTTGCTACATAAAGTAACATGGTCAACTGGCTACATAAATTAACACGGTCAACTGGCTACATAAAGTAACACAGTCAACTGGCTACATAAAATAACACGGTCAACTGGCTACATAAAGTAACACAGTCAACTGGCTACATAAAGTAACACAGTCAACTGGCTACATAAAGTAACATGGTCAACTGACTACATGAAGTAACTGTCAACTGGCTACATAAAGTAACACAGTCAACTGGCTACATAAATTAACATGGTCAACTGACTACATGAAGTAACACTGTCAACTGGCTACATAAAGTAACACAGTCAACTGGCTACATGAAGTAACATGGTCTACTGGATAAATAAAGTAACACGGTCAACTGACTACATAAAGTACACGGTCATCCAGCTACATAAAGTAACATGGTCAACTGACTACATAAAGTAAGACGGTCAACTGACTACATAAAGAAACATGGTCAACTGACTACATAAAGGAGCACAGTCAACTGGCTACATAAAGTAACACAGTCAACTGGCTACATAACATAACATGGTCTACTGGATACATAAAGTAACACAGTCAACTGACAACATAAAGGAGCACAGTCAACTGGCTACATAAAGTAACACGGTCAACTGACTACATAAAATAACACAGTCAACTGGCTACATAAAGTAACACAGTCAACTGGCTACATAAAGTAACACGGTCAACTAGCTACATTAAGTTCACGGTCAACTGGATACATAAAATAACATGGTCAACTGTCTACATAAAGTAAAACAGTCAACTGGCTAAATAAAGTAACACAGTCAACTGGCTACATAAAGTAACATGGTCAACTGACTAAATAAAGTAACATGGTCAATTGGCTACATAAAGTAACATGGTCAACTAGCTACATAAAATAACATGGTCAACTGGCTACATAAAGTAAAACAGTCAACTAGCTAAATAAAGTAACACAGTCAACATGCAACATAAAGTAACATGGTCAACTGACTACATAAAGTAACACGGTCAACTAGCTACATAAAGTAACACAGTCAACTGGCTACATAAAATTACACGGTCAACTGGCTACATAAAGTAACACAGTCAACTGGCTACATAAAGTAACACAGTCAACTGGCTACCTAAAGTAACATGGTCAACTGACTACATGAAGTAACACTGTCAACTGGCTACATAAAGTAACACGGTCAACTGGTTACATGAAGTAACATGGTCTACTGGATACATAAAGTAACACGGTCAAATGACTACATAAAGTACACGGTCATCTGGCTACATAAAGTAACATGGTCAACTGGCTACATAAAGTAAGACGGACAACTGACTACATAAAGAAACATGGTCAACTGACTACATAAAGGAGCACAGTCATCTGGCTACATAAAGTAACACAGTCAACTGGCTACATAAAATAACATGGTCTACTGGATACATAAAGTAACACAGTCAACTGACTACATAAAGGAGCACAGTCAACTGGCTACATAAAGTAACACGGTCAACTGACTACATAAAATAACACAGTCAACTGGCTACATAAAGTAACACAGTCAACTGGCTACATAAAGTAACACGGTCAACCAGCTACATTAAGTTCACGGTCAACTGTATACATAAAATAACATGGTCAACTGGCTACATAAAGTAACATGGTCAACTAGCTACATAAAATAACATGGTCAACTGGCTACATAAAGTAAAACAGTCAACTGGCTAAATAAAGTAACACTGTCAACTTGCTACATAAAGTAACATGGTCAACTGACTACATAAAGTAACACGGTCAACTAGCTACATAAAGTAACACAGTCAACTGGCTACATAAAATAACACGGTAAACTGGCTACATAAAGTAACACGGTCAAATGACTACATAAAGTAACACGGTCATCTGGCTACATAAAGTAACAAGGTTCAACTGGCTACATGAAGTAAACTGGTCAACTCTCTACATAAAGTAACACAGTCAACTGGCTACATAAAGTAACACAGTCAACTGGCTACATAAAGTAACATGGTCAACTGACTACATGAAGTGACACTGTCAACTGGCTACATGAAGTAACACAGTCAACTGGCTACATAAAGTAACACAGTCAACTGGCTACATAAAGTAACATGGTCAACTGACTACATGAAGTAACACTGTCAACTGGCTACATAAAGTAACACAGTCAACTGGCTACATGAAGCAACATGGTCAACTGGCTACATAAAGTAAAGCGGTCAACTCACTACATAAAGTAACACGGTCAACTGGCTACATGAAGTAAGACTGTCAACTGGCTACATAAAGTACCACGGTCAACTGGCTACATAAAGTAAGACTGTCAACTGGCTACATAAAGGACACGGTCAACTGGCTACATAAAGTACACAGTCAACTGGCTACATAAAGCACATGGTAAACTGGCTACATAAAGTACACGGTCAGCTGGCTACATAAAATAACACAGTCAACTGACTACATAAAGTAAAACAGTCAACTTGCTATATAAAGTAACATGGTCAACTGACTACATAAAGTAACACGGTCAACTGACTACATAAAGTAACATGGTCAACTGGCTACATGAAGTAACATGCTCAACTGACTACATGAATTAACACTGTCAACTGGCTACATAAAGTAACACGGTCAACTAGCTACATTAAGTTCACGGTCAACTGGATACATAAAATAACATGGTCAACTGTCTACATAAAGTAAAACAGTCAACTGGCTAAATAAAGTAACACAGTCAACTGGCTACATAAAGTAACATGGTCAACTGACTAAATAAAGTAACATGGTCAACTGGCTACATAAAGTAACATGGTCAACTAGCTACATAAAATAACATGGTCAACTGGCTACATAAAGTAACACAGTCAACTGGCTACATAAAGTAACATGGTCAACTGACTACATGAAGTAACACTGTCAACTGGCTACATAAAGTTACACAGTCAACTGGCTACATGTAGTAACATGGTCTACTGGATACATAAAGTAACACGGTCAAATGACTACATAAAGTAACATGGTCAACTGACTACATGAAGTAACACTGTCAACTGGCTACATAAAGTTACACAGTCAACTGGCTACATGTAGTAACATGGTCTACTGGATACATAAAGTAACACGGTCAAATGACTACATAAAGTAACACGGTCATCTGGCTACATGAAGTAAGATTGTCAACTGGCTACATCAAGTAAACTGGTCAACTCTCTACATAAAGTAACACAGTCAACTGGCTACATAAAGTAACACAGTCAGCTGGCTACATAAAGTAACATGGTCAACTGACTACATGAAGTAACACTGTCAACTGGCTACATAAAGTAACACAGTCAACTGGCTACATAAAGTAACACGGTCAACCAGCTACATTAAGTTCACGGTCAACTGTATACATAAAATAACATGGTCAACTGGCTACATAAAGTAACATGGTCAACTAGCTACATAAAATAACATGGTCAACTGGCTACATAAAGTAAAACAGTCAACTGGCTAAATAAAGTAACACTGTCAACTTGCTACATAAAGTAACATGGTCAACTGACTACATAAAGTAACACGGTCAACTAGCTACATAAAGTAACACAGTCAACTGGCTACATAAAATAACACGGTAAACTGGCTACATAAAGTAACACGGTCAAATGACTACATAAAGTAACACGGTCATCTGGCTACATAAAGTAACAAGGTTCAACTGGCTACATGAAGTAAACTGGTCAACTCTCTACATAAAGTAACACAGTCAACTGGCTACATAAAGTAACACAGTCAACTGGCTACATAAAGTAACATGGTCAACTGACTACATGAAGTGACACTGTCAACTGGCTACATGAAGTAACACAGTCAACTGGCTACATAAAGTAACACAGTCAACTGGCTACATAAAGTAACATGGTCAACTGACTACATGAAGTAACACTGTCAACTGGCTACATAAAGTAACACAGTCAACTGGCTACATGAAGCAACATGGTCAACTGGCTACATAAAGTAAAACGGTCAACTCACTACATAAAGTAACACGGTCAACTGGCTACATGAAGTAAGACTGTCAACTGGCTACATAAAGTACACGGTCAACTGGCTACATAAAGTAAGACTGTCAACTGGCTACATAAAGGACACGGTCAACTGGCTACATAAAGTACACAGTCAACTGGCTACATAAAGCACATGGTAAACTGGCTACATAAAGTACACGGTCAGCTGGCTACATAAAATAACACAGTCAACTGACTACATAAAGTAAAACAGTCAACTTGCTATATAAAGTAACATGGTCAACTGACTACATAAAGTAACACGGTCAACTGACTACATAAAGTAACATGGTCAACTGGCTACATGAAGTAACATGCTCAACTGACTACATGAATTAACACTGTCAACTGGCTACATAAAGTAACACGGTCAACTAGCTACATTAAGTTCACGGTCAACTGGATACATAAAATAACATGGTCAACTGTCTACATAAAGTAAAACAGTCAACTGGCTAAATAAAGTAACACAGTCAACTGGCTACATAAAGTAACATGGTCAACTGACTAAATAAAGTAACATGGTCAACTGGCTACATAAAGTAACATGGTCAACTAGCTACATAAAATAACATGGTCAACTGGCTACATAAAGTAACACAGTCAACTGGCTACATAAAGTAACATGGTCAACTGACTACATGAAGTAACACTGTCAACTGGCTACATAAAGTTACACAGTCAACTGGCTACATGTAGTAACATGGTCTACTGGATACATAAAGTAACACGGTCAAATGACTACATAAAGTAACATGGTCAACTGACTACATGAAGTAACACTGTCAACTGGCTACATAAAGTTACACAGTCAACTGGCTACATGTAGTAACATGGTCTACTGGATACATAAAGTAACACGGTCAAATGACTACATAAAGTAACACGGTCATCTGGCTACATGAAGTAAGATTGTCAACTGGCTACATCAAGTAAACTGGTCAACTCTCTACATAAAGTAACACAGTCAACTGGCTACATAAAGTAACACAGTCAGCTGGCTACATAAAGTAACATGGTCAACTGACTACATGAAGTAACACTGTCAACTGGCTACATAAAGTAACACAGTCAACTGGCTACATAAAGTAACACAGTCAACTGGCTACATAAAGTAACATGGTCAACTGACTACATGAAGTAACACTGTCAACTGGCTACATAAAGTAACACAGTCAACTGGCTACATGAAGTAACATGGTCTACTGGATACATAAAGTAACATGGTCAACTGGCTACATAAAGTAAAACGGTCAACTCTCTACATAAAGTAACACGGTCAACTGGCTACATGAAGTAAGACTGTCAACTGGCTACATAAAGTACACGGTCAACTGGCTACATAAAGTAAGACTGTCAACTGGCTACATAAAGCACACGGTAAACTGGCTACATAAGGTACACAGTCAACTGGCTACATAAAGCACACTGTAAACTGGCTACATAAAGTACACAGTCAACTGACTACATAAAGTAAAACAGTCAACTGGCTACATAAAGTAAAACAGTCAACTTGCTATATAAAGTAACACGGTCAACTGACTACATAAAGTAACACGGTCAACTGGCTAAATGAAGTAACATGCTCAACTGACTACATAAAGTAACACTTTCAACTGGGTACATAAAGTAACACAGTCAACTGGCTACATAAAATAAGATGGTCTACTGGATACATAAAGTAACACGGTCAACTGACTACATAAAGGAGCACAGTCAACTGGCTACATAAAGTAACACGGTCAACTGACTACATAAAATAACATGGTCAACTGGCTACTTAAAGTAAAACAGTCAACTGGCTACATAAAATAACATGGTCAACTGGCTACATGAAGTAACATGCTCAACTGACTACATGAATTAACACTGTCAACTGGCTACATAAAGTAACACAGTCAACTGGCTACATGAAGTAACACGGTCAACTGGCTACATACAGTAACACAGTCAACTGTCTACATGAAGTAACATGGTCTACTGGATACATAAAGTACACGGTCATCTGGCTACATAAAGTAACATGGTCAACTGGCTACATAAAGTAAAATGGTCAACTCTCTACATAAAGTAACACGGTCAACTGGCTACATAAAGTAAAACTGTCAACTGGCTACATAAAGTACACAGTCAACTGGCTACATGAAGCACACGGTAAACTGGCTACATAAAGTACACGGTCAGCTGGCTACATAAAGTAACACAGTCAACTGGCTACATAAAGTACACAGTCAACTGGCTACATGTAGTAACATGGTCTACTGGATACATAAAGTAACACGGTCAAATGACTACATAAAGTAACACGGTCATCTGGCTACATGAAGTAAGATTGTCAACTGGCTACATCAAGTAAACTGGTCAACTCTCTACATAAAGTAACACAGTCAACTGGCTACATAAAGTAACACAGTCAGCTGGCTACATAAAGTAACATGGTCAACTGACTACATGAAGTAACACTGTCAACTGGCTACATAAAGTAACACAGTCAACTGGCTACATAAAGTAACACAGTCAACTGGCTACATAAAGTAACATGGTCAACTGACTACATGAAGTAACACTGTCAACTGGCTACATAAAGTAACACAGTCAACTGGCTACATGAAGTAACATGGTCTACTGGATACATAAAGTAACATGGTCAACTGGCTACATAAAGTAAAACGGTCAACTCTCTACATAAAGTAACACGGTCAACTGGCTACATGAAGTAAGACTGTCAACTGGCTACATAAAGTACACGGTCAACTGGCTACATAAAGTAAGACTGTCAACTGGCTACATAAAGTACACGGTCAACTGGCTACATAAAGCACACGGTAAACTGGCTACATAAGGTACACAGTCAACTGGCTACATAAAGCACACGGTAAACTGGCTACATAAAGTACACAGTCAACTGACTACATAAAGTAAAACAGTCAACTGGCTACATAAAGTAAAACAGTCAACTTGCTATATAAAGTAACACGGTCAACTGACTACATAAAGTAACACGGTCAACTGGCTAAATGAAGTAACATGCTCAACTGACTACATGAATTAACACTGTCAATTGGCTACATAAAGTAACACAGCCAACTGGCTACATGAAGTAACACGGTCAACTGGCTACATAAAGTAACACTTTCAACTGGGTACATAAAGTAACACAGTCAACTGGCTACATAAAATAAGATGGTCTACTGGATACATAAAGTAACACGGTCAACTGACTACATAAAGGAGCACAGTCAACTGGCTACATAAAGTAACACGGTCAACTGACTACATAAAATAACATGGTCAACTGGCTACTTAAAGTAAAACAGTCAACTGGCTACATAAAATAACATGGTCAACTGGCTACATGAAGTAACATGCTCAACTGACTACATGAATTAACACTGTCAACTGGCTACATAAAGTAACACAGTCAACTGGCTACATGAAGTAACACGGTCAACTGGCTACATACAGTAACACAGTCAACTGTCTACATGAAGTAACATGGTCTACTGGATACATAAAGTAACACGGTCAACTGAATACATAAAGTACACGGTCATCTGGCTACATAAAGTAACATGGTCAACTGGCTACATAAAGTAAAATGGTCAACTCTCTACATAAAGTAACACGGTCAACTGGCTACATAAAGTAAAACTGTCAACTGGCTACATAAAGTACACAGTCAACTGGCTACATGAAGCACACGGTAAACTGGCTACATAAAGTACACGGTCAGCTGGCTACATAAAGTAACACAGTCAACTGGCTACATAAAGTACACAGTCAACTGGCTACATAAAGCACACGGTAAACTGACTACATAAAGTACAAGGTCAGCTGGCTACATAAAATAACACAGTCAACTGACTACATAAACTAAAACAGTCAACTGGCTACATATAGTAACACAGTCAACTTGCTACATAAAGTAACGTGGTCAACTGACTACATAAAGTAACACGGTCAACTGACTACATAAAGAAACATGGTCAACTGGCTACATAAAGTAGCACAGTCAACTTGCTACATAAAATAACATGCTCAACTGACTACATGAATTAACACTGTCAACTGGCTACATAAAGTAACACAGTCAACTGGCTACATGAAGTAACACTGTCAACTGGCTACATAAAGTAACACTTTCAACTGGCTACATAAAGTAACACAGTCAACTGGCTACATAAAATAAGATGGTCTACTGGATACATAAAGTAACACGGTCAACTGACTACATAAAGGAGCACAGTCAACTGGCTACATAAAGTAACACGGTCAACTGACTACATAAAATAACATGGTCAACTGGCTACTTAAAGTAAAACAGTCAACTGGCTACATAAAATAACATGGTCAACTGGCTACATGAAGTAACATGCTCAACTGACTACATGAATTAACACTGTCAACTGGCTACATGATGTAACACGGTCAACTGGCTACATAAAGTAACACAGTCAACTGTCTACATGAAGTAACATGGTCTACTGGATACATAAAGTAACACGGTCAACTGAATACATAAAGTACACGGTCATCTGGCTACATAAAGTAACATGGTCAACTGGCTACATAAAGTAAAATGGTTAACTCTCTATATAAAGTAACACGGTCAACTGGCTACATAAAGTAAAACTGTCAACTGGCTACATAAAGTACACAGTCAACTGGCTACATGAAGCACACGGTAAACTGGCTACATAAAGTACACGGTCAGCTGGCTACATAAAGTAACACAGTCAACTGGCTACATAAAGTACACAGTCAACTGGCTACATAAAGCACACGGTAAACTGACTACATAAAGTACAAGGTCAGCTGGCTACATAAAATAACACAGTCAACTGACTACATAAACTAAAACAGTCAACTGGCTACATATAGTAACACAGTCAACTTGCTACATAAAGTAACGTGGTCAACTGACTACATAAAGTAACACGGTCAACTGACTACATAAAGAAACATGGTCAACTGGCTACATAAAGTAACACAGTCAACTTGCTACATAAAATAACATGCTCAACTGACTACATGAATTAACACTGTCAACTGGCTACATAAAGTAACACAGTCAACTGGCTACATGAAGTAACACGGTCAACTGGCTACACATAAAGTAACACTTTCAACTGGCTACATAAAGTAATACAGTCAACTGGCTACATAAAATAACATGGTCTACTGGATACATAAAGTAACACGGTCAACTGACTACATAAAGGAGCACAGTCAACTGGCTACATAAAGTAACACGGTCAACTGACTACATAAAATAACATGGTCAACTGGCTACTTAAAGTAAAACAGTCAACTGGCTACATAAAATAACATGGTCAACTGGCTACATGAAGTAACATGCTCAACTGACTACATGAATTAACACTGTCAACTGGCTACATAAAGTAACACAGTCAACTGGCTACATGATGTAACACGGTCAACTGGCTACATAAAGTAACACAGTCAACTGTCTACATGAAGTAACATGGTCTACTGGATACATAAAGTAACACGGTCAACTGAATACATAAAGGAGCACAGTCAATTGGCTACATAAAGTAACATGGTCAACTAGCTACATAAAATAACATGGTCAACTGGCTACATAAAGTAAAACAGTCAACTGGCTAAATAAAGTAACACAGTCAACATGCAACATAAAGTAACATGGTCAACTGACTACATAAAGTAACACGGTCAACTAGCTACATAAAGTAACACAGTCAACTGGATACATAAAATTACACGGTCAACTGGCTACATAAAGCAACACAGTCAACTGGCTACATAAAGTAACACAGTCAACTGGCTACATAAAGTAACATGGTCAACTGGTTACATGAAGTAAAATGGTCTACTGGATACATAAAGTAACACGGTCAAATGACTTCATAAAGTACACGGTCATCTTGCTACATAAAGTAACATGGTCAACTGGCTACATAAAGTAAGACGGACAACTGACTACATAAAGAAACATGGTCAACTGACTACATAAAGGAGCACAGTCATCTGGCTACATAAAGTAACACAGTCAACTGGCTACATAAAATAACATGGTCTACTGGATACATAAAGTAACACAGTCAACTGACTACATAAAGGAGCACAGTCAACTGGCTACATAAAGTAACACGGTCAACTGACTACATAAAATAACACAGTCAACTGGCTACATAAAGTAACACAGTCAACTGGCTACATAAAGTAACACGGTCAACTAGCTACATTAAGTTCACGGTCAACTGGATACATAAAATAACATGGTCAACTGGCTACATAAAGTAACATGGTCAACTAGCTACATAAAATAACATGGTCAACTGGCTACATAAAGTAAAACAGTCAACTGGCTAAATAAAGTAACACTGTCAACTTGCTACATAAAGTAACATGGTCAACTGACTACATAAAGTAACACGGTCAACTAGCTACATAAAGTAACACAGTCAACTGGCTACATAAAATAACACGGTAAACTGGCTACATAAAGTAACACGGTCAAATGACTACATAAAGTAACACGGTCATCTGGCTACATAAAGTAACAAGGTTCAACTGGCTACATGAAGTAAACTGGTCAACTCTCTACATAAAGTAACACAGTCAACTGGCTACATAAAGTAACACAGTCAACTGGCTACATAAAGTAACATGGTCAACTGACTACATGAAGTGACACTGTCAACTGGCTACATGAAGTAACACAGTCAACTGGCTACATAAAGTAACACAGTCAACTGGCTACATAAAGTAACATGGTCAACTGACTACATGAAGTAACACTGTCAACTGGCTACATGAAGTAAGACTGTCAACTGGCTACATAAAGTACACGGTCAACTGGCTACATAAAGTAAGACTGTCAACTGGCTACATAAAGGACACGGTCAACTGGCTACATAAAGTACACAGTCAACTGGCTACATAAAGCACATGGTAAACTGGCTACATAAAGTACACGGTCAGCTGGCTACATAAAATAACACAGTCAACTGACTACATAAAGTAAAACAGTCAACTTGCTATATAAAGTAACATGGTCAACTGACTACATAAAGTAACACGGTCAACTGACTACATAAAGTAACATGGTCAACTGGCTACATGAAGTAACATGCTCAACTGACTACATGAATTAACCCTGTCAACTGGCTACATAAAGTAACACGGTCAACTAGCTACATTAAGTTTCACGGTCAACTGGATACATAAAATAACATGGTCAACTGTCTACATAAAGTAAAACAGTCAACTGGCTAAATAAAGTAACACAGTCAACTGGCTACATAAAGTAACATGGTCAACTGACTAAATAAAGTAACATGGTCAACTGGCTACATAAAGTAACATGGTCAACTAGCTACATAAAATAACATGGTCAACTGGCTACATAAAGTAACACAGTCAACTGGCTACATAAAGTAACATGGTCAACTGACTACATGAAGTAACACTGTCAACTGGCTACATAAAGTTACACAGTCAACTGGCTACATGTAGTAACATGGTCTACTGGATACATAAAGTAACACGGTCAAATGACTACATAAAGTAACACGGTCATCTGGCTACATGAAGTAAGATTGTCAACTGGCTACATCAAGTAAACTGGTCAACTCTCTACATAAAGTAACACAGTCAACTGGCTACATAAAGTAACACAGTCAGCTGGCTACATAAAGTAACATGGTCAACTGACTACATGAAGTAACACTGTCAACTGGCTACATAAAGTAACACAGTCAACTGGCTACATAAAGTAACACAGTCAACTGGCTACATAAAGTAACATGGTCAACTGACTACATGAAGTAACACTGTCAACTGGCTACATAAAGTAACACAGTCAACTGGCTACATGAAGTAACATGGTCTACTGGATACATAAAGTAACATGGTCAACTGGCTACATAAAGTAAAACGGTCAACTCTCTACATAAAGTAACACGGTCAACTGGCTACATGAAGTAAGACTGTCAACTGGCTACATAAAGTACACGGTCAACTGGCTACATAAAGTAAGACTGTCAACTGGCTACATAAAGTACACAGTCAGCTGGCTACATAAAGCACAAGGTAAACTGGCTACATAAAGTACACGGTCAGCTGGCTACATAAAATAACACAGTCAACTGACTACATAAAGTAAAACAGTCAACTGGCTACATAAAGTAAAACAGTCAACTTGCTATATAAAGTAACACGGTCAACTGACTACATAAAGTAACACGGTCAACTGGCTAAATGAAGTAACATGCTCAACTGACTACATGAATTAACACTGTCAATTGGCTACATAAAGTAACACAGTCAACTGGCTACATGAAGTAACACGGTCAACTGGCTACATAAAGTAACACTTTCAACTGGCTACATAAAGTAACACAGTCAACTGGCTACATAAAATAAGATGATCTACTGGATACATAAAGTAACACGGTCAACTGACTACATAAAGGAGCACAGTCAACTGGCTACATAAAGTAACACGGTCAACTGACTACATAAAATAACATGGTCAACTGGCTACTTAAAGTAACACAGTCAACTGTCTACATGAAGTAACATGGTCTACTGGATACATAAAGTAACACGGTCAACTGAATACATAAAGTACACGGTCATCTGGCTACATAAAGTAACATGGTCAACTGGCTACATAAAGTAAAATGGTCAACTCTCTACATAAAGTAACACGGTCAACTGGCTACATAAAGTAAAACTGTCAACTGGCTACATAAAGTACACAGTCAACTGGCTACATGAAGCACACGGTAAACTGGCTACATAAAGTACACGGTCAGCTGGCTACATAAAGTAACACAGTCAACTGGCTACATAAAGTACACAGTCAACTGGCTACATAAAGCACACGGTAAACTGACTACATAAAGTACAAGGTCAGCTGGCTACATAAAATAACACAGTCAACTGACTACATAAACTAAAACAGTCAACTGGCTACATATAGTAACACAGTCAACTTGCTACATAAAGTAACGTGGTCAACTGACTACATAAAGTAACACGGTCAACTGACTACATAAAGAAACATGGTCAACTGGCTACATAAAGTAGCACAGTCAACTTGCTACATAAAATAACATGCTCAACTGACTACATGAATTAACACTGTCAACTGGCTACATAAAGTAACACAGTCAACTGGCTACATGAAGTAACACGGTCAACTGGCTACATAAAGTAACACTTTCAACTGGCTACATAAAGTAACACAGTCAACTGGCTACATAAAATAAGATGGTCTACTGGATACATAAAGTAACACGGTCAACTGACTACATAAAGGAGCACAGTCAACTGGCTACATAAAGTAACACGGTCAACTGACTACATAAAATAACATGGTCAACTGGCTACTTAAAGTAAAACAGTCAACTGGCTACATAAAATAACATGGTCAACTGGCTACATGAAGTAACATGCTCAACTGACTACATGAATTAACACTGTCAACTGGCTACATAAAATAACACAGTCAACTGGCTACATGATGTAACACGGTCAACTGGCTACATAAAGTAACACAGTCAACTGTCTACATGAAGTAACATGGTCTACTGGATACATAAAGTAACACGGTCAACTGAATACATAAAGTACACGGTCATCTGGCTACATAAAGTAACATGGTCAACTGGCTACATAAAGTAAAATGGTTAACTCTCTACATAAAGTAACACGGTCAACTGGCTACATAAAGTAAAACTGTCAACTGGCTACATAAAGTACACAGTCAACTGGCTACATGAAGCACAGTAAACTGGCTACATAAAGTACACGGTCAGCTGGCTACATAAAGTAACACAGTCAACTGGCTACATAAAGTACACAGTCAACTGGCTACATAAAGCACACGGTAAACTGACTACATAAAGTACAAGGTCAGCTGGCTACATAAAATAACACAGTCAACTGACTACATAAACTAAAACAGTCAACTGGCTACATATAGTAACACAGTCAACTTGCTACATAAAGTAACGTGGTCAACTGACTACATAAAGTAACACGGTCAACTGACTACATAAAGAAACATGGTCAACTGGCTACATAAAGTAACACAGTCAACTTGCTACATAAAATAACATGCTCAACTGACTACATGAATTAACACTGTCAACTGGCTACATAAAGTAACACAGTCAACTGGCTACATGAAGTAACACGGTCAACTGGCTACACATAAAGTAACACTTTCAACTGGCTACATAAAGTAATACAGTCAACTGGCTACATAAAATAAGATGGTCTACTGGATACATAAAGTAACACGGTCAACTGACTACATAAAGGAGCACAGTCAACTGGCTACATAAAGTAACACGGTCAACTGACTACATAAAATAACATGGTCAACTGGCTACTTAAAGTAAAACAGTCAACTGGCTACATAAAATAACACGGTCAACTGGCTACATAAAGTAACACAGTCAACTGTCTACATGAAGTAACATGGTCTACTGGATACATAAAGTAACACGGTCAACTGACTACATAAAGAAACATGGTCAACTGGCTACATAAAGTAACACAGTCAACTTGCAACATAAAGTAACATGGTCACCTGGCTACATAAAGTAACACGGTCAACTGGCTACATAAAGTAAAACTGTCAACTGGCTACATAAAGTACGCAGTCAACTGGCTACATGAAGCACACGGTAAACTGGCTACATAAAGTACACGGTCAGCTGGCTACTTAAAGTAACACTGTCAACTGGCTACATAAAGTAACACAGTCAACTGGCTACATGAAGTAACATAGTCTACTGAATACATAAAGTAACATGGTCAACTGGCTACATAAAGTAAGACTGTCAATATGCTACATAAATTACACGTTCAACTGGCTACATAAAGTAACACAGTCAACTGGCTACATGAAGTAACACGGTCAACTCGCTACATAAAGTCACACTTTGAACTGGCTACATAAAGTAAAACAGTCAACTGGCTACATAAAATAACATGGTCTACTGGCTACATAAATTAACACGGTCAACTGACTGCATAAAGGAGCACAGTCAACTGACTACATAAAGTAACACGGTCAACTGACTACATAAAATAACAAAGTCAACTGGCTACATAAAGTAACACAGTCAACTGGCTACATAAAGTAACATGGTCAACTGGCTACATAAAGTAACACGGTCAACTAGCTACATAAAGTTCACCGTCAACTGGATACATAAAGTAACACAGTCAACTGGCTACATAAAGTAACACAGTCAACTGGCTACATGAAGTAACATTGTCAACTGACTACATGAAGTAACACTGTCAACTGGCTACATAAAGTAACACAGTCAACTGGCTACATGAAGTAACATGGTCTACTGGATACATAAAGTAACACGGTCAACTGAATACATAAAGTACACGGTCATCTGGCTACATAAAGTAACATGGTCAACTGGCTACATAAAGTAAAACGGTCAACTCTCTACATAAAGTAACACGGTCAACTGGCTACATAAAGTAAAACTGTCAACTGGCTACATAAAGTACACAGTCAACTGGCTACATGAAGCACACGGTAAACTGGCTACATAAAGTACAAGGTCAGCTGGCTACATAAAATAACACAGTCAACTGGCTACATAAAGCACATGGTAAACTGACTACATAAAGTACAAGGTCAGCTGGCTACATAAAATAACACTGTAAACTGACTACATAAAGTAAAACAGTCAACTGGCTACACATAGTAACACAGTCAACTTGCTACATAAAGTAACGTGGTCAACTGACTACATAAAGTAACACGGTCAACTGACTACATAAAGAAACATGGTCAACTGGCTACATAAAGTAACACAGTCAACTTTCTACATAAAGTAACATGGTCACCTGGCTACATAACGTAACACGGTCAACTGGCTACATAAAGTAAAATGGTCAACTGGCTACATAAAGTAAACTGGTCAACTCTCTACATAAAGTAACACAGTCAACTGGCTACATAAAGTAACACAGTCAACTGGCTACATAAAGTAACACAGTCAACTGGCTACATAAAGTAACACAGTCAACTGGCTACATGAAGTAACACTGTCAACTGGCTACATAAAGTAACACAGTCAACTGGCTACATAAAGTTCACGGTCAACTGGATACATAAAATAACATGGTCAACTGGCTACATAAAGTAACACGGTCAACTAGCTACATAAAGTTCACCGTCAACTGGATACATAAAATAACACAGTCAACTGGCAACATAAAGTAACACGGTCAACTAGCTACATAAAGTTCACCGTCAACTGGATACATAAAATAACACAGTCAACTGGCTACATAAAGTAACGTGGTCAACTGACTACATGAAGTAACACTGTCAACTGGCTACATAAAGTAACACAGTCAACTGGCTACATAAAATAACACAGTCAACTGGCTACATAAAGCACATGGTAAACTGACTACATAAAGTACAAGGTCAGCTGGCTACATAAAATAACACTGTAAACTGACTACATAAAGTAAAACAGTCAACTGGCTACACATAGTAACACAGTCAACTTGCTACATAAAGTAACGTGGTCAACTGACTACATAAAGTAACACGGTCAACTGACTACATAAAGAAACATGGTCAACTGGCTACATAAAGTAACACAGTCAACTTTCTACATAAAGTAACATGGTCACCTGGCTACATAACGTAACACGGTCAACTGGCTACATAAAGTAAAATGGTCAACTGGCTACATAAAGTAAACTGGTCAACTCTCTACATAAAGTAACACAGTCAACTGGCTACATAAAGTAACACAGTCAACTGGCTACATAAAGTAACACAGTCAACTGGCTACATAAAGTAACACAGTCAACTGGCTACATGAAGTAACACTGTCAACTGGCTACATAAAGTAACACAGTCAACTGGCTACATAAAGTTCACGGTCAACTGGATACATAAAATAACATGGTCAACTGGCTACATAAAGTAACACGGTCAACTAGCTACATAAAGTTCACCGTCAACTGGATACATAAAATAACACAGTCAACTGGCAACATAAAGTAACACGGTCAACTAGCTACATAAAGTTCACCGTCAACTGGATACATAAAATAACACAGTCAACTGGCTACATAAAGTAACGTGGTCAACTGACTACATGAAGTAACACTGTCAACTGGCTACATAAAGTAACACAGTCAACTGGCTAAATAAAGTACACAGTCAACTGGCTACATAAAGCACACGGTAAACTGACTACATAAAGTACAAGGTCCGCTGGCTACATAAAATAACACAGTCAACTGACTACATAAAGTAAAACAGTCAACTGGCTACACATAGTAACACAGTCAACTTGCAACATAAAGTAACGTGGTCAACTGACTACATAAAGTAACACGGTCAACTGACTACATAAAGTAAAATGGTCAACTGGCTACATAAAGTAAACTGGTCAGCTGGCTACATAAAATAACATGGTCTACTGGCTACATAAAGTAACACGGTCAACTGACTGCATAAAGGAGCACAGTCAACTGACTACATAAAGTAACACGGTCAACTGACTACATAAAATAACACAGTCAACTGGCTACATAAAGTAACACAGTCAACTGGCTACATAAAGTAACACGGTCAACTAGCTACATTAAGTTCACGGTCAACTGGCTACATAAAGTAACACAGTCAACTGGCTACATAAAGTAACACAGTCAACTGGCTACATGAAGTAACATGGTCTACTGAATACATAAAGTAACATGGTCAACTGGCTACATAAAGTAAGACTGTCAACTGGCTACATAAATTACACGTTCAACTGGCTACATAAAGTAACACAGTCAACTGGCTACATGAAGTAACACGGTCAACTCGCTACATAAAGTCACACTTTTAACTGGCTACATAAAGTAAAACAGTCAACTGGCTACATAAAATAACATGGTCTACTGGCTACATAAAGTAACACGGTCAACTGACTGCATAAAGGAGCACAGTCAACTGACTACATAAAGTAACACGGTCAACTGACTACATAAAATAACACAGTCAACTGGCTACATAAAGTAACACAGTCAACTGGCTACATAAAATAACATGGTCAACTGGCTACTTAAAGTAAAACAGTCAACTGGCTACATAAAATAACATGGTCAACTGGCTACATGAAGTAACATGCTCAACTGACTACATGAATTAACACTGTCAACTGGCTACATAAAATAACACAGTCAACTGGCTACATGATGTAACACGGTCAACTGGCTACATAAAGTAACACAGTCAACTGTCTACATGAAGTAACATGGTCTACTGGATACATAAAGTAACACGGTCAACTGAATACATAAAGTACACGGTCATCTGGCTACATAAAGTAACATGGTCAACTGGCTACATAAAGTAAAATGGTTAACTCTCTACATAAAGTAACACGGTCAACTGGCTACATAAAGTAAAACTGTCAACTGGCTACATAAAGTACACAGTCAACTGGCTACATGAAGCACACGGTAAACTGGCTACATAAAGTACACGGTCAGCTGGCTACATAAAGTAACACAGTCAACTGGCTACATAAAGTACACAGTCAACTGGCTACATAAAGCACACGGTAAACTGACTACATAAAGTACAAGGTCAGCTGGCTACATAAAATAACACAGTCAACTGACTACATAAACTAAAACAGTCAACTGGCTACATATAGTAACACAGTCAACTTGCTACATAAAGTAACGTGGTCAACTGACTACATAAAGTAACACGGTCAACTGACTACATAAAGAAACATGGTCAACTGGCTACATAAAGTAACACAGTCAACTTGCTACATAAAATAACATGCTCAACTGACTACATGAATTAACACTGTCAACTGGCTACATAAAGTAACACAGTCAACTGGCTACATGAAGTAACACGGTCAACTGGCTACACATAAAGTAACACTTTCAACTGGCTACATAAAGTAATACAGTCAACTGGCTACATAAAATAAGATGGTCTACTGGATACATAAAGTAACACGGTCAACTGACTACATAAAGGAGCACAGTCAACTGGCTACATAAAGTAACACGGTCAACTGACTACATAAAATAACATGGTCAACTGGCTACTTAAAGTAAAACAGTCAACTGGCTACATAAAATAACACGGTCAACTGGCTACATAAAGTAACACAGTCAACTGTCTACATGAAGTAACATGGTCTACTGGATACATAAAGTAACACGGTCAACTGACTACATAAAGAAACATGGTCAACTGGCTACATAAAGTAACACAGTCAACTTGCAACATAAAGTAACATGGTCACCTGGCTACATAAAGTAACACGGTCAACTGGCTACATAAAGTAAAACTGTCAACTGGCTACATAAAGTACGCAGTCAACTGGCTACATGAAGCACACGGTAAACTGGCTACATAAAGTACACGGTCAGCTGGCTACTTAAAGTAACACTGTCAACTGGCTACATAAAGTAACACAGTCAACTGGCTACATGAAGTAACATAGTCTACTGAATACATAAAGTAACATGGTCAACTGGCTACATAAAGTAAGACTGTCAATATGCTACATAAATTACACGTTCAACTGGCTACATAAAGTAACACAGTCAACTGGCTACATGAAGTAACACGGTCAACTCGCTACATAAAGTCACACTTTGAACTGGCTACATAAAGTAAAACAGTCAACTGGCTACATAAAATAACATGGTCTACTGGCTACATAAATTAACACGGTCAACTGACTGCATAAAGGAGCACAGTCAACTGACTACATAAAGTAACACGGTCAACTGACTACATAAAATAACAAAGTCAACTGGCTACATAAAGTAACACAGTCAACTGGCTACATAAAGTAACATGGTCAACTGGCTACATAAAGTAACACGGTCAACTAGCTACATAAAGTTCACCGTCAACTGGATACATAAAGTAACACAGTCAACTGGCTACATAAAGTAACACAGTCAACTGGCTACATGAAGTAACATTGTCAACTGACTACATGAAGTAACACTGTCAACTGGCTACATAAAGTAACACAGTCAACTGGCTACATGAAGTAACATGGTCTACTGGATACATAAAGTAACACGGTCAACTGAATACATAAAGTACACGGTCATCTGGCTACATAAAGTAACATGGTCAACTGGCTACATAAAGTAAAACGGTCAACTCTCTACATAAAGTAACACGGTCAACTGGCTACATAAAGTAAAACTGTCAACTGGCTACATAAAGTACACAGTCAACTGGCTACATGAAGCACACGGTAAACTGGCTACATAAAGTACAAGGTCAGCTGGCTACATAAAATAACACAGTCAACTGGCTACATAAAGCACATGGTAAACTGACTACATAAAGTACAAGGTCAGCTGGCTACATAAAATAACACTGTAAACTGACTACATAAAGTAAAACAGTCAACTGGCTACACATAGTAACACAGTCAACTTGCTACATAAAGTAACGTGGTCAACTGACTACATAAAGTAACACGGTCAACTGACTACATAAAGAAACATGGTCAACTGGCTACATAAAGTAACACAGTCAACTTTCTACATAAAGTAACATGGTCACCTGGCTACATAACGTAACACGGTCAACTGGCTACATAAAGTAAAATGGTCAACTGGCTACATAAAGTAAACTGGTCAACTCTCTACATAAAGTAACACAGTCAACTGGCTACATAAAGTAACACAGTCAACTGGCTACATAAAGTAACACAGTCAACTGGCTACATAAAGTAACACAGTCAACTGGCTACATGAAGTAACACTGTCAACTGGCTACATAAAGTAACACAGTCAACTGGCTACATAAAGTTCACGGTCAACTGGATACATAAAATAACATGGTCAACTGGCTACATAAAGTAACCACGGTCAACTAGCTACATAAAGTTCACCGTCAACTGGATACATAAAATAACACAGTCAACTGGCAACATAAAGTAACACGGTCAACTAGCTACATAAAGTTCACCGTCAACTGGATACATAAAATAACACAGTCAACTGGCTACATAAAGTAACGTGGTCAACTGACTACATGAAGTAACACTGTCAACTGGCTACATAAAGTAACACAGTCAACTGGCTACATAAAATAACACAGTCAACTGGCTACATAAAGCACATGGTAAACTGACTACATAAAGTACAAGGTCAGCTGGCTACATAAAATAACACTGTAAACTGACTACATAAAGTAAAACAGTCAACTGGCTACACATAGTAACACAGTCAACTTGCTACATAAAGTAACGTGGTCAACTGACTACATAAAGTAACACGGTCAACTGACTACATAAAGAAACATGGTCAACTGGCTACATAAAGTAACACAGTCAACTTTCTACATAAAGTAACATGGTCACCTGGCTACATAACGTAACACGGTCAACTGGCTACATAAAGTAAAATGGTCAACTGGCTACATAAAGTAAACTGGTCAACTCTCTACATAAAGTAACACAGTCAACTGGCTACATAAAGTAACACAGTCAACTGGCTACATAAAGTAACACAGTCAACTGGCTACATAAAGTAACACAGTCAACTGGCTACATGAAGTAACACTGTCAACTGGCTACATAAAGTAACACAGTCAACTGGCTACATAAAGTTCACGGTCAACTGGATACATAAAATAACATGGTCAACTGGCTACATAAAGTAACACGGTCAACTAGCTACATAAAGTTCACCGTCAACTGGATACATAAAATAACACAGTCAACTGGCAACATAAAGTAACACGGTCAACTAGCTACATAAAGTTCACCGTCAACTGGATACATAAAATAACACAGTCAACTGGCTACATAAAGTAACGTGGTCAACTGACTACATGAAGTAACACTGTCAACTGGCTACATAAAGTAACACAGTCAACTGGCTAAATAAAGTACACAGTCAACTGGCTACATAAAGCACACGGTAAACTGACTACATAAAGTACAAGGTCCGCTGGCTACATAAAATAACACAGTCAACTGACTACATAAAGTAAAACAGTCAACTGGCTACACATAGTAACACAGTCAACTTGCAACATAAAGTAACGTGGTCAACTGACTACATAAAGTAACACGGTCAACTGACTACATAAAGTAAAATGGTCAACTGGCTACATAAAGTAAACTGGTCAGCTGGCTACATAAAATAACATGGTCTACTGGCTACATAAAGTAACACGGTCAACTGACTGCATAAAGGAGCACAGTCAACTGACTACATAAAGTAACACGGTCAACTGACTACATAAAATAACACAGTCAACTGGCTACATAAAGTAACACAGTCAACTGGCTACATAAAGTAACACGGTCAACTAGCTACATTAAGTTCACGGTCAACTGGCTACATAAAGTAACACAGTCAACTGGCTACATAAAGTAACACAGTCAACTGGCTACATGAAGTAACATGGTCTACTGAATACATAAAGTAACATGGTCAACTGGCTACATAAAGTAAGACTGTCAACTGGCTACATAAATTACACGCTTCAACTGGCTACATAAAGTAACACAGTCAACTGGCTACATGAAGTAACACGGTCAACTCGCTACATAAAGTCACACTTTTAACTGGCTACATAAAGTAAAACAGTCAACTGGCTACATAAAATAACATGGTCTACTGGCTACATAAAGTAACACGGTCAACTGACTGCATAAAGGAGCACAGTCAACTGACTACATAAAGTAACACGGTCAACTGACTACATAAAATAACACAGTCAACTGGCTACATAAAGTAACACAGTCAACTGGCTACATAAAGTAACACGGTCAACTAGCTACATTAAGTTCACGGTCAACTGGATACATAAAATAACATGGTCAACTGGCTACATAAAGTAACACGGTCAACTAGCTACATAAAGTTCACCGTCAACTGGATACATAAAGTAACACAGTCAACTGGCTACATAAAGTAACACAGTCAACTGGCTACATGAAGTAACATTGTCAACTGACTACATGAAGTAACACTGTCAACTGGCTACATAAAGTAACACAGTCAACTGGCTACATGAAGTAACATGGTCTACTGGATACATAAAGTAACACGGTCAACTGAATACATAAAGTACACGGTCATCTGGCTACATAAAGTAACATGGTCAACTGGCTACATAAAGTAAAACGGTCAACTCTCTACATAAAGTAACACGGTCAACTGGCTACATAAAGTAAAACTGTCAACTGGCTACATAAAGTACACAGTCAACTGGCTACATGAAGCACACGGTAAACTGGCTACATAAAGTACACGGTCAGCTGGCTACTTAAAGTAACACAGTCAACTGGCTACATAAAGTACACAGTCAACTGGCTACATAAAGTAACGTGGTCAACTGACTACATAAAGTAACAATGTCAACTGGCTACATAAAGTAACACTGTCAACTGGCTACATAAAGTAACACAGTCAACTGGCTACATAAAGTAACACAGTCAACTGGCTACATGAAGTAACATTGTCAACTGACTACATGAAGTAACACTGTCAACTGGCTACATAAAGTAACATGGTCAACTGGCTACATAAAGTAACACAGTCAACTTTCTACATAAAGTAACATGGTCACCTGGCTACATAACGTAACACGGTCAACTGGCTACATAAAGTAAAATGGTCAACTGGCTACATAAAGTAAACTGGTCAACTCTCTACATAAAGTAACACAGTCAACTGGCTACATAAAGTAACACAGTCAACTGGCTACATAAAGTAACACAGTCAACTGGCTACATAAAGTAACACAGTCAACTGGCTACATGAAGTAACACTGTCAACTGGCTACATAAAGTAACACAGTCAACTGGCTACATAAAGTTCACGGTCAACTGGATACATAAAATAACATGGTCTACTGGCTACATAAAGTAACACGGTCAACTGACTGCATAAAGGAGCACAGTCAACTGACTACATAAAGTAACACGGTCAACTGACTACATAAAATAACACAGTCAACTGGCTACATAAAGTAACACAGTCAACTGGCTACATAAAGTAACACGGTCAACTAGCTACATTAAGTTCACGGTCAACTGGATACATAAAATAACATGGTCAACTGGCTACATAAAGTAACACGGTCAACTAGCTACATAAAGTTCACCGTCAACTGGATACATAAATTACACGTTCAACTGGCTACATAAAGTAACACAGTCAACTGGCTACATGAAGTAACACGGTCAACTCGCTACATAAAGTCACACTTTTAACTGGCTACATAAAGTAAAACAGTCAACTGGCTACATAAAATAACATGGTCTACTGGCTACATAAAGTAACACGGTCAACTGACTGCATAAAGGAGCACAGTCAACTGACTACATAAAGTAACACGGTCAACTGACTACATAAAATTACACAGTCAACTGGCTACATAAAGTAACACAGTCAACTGGCTACATAAAGTAACACGGTCAACTAGCTACATTAAGTTCACGGTCAAATGGATACATAAAATAACATGGTCAACTGGCTACATAAAGTAACACGGTCAACTAGCTACATAAAGTTCACCGTCAACTGGATACATAAAGTAACACAGTCAACTGGCTACATAAAGTAACACAGTCAACTGGCTACATGAAGTAACATTGTCAACTGACTACATGAAGTAACACTGTCAACTGGCTACATAAAGTAACACAGTCAACTGGCTACATGAAGTAACATGGTCTACTGGATACATAAAGTAACACGGTCAACTGAATACATAAAGTACACGGTCATCTGGCTACATAAAGTAACATGGTCAACTGGCTACATAAAGTAAAACGGTCAACTCTCTACATAAAGTAACACGGTCAACTGGCTACATAAAGTAAAACTGTCAACTGGCTGCATAAAGTACACAGTCAACTGGCTACATGAAGCACACGGTAAACTGGCTACATAAAGTACACGGTCAGCTGGCTACTTAAAGTAACACAGTCAACTGGCTACATAAAGTACACAGTCAACTGGCTACATAAAGTAACGTGGTCAACTGACTACATGAAGTAACACTGTCAACTGGCTACATAAAGTAACACTGTCAACTGGCTACATAAAGTAACACAGTCAACTGGCTACATGAAGTAACATAGTCTACTGAATACATAAAGTAACATGGTCAACTGGCTACATAAAGTAAGACTGTCAATATGCTACATAAATTACACGTTCAACTGGCTACATAAAGTAACACAGTCAACTGGCTACATGAAGTAACACGGTCAACTCGCTACATAAAGTCACACTTTGAACTGGCTACATAAAGTAAAACAGTCAACTGGCTACATAAAATAACATGGTCTACTGGCTACATAAAGTAACACGGTCAACTGACTGCATAAAGGAGCACAGTCAACTGACTACATAAAGTAACACGGTCAACTGACTACATAAAATAACAAAGTCAACTGGCTACATAAAGTAACACAGTCAACTGGCTACATAAAGTAACATGGTCAACTGGCTACATAAAGTAACACGGTCAACTAGCTACATAAAGTTCACCGTCAACTGGATACATAAAGTAACACAGTCAACTGGCTACATAAAGTAACACAGTCAACTGGCTACATGAAGTAACATTGTCAACTGACTACATGAAGTAACACTGTCAACTGGCTACATAAAGTAACACAGTCAACTGGCTACATGAAGTAACATGGTCTACTGGATACATAAAGTAACACGGTCAACTGAATACATAAAGTACACGGTCATCTGGCTACATAAAGTAACATGGTCAACTGGCTACATAAAGTAAAACGGTCAACTCTCTACATAAAGTAACACGGTCAACTGGCTACATAAAGTAAAACTGTCAACTGGCTACATAAAGTACACAGTCAACTGGCTACATGAAGCACACGGTAAACTGGCTACATAAAGTACACGGTCAGCTGGCTACATAAAGTGACACAGTCAACTGGCTACATAAAGTACACAGTCAACTGGCTACATAAAGCACATGGTAAACTGACTACATAAAGTACAAGGTCAGCTGGCTACATAAAATAACACAGTCAACTGACTACATAAAGTAAAACAGTCAACTGGCTACATATAGTAACACAGTCAACTTGCTACATAAAGTAACGTGGTCAACTGACTACATAAAGTAACACGGTCAACTGACTACATGAAGAAACATGGTCAACTGGTTACATAAAGTAACACAGTCAACTTGCTACATAAAGTAACATGGTCACCTGGCTACATAAAGTAACACGGTCAACTGGCTACATAAAGTAACATGGTCAACTGGCTACATAAAGTAACATGGTCAACTGACTGCATGAAGTAACATGGTCAACTGCCTACAAAAAGTAACACAGTCAACTGGCTACATGAAGTAACACGGTCAACTGGCTACACATAAAGTAACACTTTCAACTGGCTACATAAAGTAATACAGTCAACTGGCTACATAAAATAAGATGGTCTACTGGATACATAAAGTAACACGGTCAACTGACTACATAAAGGAGCACAGTCAACTGGCTACATAAAGTAACACGGTCAACTGGCTACACATAAAGTAACACTTTCAACTGGCTACATAAAGTAATACAGTCAACTGGCTACATAAAATAAGATGGTCTACTGGATACATAAAGTAACACGGTCAACTGACTACATAAAGGAGCACAGTCAACTGGCTACATAAAGTAACACGGTCAACTGACTACATAAAATAACATGGTCAACTGGCTACTTAAAGTAAAACAGTCAACTGGCTACATAAAATAACACGGTCAACTGGCTACATAAAGTAACACAGTCAACTGGCTACATAAAGAAACACAGTCAACTGGCTACATAAAGTAACACAGTCAACTGTCTACATGAAGTAACATGGTCTACTGGATACATAAAGTAACACGGTCAACTGAATACATAAAGTACACGGTCATCTGGCTACATAAAGTAACATGGTCAACTGGCTACATAAAGTAAAACGGTCAACTGGCTACATAAAATAAGATGGTCTACTGGATACATAAAGTAACACGGTCAACTGACTACATAAAGGAGCACAGTCAACTGGCTACATAAAGTAACACGGTCAACTGACTACATAAAATAACATGGTTAACTGGCTACTTAAAGTAAAACAGTCAACTGGCTACATAAAATAACACGGTCAACTGGCTACATAAAGTAACACAGTCAACTGGCTACATAAAGAAACACAGTCAACTGGCTACATAAAGTAACACAGTCAACTGTCTACATGAAGTAACATGGTCTACTGGATACATAAAGTAACACGGTCAACTGAATACATAAAATACACGGTAATCTGGCTACATAAAGTAACATGGTCAACTGGCTACATAAAGTAAAACGGTCAACTCTCTACATAAAGTAACACGGTAAACTGGCTACATAAAGTACACGGTCAGCTGGCTACATAAAGTAACACAGTCAACTGGCTAAATAAAGTACACAGTCAACTGGCTACATAAAGCACACGGTAAACTGACTACATAAAGTAAAACAGTCAACTGGCTACACATAGTAACACAGTCAACTTGCTACATAAAGTAACGTGGTCAACTGACTACATAAAGTAACACGGTCAACTGACTACATAAAGAAACATGGTCAACTGGCTACATAAAGTAACACGGTCAACTTTCTACATAAAGTAACACAGTCAACTTTCTACATAAAGTAACATGGTCACCTGGCTACATAACGTAACACGGTCAACTGGCTACATAAAGTAAAATGGTCAACTGGCTACATAAAGTAAACTGGTCAACTCTCTACATAAAGTAACACAGTCAACTGGCTACATAAAGTAACACAGTCAACTGGCTACATAAAGAAACACAGTCAACTGGCTACATAAAGTAACACAGTCAACTGTCTACATGAAGTAACATGGTCTACTGGATACATAAAGTAACACGGTCAACTGAATACATAAAGTACACGGTAATCTGGCTACATAAAGTAACATGGTCAACTGGCTACATAAAGTAAAACGGTCAACTCTCTACATAAAGTAACACGGTCAACTGGCTACATGAAGCACACGGTAAACTGGCTACATAAAGTACACGGTCAGCTGGCTACTTAAAGTAACACTGTCAACTGGCTACATAAAGTACACAGTCAACTGGCTACATAAAGTACACAGTCAACTGGCTACATAAAGTAACGTGGTCAACTGACTACATGAAGTAACACTGTCAACTGGCTACATAAAGTAACACTGTCAACTGGCTACATAAAGTAACACAGTCAACTGGCTACATGAAGTAACATAGTCTACTGAATACATAAAGTAACATGGTCAACTGGCTACATAAAGTAAGACTGTCAATATGCTACATAAATTACACGTTCAACTGGCTACATAAAGTAACACAGTCAACTGGCTACATGAAGTAACACGGTCAACTCGCTACATAAAGTCACACTTTGAACTGGCTACATAAAGTAAAACAGTCAACTGGCTACATAAAATAACATGGTCTACTGGCTACATAAAGTAACACGGTCAACTGACTGCATAAAGGAGCACAGTCAACTGACTACATAAAGTAACACGGTCAACTGACTACATAAAATAACAAAGTCAACTGGCTACATAAAGTAACACAGTCAACTGGCTACATAAAGTAACATGGTCAACTGGCTACATAAAGTAACACGGTCAACTAGCTACATAAAGTTCACCGTCAACTGGATACATAAAGTAACACAGTCAACTGGCTACATAAAGTAACACAGTCAACTGGCTACATGAAGTAACATTGTCAACTGACTACATGAAGTAACACTGTCAACTGGCTACATAAAGTAACACAGTCAACTGGCTACATGAAGTAACATGGTCTACTGGATACATAAAGTAACACGGTCAACTGAATACATAAAGTACACGGTCATCTGGCTACATAAAGTAACATGGTCAACTGGCTACATAAAGTAAAACGGTCAACTCTCTACATAAAGTAACACGGTCAACTGGCTACATAAAGTAAAACTGTCAACTGGCTACATAAAGTACACAGTCAACTGGCTACATGAAGCACACGGTAAACTGGCTACATAAAGTACACGGTCAGCTGGCTACATAAAGTGACACAGTCAACTGGCTACATAAAGTACACAGTCAACTGGCTACATAAAGCACATGGTAAACTGACTACATAAAGTACAAGGTCAGCTGGCTACATAAAATAACACAGTCAACTGGCTACATAAAGTAACATGGTCAACTGACTGCATGAAGTAACATGGTCAACTGCCTACAAAAAGTAACACAGTCAACTGGCTACATGAAGTAACACGGTCAACTGGCTACACATAAAGTAACACTTTCAACTGGCTACATAAAGTAATACAGTCAACTGGCTACATAAAATAAGATGGTCTACTGGATACATAAAGTAACACGGTCAACTGACTACATAAAGGAGCACAGTCAACTGGCTACATAAAGTAACACGGTCAACTGGCTACACATAAAGTAACACTTTCAACTGGCTACATAAAGTAATACAGTCAACTGGCTACATAAAATAAGATGGTCTACTGGATACATAAAGTAACACGGTCAACTGACTACATAAAGGAGCACAGTCAACTGGCTACATAAAGTAACACGGTCAACTGACTACATAAAATAACATGGTCAACTGGCTACTTAAAGTAAAACAGTCAACTGGCTACATAAAATAACACGGTCAACTGGCTACATAAAGTAACACAGTCAACTGGCTACATAAAGAAACACAGTCAACTGGCTACATAAAGTAACACAGTCAACTGTCTACATGAAGTAACATGGTCTACTGGATACATAAAGTAACACGGTCAACTGAATACATAAAGTACACGGTCATCTGGCTACATAAAGTAACATGGTCAACTGGCTACATAAAGTAAAACGGTCAACTGGCTACATAAAATAAGATGGTCTACTGGATACATAAAGTAACACGGTCAACTGACTACATAAAGGAGCACAGTCAACTGGCTACATAAAGTAACACGGTCAACTGACTACATAAAATAACATGGTCAACTGGCTACTTAAAGTAAAACAGTCAACTGGCTACATAAAATAACACGGTCAACTGGCTACATAAAGTAACACAGTCAACTGGCTACATAAAGAAACACAGTCAACTGGCTACATAAAGTAACACAGTCAACTGTCTACATGAAGTAACATGGTCTACTGGATACATAAAGTAACACGGTCAACTGAATACATAAAATACACGGTAATCTGGCTACATAAAGTAACATGGTCAACTGGCTACATAAAGTAAAACGGTCAACTCTCTACATAAAGTAACACGGTAAACTGGCTACATAAAGTACACGGTCAGCTGGCTACATAAAGTAACACAGTCAACTGGCTAAATAAAGTACACAGTCAACTGGCTACATAAAGCACACGGTAAACTGACTACATAAAGTAAAACAGTCAACTGGCTACACATAGTAACACAGTCAACTTGCTACATAAAGTAACGTGGTCAACTGACTACATAAAGTAACACGGTCAACTGACTACATAAAGAAACATGGTCAACTGGCTACATAAAGTAACACAGTCAACTTTCTACATAAAGTAACATGGTCACCTGGCTACATAACGTAACACGGTCAACTGGCTACATAAAGTAAAATGGTCAACTGGCTACATAAAGTAAACTGGTCAACTCTCTACATAAAGTAACACAGTCAACTGGCTACATAAAGTAACACAGTCAACTGGCTAAATAAAGAAACACAGTCAACTGGCTACATAAAGTAACACAGTCAACTGTCTACATGAAGTAACATGGTCTACTGGATACATAAAGTAACACGGTCAACTGAATACATAAAGTACACGGTAATCTGGCTACATAAAGTAACATGGTCAACTGGCTACATAAAGTAAAACGGTCAACTCTCTACATAAAGTAACACGGTCAACTGGCTACATAAAGTAAAACTGTCAACTGGCTACATAAAGTACACAGTCAACTGGCTACATAAAGTAACACGGTAAACTGGCTACATAAAGTAACACGGTCAGCTGGCTACATAAAGTAACACAGTCAACTGGCTAAATAAAGTACACAGTCAACTGGCTACATAAAGCACACGGTAAACTGACTACATAAAGTAAAACAGTCAACTGGCTACACATAGTAACACAGTCAACTGACTACATAAAGAAACATGGTCAACTGGCTACATAAAGTAACACAGTCAACTCTCTACATAAAGTAACACGGTCAACTGGCTACATAAAGTAAAACTGTCAACTGGCTACATAAAGTACACAGTCAACTGGCTACATGAAGCACACGGTAAACTGGCTACATAAAGTACACGGTCAGCTGGCTACATAAAGTGACACAGTCAACTGGCTACATAAAGTACACAGTCAACTGGCTACATAAAGCACATGGTAAACTGACTACATAAAGTACAAGGTCAGCTGGCTACATAAAATAACACAGTCAACTGGCTACATAAAGTAACATGGTCAACTGACTGCATGAAGTAACATGGTCAACTGCCTACAAAAAGTAACACAGTCAACTGGCTACATGAAGTAACACGGTCAACTGGCTACACATAAAGTAACACTTTCAACTGGCTACATAAAGTAATACAGTCAACTGGCTACATAAAATAAGATGGTCTACTGGATACATAAAGTAACACGGTCAACTGACTACATAAAGGAGCACAGTCAACTGGCTACATAAAGTAACACGGTCAACTGGCTACACATAAAGTAACACTTTCAACTGGCTACATAAAGTAATACAGTCAACTGGCTACATAAAATAAGATGGTCTACTGGATACATAAAGTAACACGGTCAACTGACTACATAAAGGAGCACAGTCAACTGGCTACATAAAGTAACACGGTCAACTGACTACATAAAATAACATGGTCAACTGGCTACTTAAAGTAAAACAGTCAACTGGCTACATAAAATAACACGGTCAACTGGCTACATAAAGTAACACAGTCAACTGGCTACATAAAGAAACACAGTCAACTGGCTACATAAAGTAACACAGTCAACTGTCTACATGAAGTAACATGGTCTACTGGATACATAAAGTAACACGGTCAACTGAATACATAAAGTACACGGTCATCTGGCTACATAAAGTAACATGGTCAACTGGCTACATAAAGTAAAACGGTCAACTGGCTACATAAAATAAGATGGTCTACTGGATACATAAAGTAACACGGTCAACTGACTACATAAAGGAGCACAGTCAACTGGCTACATAAAGTAACACGGTCAACTGACTACATAAAATAACATGGTCAACTGGCTACTTAAAGTAAAACAGTCAACTGGCTACATAAAATAACACGGTCAACTGGCTACATAAAGTAACACAGTCAACTGGCTACATAAAGAAACACAGTCAACTGGCTACATAAAGTAACACAGTCAACTGTCTACATGAAGTAACATGGTCTACTGGATACATAAAGTAACACGGTCAACTGAATACATAAAATACACGGTAATCTGGCTACATAAAGTAACATGGTCAACTGGCTACATAAAGTAAAACGGTCAACTCTCTACATAAAGTAACACGGTAAACTGGCTACATAAAGTACACGGTCAGCTGGCTACATAAAGTAACACAGTCAACTGGCTAAATAAAGTACACAGTCAACTGGCTACATAAAGCACACGGTAAACTGACTACATAAAGTAAAACAGTCAACTGGCTACACATAGTAACACAGTCAACTTGCTACATAAAGTAACGTGGTCAACTGACTACATAAAGTAACACGGTCAACTGACTACATAAAGAAACATGGTCAACTGGCTACATAAAGTAACACAGTCAACTTTCTACATAAAGTAACATGGTCACCTGGCTACATAACGTAACACGGTCAACTGGCTACATAAAGTAAAATGGTCAACTGGCTACATAAAGTAAACTGGTCAACTCTCTACATAAAGTAACACAGTCAACTGGCTACATAAAGTAACACAGTCAACTGGCTAAATAAAGAAACACAGTCAACTGGCTACATAAAGTAACACAGTCAACTGTCTACATGAAGTAACATGGTCTACTGGATACATAAAGTAACACGGTCAACTGAATACATAAAGTACACGGTAATCTGGCTACATAAAGTAACATGGTCAACTGGCTACATAAAGTAAAACGGTCAACTCTCTACATAAAGTAACACGGTCAACTGGCTACATAAAGTAAAACTGTCAACTGGCTACATAAAGTACACAGTCAACTGGCTACATGAAGCACACGGTAAACTGGCTACATAAAGTACACGGTCAGCTGGCTACATAAAGTAACACAGTCAACTGGCTAAATAAAGTACAGTCAACTGGCTACATAAAGCACACACAGTCTGGCTACATAAAGTAACATGGTCAACTGGCTACATCATCAACTGGCTACATAAAGTAACACGGTCAACTGGCTACATAAAGTAAACTGGTCAACTCTCTACATAAAGTAACACAGTCAACTGGCTACATAAAGTAACACAGTCAACTGGCTACATAAAGTAACACAGTCAACTGGCTACATAAAGTAACACAGTCAAATGGCTACATGAAGTAACACTGTCAACTGGCTACATAAAGTAACACAGTCAACTGGCTACATAAAGTTCACGGTCAACTGGATACATAAAATAACATGGTCAACTGGCTACATAAAGTAACACGGTCAACTAGCTACATAAAGTTCACCGTCAACTGGATACATAAAATAACACAGTCAACTGGCAACATAAAGTAACACGGTCAACTAGCTACATAAAGTTCACCGTCAACTGGATACATAAAATAACACAGTCAACTGGCTACATAAAGTAACGTGGTCAACTGACTACATGAAGTAACACTGTCAACTGGCTACATAAAGTAACACAGTCAACTGGCTAAATAAAGTACACAGTCAACTGGCTACATAAAGCACACGGTAAACTGACTACATAAAGTACAAGGTCAGCTGGCTACATAAAATAACACAGTCAACTGACTACATAAAGTAAAACAGTCAACTGGCTACACATAGTAACACAGTCAACTTGCTACATAAAGTAACGTGGTCAACTGACTACATAAAGTAACACGGTCAACTGACTACATAAAGTAAAATGGTCAACTGGCTACATAAAGTAAACTGGTCAACTCTCTACATAAAGTAACACAGTCAACTGGCTACATAAAGTAACACAGTCAACTGGCTACATAAAGAAACACAGTCAACTGGCTACATAAAGTAACACAGTCAACTGGCTACATAAAGTAACGTGGTCAACTGACTACATGAAGTAACACTGTCAACTGGATACATAAAATAACATGGTCAACTGGCTACATAAAGTAACACGGTCAACTAGCTACATAAAGTTCACCGTCAACTGGATACATAAAATAAC
Organism: Brachymystax lenok tsinlingensis; assembly: GCA_030435695.1. Classification (NCBI taxonomy): domain Eukaryota; kingdom Metazoa; phylum Chordata; class Actinopteri; order Salmoniformes; family Salmonidae; genus Brachymystax; species Brachymystax lenok. Next base: position 27,752,911 of record CM059784.1, on the reverse strand, counting down.
ACAGTCAACTGGCAACATAAAGTAACACGGTCAACTAGCTACATAAAGTTCACCGTCAACTGGATACATAAAATAACACAGTCAACTGGCTACATAAAGTAACGTGGTCAACTGACTACATGAAGTAACACTGTCAACTGGCTACATAAAGTAACACAGTCAACTGGCTACATAAAGTAACACAGTCAACTGGCTACATGAAGTAACATGGTCTACTGAATACATAAAGTAACATGGTCAACTGGCTACATAAAGTAAGACTGTCAACTGGCTACATAAATTACACGTTCAACTGGCTACATAAAGTAACACAGTCAACTGGCTACATGAAGTAACACGGTCAACTCGCTACATAAAGTCACACTTTTAACTGGCTACATAAAGTAAAACAGTCAACTGGCTAAATAAAATAACATGGTCTACTGGCTACATAAAGTAACACGGTCAACTGACTGCATAAAGGAGCACAGTCAACTGACTACATAAAGTAACACGGTCAACTGACTACATAAAATAACACAGTCAACTGGCTACATAAAGTAACACAGTCAACTGGCTACATAAAGTAACACGGTCAACTAGCTACATTAAGTTCACGGTCAACTGGATACATAAAATAACATGGTCAACTGGCTACATAAAGTAACACGGTCAACTAGCTACATAAAGTTCACCGTCAACTGGATACATAAAGTAACACAGTCAACTGGCTACATAAAGTAACACAGTCAACTGGCTACATGAAGTAACATGGTCTACTGGATACATAAAGTAACACGGTCAACTGAATACATAAAATACACGGTAATCTGGCTACATAAAGTAACATGGTCAACTGGCTACATAAAGTAAAACGGTCAACTCTCTACATAAAGTAACACGGTCAACTGGCTACATAAAGTAAAACTGTCAACTGGCTACATAAAGTACACAGTCAACTGGCTACATGAAGCACAAGGTAAACTGGCTACATAAAGTACACGGTCAGCTGGCTACATAAAGTAACACAGTCAACTGGCTAAATAAAGTACACAGTCAACTGGCTACATAAAGCACACGGTAAACTGACTACATAAAGTAAAACAGTCAACTGGCTACACATAGTAACACAGTCAACTTGCTACATAAAGTAACGTGGTCAACTGACTACATAAAGTAACACGGTCAACTGACTACATAAAGAAACATGGTCAACTGGCTACATAAAGTAACACAGTCAACTTTCTACATAAAGTAACATGGTCACCTGGCTACATAACGTAACACGGTCAACTGGCTACATAAAGTAAAATGGTCAACTGGCTACATAAAGTAAACTGGTCAACTCTCTACATAAAGTAACACAGTCAACTGGCTACATAAAGTAACACAGTCAACTGGCTACATAAAGAAACACAGTCAACTGGCTACATAAAGTAACACAGTCAACTGGCTACATAAAGTAACATGGTCTACTGGATACATAAAGTAACACGGTCAACTGAATACATAAAGTACACGGTAATCTGGCTACATAAAGTAACATGGTCAACTGGCTACATAAAGTAAAACGGTCAACTCTCTACATAAAGTAACAGGGTCAACTGGCTACATAAAGTAAAACTGTCAACTGGCTACATAAAGTACACAGTCAACTGGCTACATGAAGCACACGGTAAACTGGCTACATAAAGTACACGGTCAGCTGGCTACATAAAGTAACACAGTCAACTGGCTAAATAAAGTACACAGTCAACTGGCTACATAAAGCACACGGTAAACTGACTACATAAAGTAAAACAGTCAACTGGCTACACATAGTAACACAGTCAACTTGCTACATAAAGTAACGTGGTCAACTGACTACATAAAGTAACACAGTCAACTGGCTACATAAAGTAACACAGTCAACTGGCTACATAAAGAAACACAGTCAACTGGCTACATAAAGTAACACAGTCAACTGTCTACATGAAGTAACATGGTCTACTGGATACATAAAGTAACACGGTCAACTGAATACATAAAGTACACGGTAATCTGGCTACATAAAGTAACATGGTCAACTGGCTACATAAAGTAAAACGGTCAACTCTCTACATAAAGTAACACGGTCAACTGGCTACATAAAGTAAAACTGTCAACTGGCTACATAAAGTACACAGTCAACTGGCTACATGAAGCACACGGTAAACTGGCTACATAAAGTACACGGTCAGCTGGCTACATAAAGTAACACAGTCAACTGGCTAAATAAAGTACACAGTCAACTGGCTACATAAAGCACACGGTAAACTGACTACATAAAGTAAAACAGTCAACTGGCTACACATAGTAACACAGTCAACTTGCTACATAAAGTAACGTGGTCAACTGACTACATAAAGTAACACGGTCAACTGAATACATAAAGAAACATGGTCAACTGGCTACATAAAGTAACACAGTCAACTTTCTACATAAAGTAACATGGTCACCTGGCTACATAACGTAACACGGTCAACTGGCTACATAAAGTAAAATGGTCAACTGGCTACATAAAGTAAACTGGTCAACTCTCTACATAAAGTAACACAGTCAACTGGCTACATAAAGTAACACAGTCAACTGGCTACATAAAGTAACACAGTCAACTGGCTACATAAAGTAACACAGTCAAATGGCTACATGAAGTAACACTGTCAACTGGCTACATAAAGTAACACAGTCAACTGGCTACATAAAGTTCACGGTCAACTGGATACATAAAATAACATGGTCAACTGGCTACATAAAGTAACACGGTCAACTAGCTACATAAAGTTCACCGTCAACTGGATACATAAAATAACACAGTCAACTGGCAACATAAAGTAACACGGTCAACTAGCTACATAAAGTTCACCGTCAACTGGATACATAAAATAACACAGTCAACTGGCTACATAAAGTAACGTGGTCAACTGACTACATGAAGTAACACTGTCAACTGGCTACATAAAGTAACACAGTTCAACTGGCTAAATAAAGTACACAGTCAACTGGCTACATAAAGCACACGGTAAACTGACTACATAAAGTACAAGGTCAGCTGGCTACATAAAATAACACAGTCAACTGACTACATAAAGTAAAACAGTCAACTGGCTACACATAGTAACACAGTCAACTTGCTACATAAAGTAACGTGGTCAACTGACTACATAAAGTAACACGGTCAACTGACTACATAAAGTAAAATGGTCAACTGGCTACATAAAGTAAACTGGTCAACTCTCTACATAAAGTAACACAGTCAACTGGCTACATAAAGTAACACAGTCAACTGGCTACATAAAGAAACACAGTCAACTGGCTACATAAAGTAACACAGTCAACTGGCTACATAAAGTAACGTGGTCAACTGACTACATGAAGTAACACTGTCAACTGGATACATAAAATAACATGGTCAACTGGCTACATAAAGTAACACGGTCAACTAGCTACATAAAGTTCACCGTCAACTGGATACATAAAATAACACAGTCAACTGGCAACATAAAGTAACACGGTCAACTAGCTACATAAAGTTCACCGTCAACTGGATACATAAAATAACACAGTCAACTGGCTACATAAAGTAACGTGGTCAACTGACTACATGAAGTAACACTGTCAACTGGCTACATAAAGTAACACAGTCAACTGGCTACATAAAGTAACACAGTCAACTGGCTACATGAAGTAACATGGTCTACTGAATACATAAAGTAACATGGTCAACTGGCTACATAAAGTAAGACTGTCAACTGGCTACATAAATTACACGTTCAACTGGCTACATAAAGTAACACAGTCAACTGGCTACATGAAGTAACACGGTCAACTCGCTACATAAAGTCACACTTTTAACTGGCTACATAAAGTAAAACAGTCAACTGGCTAAATAAAATAACATGGTCTACTGGCTACATAAAGTAACACGGTCAACTAGCTACATTAAGTTCACGGTCAACTGGATACATAAAATAACATGGTCAACTGTCTACATAAAGTAAAACAGTCAACATGCTAAATAAAGTAACACAGTTAACTGGCTACATAAAGAAACATGGTCAACTGACTACATAAAGTAACACGGTCAACTGGCTACATGAAGTAACATGCTCAACTGACTACGTGAATTAACACTGTCAACTGGCTACATGAAGTAACACGGTCAACTCGCTACGTAAAGTCACACTTTGAACTGGCTACATAAAGTAAAACAGTCAACTGGCTACATAAAATAACATGGTCTACTGGCTACATAAAGTAACACGGTCAACTGACTGCATAAAGGAGCACAGTCAACTGACTACATAAAGTAACACGGTCAACTGACTACATAAAATAACACAGTCAACTGGCTACATAAAGTAACACTGTCAACTAGCTACATTAAGTTCACGGTCAACTGGATACATAAAATAACATGGTCAACTGGCTACATAAAGTAACGTGGTCAACTGACTACATGAAGTAACACTGTCAACTGGCTACACATAGTAACACAGTCAACTGGCTACATAAAGTAACACAGTCAACTGGCTACATGAAGTAACATGGTCTACTGAATACATAAAGTAACATGGTCAACTGGCTACATAAAGTAAAACGGTCAACTCTCTACATAAAGTAACACGGTCAACTGGCTACATAAAGTAAGACTGTCAACTGGCTACATAAATTACACGTTCAACTGGCTACATAAAGTAACACAGTCAACTTGCTACATAGAGTAACATGGTCAACTGACTACATAAAGTAACACGCTCAACTGACTGCATAAAGGAGCACAGTCAACTGACTACATAAAGTAACACGGTCAACTGACTACATAAAATAACACAGTCAACTGGCTACATAAAGTAACACAGTCAACTGGCTACATAAAGTAACACGGTCAACTAGCTACATTAAGTTCACGGTCAACTGGATACATAAAATAACATGGTCAACTGGCTACATAAAGTAACACGGTCAACTAGCTACATAAAGTTCACCGTCAACTGGATACATAAAGTAACACAGTCAACTGGCTACATAAAGTAACACAGTCAACTGGCTACATGAAGTAACATTGTCAACTGACTACATGAAGTAACACTGTCAACTGGCTACATAAAGTAACACAGTCAACTGGCTACATGAAGTAACATGGTCTACTGGATACATAAAGTAACACGGTCAACTGAATACATAAAGTACACGGTCATCTGGCTACATAAAGTAACATGGTCAACTGGCTACATAAAGTAAAACGGTCAACTCTCTACATAAAGTAACACGGTCAACTGGCTACATAAAGTAAAACTGTCAACTGGCTACATAAAGTACACAGTCAACTGGCTACATGAAGCACACGGTAAACTGGCTACATAAAGTACACGGTCAGCTGGCTACATAAAGTAACACAGTCAACTGGCTACATAAAGTACACAGTCAACTGGCTACATAAAGCACATGGTAAACTGACTACATAAAGTACAAGGTCAGCTGGCTACATAAAATAACACAGTCAACTGACTACATAAAGTAAAACAGTCAACTGGCTACATATAGTAACACAGTCAACTTGCTACATAAAGTAACGTGGTCAACTGACTACATAAAGTAACACGGTCAACTGACTACATAAAGAAACATGGTCAACTGGCTACATAAAGTAACACAGTCAACTTGCTACATAAAGTAACATGGTCACCTGGCTACATAAAGTAACACGGTCAACTGGCTACATAAAGTAACATGGTCAACTGGCTACATAAAGTAACATGGTCAACTGACTGCATGAAGTAACATGGTCAACTGCCTTCAAAAAGCAACACGGTCAACTGGCTACATGAAATAACACGGTCAACTGGCTACATGAAGTAACATGATCAACTGACTACATGAATTAACACTGTCAACTGGCTACATAAAGTAGCACAGTCAATTGGCTACATGAAGTAACACAGTCAAATGGCTACATAAAGTAATACTGTCAACTAGCTACATTAAGTTCACGGTCAACTGGATACATAAATTAACATGGTCAACTGTCTACATAAAGTAAAACAGTCAACTTGCTAAATAAAGTAACACAGTTAACTGGCTACATAAAGAAACACGGTCAACTGGCTACATGAAGTAACATGCTCAACTGACTACGTGAATTAACACTGTCAACTGGCTACATGAAGTAACACGGTCAACTCGCTACATAAAGTCACACTTTGAACTGGCTACATAAAGTAAAACAGTCAACTGGCTACATAAAATAACATGGTCTACTGGCTACATAAAGTAACACGGTCAACTGACTGCATAAAGGAGCACAGTCAACTGACTACATAAAGTAACACGGTCAACTGACTACATAAAATAACACAGTCAACTGGCTACATAAAGTAACACAGTCAACTGGCTACATAAAGTAACACTGTCAACTAGCTACATTAAGTTCACGGTCAACTGGATACATAAAATGACATGGTCAACTGGCTACATAAAGTAACACGGTCAACTAGCTACATAAAGTTCACCGTCAACTGGATACAGAAAGTAACACAGTCAACTGGCTACATAAAGTAACACAGTCAACTGGCTACATGAAGTAACATTGTCAACTGACTACATGAAGTAACACTGTCAACTGGCTACATAAAGTAACACAGTCAACTGGCTACAAGTAGTAACATGGTCTACTGGATACATAAAGTAACACGGTCAAATGACTACATAAAGTACACGGTCATCTGGCTACATAAAGTAACATGGTCAACTGGCTACATAAAGTAAAACGGTCAACTCTCTACATAAAGTTCACCGTCAACTGGATACATAAAATAACACAGTCAACTGGCAACATAAAGTCACACGGTCAACTAGCTACATAAAGTTCACCGTCAACTGGATACATAAAATAACACAGTCAACTGGCTACATAAAGTAACGTGGTCAACTGACTACATGAAGTAACATGGTCAACTGGCTACATAAAGTAAAACGGTCAACTCTCTACATAAAGTAACACGGTCAACTGGCTAAATAAAGTAAGACTGTCAACTGGCTACATAAATTACACGTTCAACTGGCTACATAAAGTAACACAGTCAACTTGCTACATAGAGTAACATGGTCAACTGACTACATAAAGTAACACGGTCAACTGACTACATAAAGAAACATGGTTAACTGGCTACATAAAGTAACACAGTCAACTTGCTACATAAAGTAACATGGTCAACAGGTTACATAAAGTAACATGGTCAACTGACTGCATGAAGTAACATGGTCAACTGCATACAAAAAGTAACACGGTCAACTGGCTACATGAAATAACACGGTCAACTGGCTACATGAAGTAACATGATCAACTGACTACATGAATTAACACTGTCAACTGGCTACATAAAGTAACACAGTCAACTGGCTACATGAAGTAACACGGTCAACTCGCTACATAAAGTAACACTTTCAACTGGCTACATAAAGTAACAGTCAACTGGCTACATAAAATAACATGGTCTACTGGATACATAAAGTAAAACAGTCAACTGGCTACATAAAATAACATGGTCTACTGGCTACATAAAGTAACACGATCAACTGACTGCATAAAGGAGCACAGTCAACTGACTACATAAAGTAACACGGTCAACTGACTACATAAAATAACACAGTCAACTGGCTACATAAAGTAACACTGTCAACTGGCTACATAAAGTAACACAGTCAACTGGCTACATGAAGTAACATGGTCTACTGGATACATAAAGTAACACGGTCAACTGAATACATAAAGTACACGGTCATCTGGCTACATAAAGTAACATGGTCAACTGGCTACATAAAGTAAAACGGTCAACTCTCTACATAAAGTAACACGGTCAACTGGCTACATAAAGTAAAACTGTCAACTGGCTACATAAAGTACACAGTCAACTGGCTACATGAAGCACACGGTAAACTGGCTACATAAAGTACACGGTCAGCTGGCTACATAAAATAACGTGGTCAACTGACTACATGAAGTAACACTGTCAACTGGCTACATGAAGTAACATGGTCTACTGAATACATAAAGTAACACAGTCAACTGGCTACATAAAGTAACATGGTCAACTGGCTACATAAAGTAAAACGGTCAACTCTCTACATAAAGTAACACGGTCAACTGGCTACATAAAGTAAGACTGTCAACTGGCTACATAAATTACACGTTCAACTGGCTACATAAAGTAACACAGTAAACTTGCTACATAGAGTAACATGGTCAACTGACTACATAAAGTAACACGGTCAACTGACTACATAAAGAAACATGGTTAACTGGCTACATAAAGTAAAACGGTCAACTCTCTACATAAAGTAACACGGTCAACTGGCTACATAAAGTAAGACTGTCAACTGGCTACATAAATTACACGTTCAACTGGCTACATAAAGTAACACAGTAAACTTGCTACATAGAGTAACATGGTCAACTGGCTACATAAAGTAACACGGTCAACTAGCTACATAAAGTTCACCGTCAACTGGATACAGAAAGTAACACAGTCAACTGGCTACATAAAGTAACACAGTCAACTGGCTACATGAAGTAACATTGTCAACTGACTACATGAAGTAACACTGTCAACTGGCTACATAAAGTAACACAGTCAACTGGCTACAAGTAGTAACATGGTCTACTGGATACATAAAGTAACACGGTCAAATGACTACATAAAGTACACGGTCATCTGGCTACATAAAGTAACATGGTCAACTGGCTACATAAAGTAAAACGGTCAACTCTCTACATAAAGTTCACCGTCAACTGGATACATAAAATAACACAGTCAACTGGCAACATAAAGTCACACGGTCAACTAGCTACATAAAGTTCACCGTCAACTGGATACATAAAATAACACAGTCAACTGGCTACATGAAGTAACATGGTCTACTGAATACATAAAGTAACATGGTCAACTGGCTACATAAAGTAAAACGGTCAACTCTCTACATAAAGTAACACGGTCAACTGGCTAAATAAAGTAAGACTGTCAACTGGCTACATAAATTACACGTTCAACTGGCTACATAAAGTAACACAGTCAACTTGCTACATAGAGTAACATGGTCAACTGACTACATAAAGTAACACGGTCAACTGACTACATAAAGAAACATGGTTAACTGGCTACATAAAGTAACACAGTCAACTTGCTACATAAAGTAACATGGTCAACAGGTTACATAAAGTAACATGGTCAACTGACTGCATGAAGTAACATGGTCAACTGCATACAAAAAGTAACACGGTCAACTGGCTACATGAAATAACACGGTCAACTGGCTACATGAAGTAACATGATCAACTGACTACATGAATTAACACTGTCAACTGGCTACATAAAGTAACACAGTCAACTGGCTACATGAAGTAACACGGTCAACTCGCTACATAAAGTAACACTTTCAACTGGCTACATAAAGTAACAGTCAACTGGCTACATAAAATAACATGGTCTACTGGATACATAAAGTAAAACAGTCAACTGGCTACATAAAATAACATGGTCTACTGGCTACATAAAGTAACACGATCAACTGACTGCATAAAGGAGCACAGTCAACTGACTACATAAAGTAACACGGTCAACTGACTACATAAAATAACACAGTCAACTGGCTACATAAAGTAACACTGTCAACTGGCTACATAAAGTAACACAGTCAACTGGCTACATGAAGTAACATGGTCTACTGGATACATAAAGTAACACGGTCAACTGAATACATAAAGTACACGGTCATCTGGCTACATAAAGTAACATGGTCAACTGGCTACATAAAGTAAAGCGGTCAACTCTCTACATAAAGTAACACGGTCAACTGGCTACATAAAGTAAAACTGTCAACTGGCTACATAAAGTACACAGTCAACTGGCTACATGAAGCACCACGGTAAACTGGCTACATAAAGTACCACGGTCAGCTGGCTACATAAAATAACGTGGTCAACTGACTACATGAAGTAACACTGTCAACTGGCTACATAAAGTAACACAGTCAACTGGCTACATAAAGTAACACAGTCAACTGGCTACATGAAGTAACATGGTCAACTGGCTACATAAAGTAAAACGGTCAACTCTCTACATAAAGTAACACGGTCAACTGGCTACATAAAGTAAGACTGTCAACTGGCTACATAAATTACACGTTCAACTGGCTACATAAAGTAACACAGTAAACTTGCTACATAGAGTAACATGGTCAACTGACTACATAAAGTAACACGGTCAACTGACTACATAAAGAAACATGGTTAACTGGCTACATAAAGTAACACAGTCAACTTGCTACATAAAGTAACATGGTCAACAGGTTACATAAAGTAACATGGTCAACTGACTGCATGAAGTAACATGGTCAACTGCATACAAAAAGTAACACGGTCAACTGGCTACATGAAATAACACGGTCAACTGGCTACATGAAGTAACATGATCAACTGACTACATGAATTAACACTGTCAACTGGCTACATAAAGTAACACAGTCAACTGGCTACATGAAGTAACACGGTCAACTCGCTACATAAAGTAACACTTTCAACTGGCTACATAAAGTAACAGTCAACTGGCTACATAAAATAACATGGTCTACTGGATACATAAAGTAAAACAGTCAACTGGCTACATAAAATAACATGGTCTACTGGCTACATAAAGTAACACGGTCAACTGACTGCATATAGGAGCACAGTCAACTGACTACATAAAGTAACACGGTCAACTGACTACATAAAATAACACAGTCAACTGGCTACATAAAGTAACACAGTCAACTGGCTACATAAAGTAACACGGTCAACTAGCTACATTAAGTTCACGGTCAACTGGATACATAAAATAACACGGTCAACTGGCTACATAAAGTAACACGGTCAACTAGCTACATAAAGTTCACCGTCAACTGGATACAGAAAGTAACACAGTCAACTGGCTACATAAAGTAACACAGTCAACTGGCTACATGAAGTAACATTGTCAACTGACTACATGAAGTAACACTGTCAACTGGCTACATAAAGTAACACAGTCAACTGGCTACAAGTAGTAACATGGTCTACTGGATACATAAAGTAACACGGTCAAATGACTACATAAAGTACACGGTCATCTGGCTACATAAAGTAACATGGTCAACTGGCTACATAAAGTAAAACGGTCAACTCTCTACATAAAGTTCACCGTCAACTGGATACATAAAATAACACAGTCAACTGGCAACATAAAGTCACACGGTCAACTAGCTACATAAAGTTCACCGTCAACTGGATACATAAAATAACACAGTCAACTGGCTACATAAAGTAACGTGGTCAACTGACTACATGAAGTAACACTGTCAACTGGCTACATAATGTAACACAGTCAACTGGCTACATAAAGTAACACAGTCAACTGGCTACATGAAGTAACATGGTCTACTGAATACATAAAGTAACATGGTCAACTGGCTACATAAAGTAAAACGGTCAACTCTCTACATAAAGTAACACGGTCAACTGGCTAAATAAAGTAAGACTGTCAACTGGCTACATAAATTACACGTTCAACTGGCTACATAAAGTAACACAGTCAACTTGCTACATAGAGTAACATGGTCAACTGACTACATAAAGTAACACGGTCAACTGACTACATAAAGAAACATGGTTAACTGGCTACATAAAGTAACACAGTCAACTTGCTACATAAAGTAACATGGTCAACAGGTTACATAAAGTAACATGGTCAACTGACTGCATGAAGTAACATGGTCAACTGCATACAAAAAGTAACACGGTCAACTGGCTACATGAAATAACACGGTCAACTGGCTACATGAAGTAACATGATCAACTGACTACATGAATTAACACTGTCAACTGGCTACATAAAGTAACACAGTCAACTGGCTACATGAAGTAACACGGTCAACTCGCTACATAAAGTAACACTTTCAACTGGCTACATAAAGTAACAGTCAACTGGCTACATAAAATAACATGGTCTACTGGATACATAAAGTAAAACAGTCAACTGGCTACATAAAATAACATGGTCTACTGGCTACATAAAGTAACACGGTCAACTGACTGCATAAAGGAGCACAGTCAACTGACTACATAAAGTAACACGGTCAACTGACTACATAAAATAACACAGTCAACTGGCTACATAAAGTAACACTGTCAACTGGCTACATAAAGTAACACAGTCAACTGGCTACATGAAGTAACATGGTCTACTGGATACATAAAGTAACACGGTCAACTGAATACATAAAGTACACGGTCATCTGGCTACATAAAGTAACATGGTCAACTGGCTACATAAAGTAAAACGGTCAACTCTCTACATAAAGTAACACGGTCAACTGGCTACATAAAGTAAAACTGTCAACTGGCTACATAAAGTACACAGTCAACTGGCTACATGAAGCACACGGTAAACTGGCTACATAAAGTACACGGTCAGCTGGCTACATAAAATAACGTGGTCAACTGACTACATGAAGTAACACTGTCAACTGGCTACATAAAGTAACACAGTCAACTGGCTACATAAAGTAACACAGTCAACTGGCTACATGAAGTAACATGGTCAACTGGCTACATAAAGTAAAACGGTCAACTCTCTACATAAAGTAACACGGTCAACTGGCTACATAAAGTAAGACTGTCAACTGGCTACATAAATTACACGTTCAACTGGCTACATAAAGTAACACAGTAAACTTGCTACATAGAGTAACATGGTCAACTGACTACATAAAGTAACACGGTCAACTGACTACATAAAGAAACATGGTTAACTGGCTACATAAAGTAACACAGTCAACTTGCTACATAAAGTAACATGGTCAACAGGTTACATAAAGTAACATGGTCAACTGACTGCATGAAGTAACATGGTCAACTGCATACAAAAAGTAACACGGTCAACTGGCTACATGAAATAACACGGTCAACTGGCTACATGAAGTAACATGATCAACTGACTACATGAATTAACACTGTCAACTGGCTACATAAAGTAACACAGTCAACTGGCTACATGAAGTAACACGGTCAACTCGCTACATAAAGTAACACTTTCAACTGGCTACATAAAGTAACAGTCAACTGGCTACATAAAATAACATGGTCTACTGGATACATAAAGTAAAACAGTCAACTGGCTACATAAAATAACATGGTCTACTGGCTACATAAAGTAACACGGTCAACTGACTGCATATAGGAGCACAGTCAACTGACTACATAAAGTAACACGGTCAACTGACTACATAAAATAACACAGTCAACTGGCTACATAAAGTAACACAGTCAACTGGCTACATAAAGTAACACGGTCAACTAGTTACATTAAGTTCACGGTCAACTGGATACATAAAATAACACGGTCAACTGGCTACATAAAGTAACACGGTCAACTAGCTACATAAAGTTCACCGTCAACTGGATACATAAAGTAACACAGTCAACTGGCTACATAAAGTAACACAGTCAACTGGCTACATGAAGTAATGTTGTCAACTGACTACATGAAGTAACACTGTCAACTGGCTACATAAAGTAACACAGTCAACTGGCTACATGAAGTAACATGGTCTACTGGATACATAAAGTAACACGGTCAACTGAATACATAAAGTACACGGTCATCTGGCTACATAAAGTAACATGGTCAACTGGCTACATAAAGTAAAACGGTCAACTCTCTACATAAAGTAACACGGTCAACTGGCTACATAAAGTAAAACTGTCAACTGGCTACATAAAGTACACAGTCAACTGGCTACATGAAGCACACGGTAAACTGGCTACATAAAGTACACGGTCAGCTGGCTACATAAAGTAACACAGTCAACTGGCTACATAAAGTACACAGTCAACTGGCTACATAAAGCACACGGTAAACTGACTACATAAAGTACAAGGTCAGCTGGCTACATAAAATAACACAGTCAACTGACTACATAAAGTAAAACAGTCAACTGGCTACATATAGTAACACAGTCAACTTGCTACATAAAGTAACGTGGTCAACTGACTACATAAAGTAACACGGTCAACTGACTACAAAAAGAAACATGGTCAACTGGCTACATAAAGTAACACAGTCAACTTGCTACATAAAGTAACATGGTCACCTGGCTACATAAAGTAACACGGTCAACTGGCTACATAAAGTAACATGGTCAACTGGCTACATAAAGTAACATGGTCAACTGACTGCATGAAGTAACATGGTCAACTGCCTACATAAAGTAACACGGTCAACTGGCTACATGAAATAACACGGTCAACTGGCTATATGAAGTAACATGATCAACTGACTACATGAATTAACACTGTCAACTGGCTACATAAAGTAGCACAGTCAATTGGCTACATGAAGTAACACAGTCAACTGGCTACATAAAGTAACACGGTCAAATAGCTACATTAAGTTCACGGTCAACTGGATACATAAAATAACATGGTCAACTGTCTACATAAAGTAAAACAGTCAACTTGCTAAATAAAGTAACACAGTTAACTGGCTACATAAAGAAACATGGTCAACTGACTACATAAAGTAACACGGTCAACTGGCTACATGAAGTAACATGCTCAACTGACTACGTGAATTAACACTGTCTACTGGATACATAAAGTAACACAGTCAACTGGCTACATGAAGTAACACGGTCAACTCGCTACATAAAGTCACACTTTGAACTGGCTACATAAAGTAAAACAGACAACTGGCTACATAAAATAACATGGTCTACTGGCTACATAAAGTAACACGGTCAACTGACTGCATAAAGGAGCACAGTCAACTGACTACATAAAGTAACACGGTCAACTGACTACATAAAATAACACAGTCAACTGGCTAAATAAAGTAACACAGTCAACTGGCTACATAAAGTAACACTGTCAACTAGCTACATTAAGTTCACGGTCAACTGGATACATAAAATAACATGGTCAACTGGCTACATAAAGTAACGTGGTCAACTGACTACATGAAGTAACACTGTCAACTGGCTACATAAAGTAACACAGTCAACTGGCTACATAAAGTAACACAGTCAACTGGCTACATGAAGTAACACAGTCAACTGGCTACATAAAGTAACACTGTCAACTAGCTACATTAAGTTCACGGTCAACTTGCTACATAAAGTAACATGGTCACCTGGCTACATAAAGTAACACGGTCAACTGGCTACATAAAGTAACATGGTCAACTGGCTACATAAAGTAACATGGTCAACTGACTGCATGAAGTAACATGGTCAACTGCCTACATAAAGTAACACGGTCAACTGGCTACATGAAATAACACGGTCAACTGGCTATATGAAGTAACATGATCAACTGACTACATGAATTAACACTGTCAACTGGCTACATAAAGTAGCACAGTCAATTGGCTACATGAAGTAACACAGTCAAATGGCTACATAAAGTAATACTGTCAATTAGCTACATTAAGTTCACGGTCAACTGGATACATAAATTAACATGGTCAACTGTCTACATAAAGTAAAACAGTCAACTTGCTAAATAAAGTAACACAGTTAACTGGCTACATAAAGAAACATGGTCAACTGACTACATAAAGTAACACGGTCAACTGGCTACATGAAGTAACATGCTCAACTGACTACGTGAATTAACACTGTCAACTGGCTACATGAAGTAACACGGTCAACTCGCTACATAAAGTCACACTTTGAACTGGCTACATAAAGTAAAACAGTCAACTGGCTACATAAAATAACATGGTCTACTGGCTACATAAAGTAACACGGTCAACTGACTGCATAAAGGAGCACAGTCAACTGACTACATAAAGTAACACGGTCAACTGACTACATAAAATAACACAGTCAACTGGCTACATAAAGTAACACAGTCAACTGGCTACATAAAGTAACACTGTCAACTAGCTACATTAAGTTCACGGTCAACTGGATACATAAAATGACATGGTCAACTGGCTACATAAAGTAACACGGTCAACTAGCTACATAAAGTTCACCGTCAACTGGATACAGAAAGTAACACAGTCAACTGGCTACATAAAGTAACACAGTCAACTGGCTACATGAAGTAACATTGTCAACTGACTACATGAAGTAACACTGTCAACTGGCTACATAAAGTAACACAGTCAACTGGCTACAAGTAGTAACATGGTCTACTGGATACATAAAGTAACACGGTCAAATGACTACATAAAGTACACGGTCATCTGGCTACATAAAGTAACATGGTCAACTGGCTACATAAAGTAAAACGGTCAACTCTCTACATAAAGTTCACCGTCAACTGGATACATAAAATAACACAGTCAACTGGCAACATAAAGTCACCACGGTCAACTAGCTACATAAAGTTCACCGTCAACTGGATACATAAAATAACACAGTCAACTGGCTACATAAAGTAACGTGGTCAACTGACTACATGAAGTAACACTGTCAACTGGCTACATAATGTAACACAGTCAACTGGCTACATAAAGTAACACAGTCAACTGGCTACATGAAGTAACATGGTCTACTGAATACATAAAGTAACATGGTCAACTGGCTACATAAAGTAAAGCGGTCAACTCTCTACATAAAGTAACACGGTCAACTGGCTAAATAAAGTAAGACTGTCAACTGGCTACATAAATTACACGTTCAACTGGCTACATAAAGTAACACAGTCAACTTGCTACATAGAGTAACATGGTCAACTGACTACATAAAGTAACACGGTCAACTGACTACATAAAGAAACATGGTTAACTGGCTACATAAAGTAACACAGTCAACTTGCTACATAAAGTAACATGGTCAACAGGTTACATAAAGTAACATGGTCAACTGACTGCGTGAAGTAACATGGTCAACTGCATACAAAAAGTAACCACGGTCAACTGGCTACATGAAATAACACGGTCAACTGGCTACATGAAGTAACATGATCAACTGACTACATGAATTAACACTGTCAACTGGCTACATAAAGTAACACAGTCAACTGGCTACATGAAGTAACACGGTCAACTCGCTACATAAAGTAACACTTTCAACTGGCTACATAAAGTAACAGTCAACTGGCTACATAAAATAACATGGTCTACTGGATACATAAAGTAAAACAGTCAACTGGCTACATAAAATAACATGGTCTACTGGCTACATAAAGTAACACGGTCAACTGACTGCATAAAGGAGCACAGTCAACTGACTACATAAAGTAACACGGTCAACTGACTACATAAAATAACACAGTCAACTGGCTACATAAAGTAACACTGTCAACTGGCTACATAAAGTAACACAGTCAACTGGCTACATGAAGTAACATGGTCTACTGGATACATAAAGTAACACGGTCAACTGAATACATAAAGTACACGGTCATCTGGCTACATAAAGTAACATGGTCAACTGGCTACATAAAGTAAAACGGTCAACTCTCTACATAAAGTAACACGGTCAACTGGCTACATAAAGTAAAACTGTCAACTGGCTACATAAAGTACACAGTCAACTGGCTACATGAAGCACACGGTAAACTGGCTACATAAAGTACACGGTCAGCTGGCTACATAAAATAACGTGGTCAACTGACTACATGAAGTAACACTGTCAACTGGCTACATAAAGTAACACAGTCAACTGGCTACATAAAGTAACACAGTCAACTGGCTACATGAAGTAACATGGTCTACTGAATACATAAAGTAACATGGTCAACTGGCTACATAAAGTAAAACGGTCAACTCTCTACATAAAGTAACACGGTCAACTGGCTACATAAAGTAAGACTGTCAACTGGCTACATAAATTACACGTTCAACTGGCTACATAAAGTAACACAGTAAACTTGCTACATAGAGTAACATGGTCAACTGACTACATAAAGTAACACGGTCAACTGACTACATAAAGAAACATGGTTAACTGGCTACATAAAGTAACACAGTCAACTTGCTACATAAAGTAACATGGTCAACAGGTTACATAAAGTAACATGGTCAACTGACTGCATGAAGTAACATGGTCAACTGCATACAAAAAGTAACACGGTCAACTGGCTACATGAAATAACACGGTCAACTGGCTACATGAAGTAACATGATCAACTGACTACATGAATTAACACTGTCAACTGGCTACATAAAGTAACACAGTCAACTGGCTACATGAAGTAACACGGTCAACTCGCTACATAAAGTAACACTTTCAACTGGCTACATAAAGTAACAGTCAACTGGCTACATAAAATAACATGGTCTACTGGATACATAAAGTAAAACAGTCAACTGGCTACATAAAATAACATGGTCTACTGGCTACATAAAGTAACACGGTCAACTGACTGCATATAGGAGCACAGTCAACTGACTACATAAAGTAACACGGTCAACTGACTACATAAAATAACACAGTCAACTGGCTACATAAAGTAACACAGTCAACTGGCTACATAAAGTAACACGGTCAACTAGCTACATTAAGTTCACGGTCAACTGGATACATAAAATAACACGGTCAACTGGCTACATAAAGTAACACGGTCAACTAGCTACATAAAGTTCACCGTCAACTGGATACATAAAGTAACACAGTCAACTGGCTACATAAAGTAACACAGTCAACTGGCTACATGAAGTAACGTTGTCAACTGACTACATGAAGTAACACTGTCAACTGGCTACATAAAGTAACACAGTCAACTGGCTACATGAAGTAACATGGTCTACTGGATACATAAAGTAACACGGTCAACTGAATACATAAAGTACACGGTCATCTGGCTACATAAAGTAACATGGTCAACTGGCTACATAAAGTAAAACGGTCAACTCTCTACATAAAGTAACACGGTCAACTGGCTACATAAAGTAAAACTGTCAACTGGCTACATAAAGTACACAGTCAACTGGCTACATGAAGCACACGGTAAACTGGCTACATAAAGTACACGGTCAGCTGGCTACATAAAGTAACACAGTCAACTGGCTACATAAAGTACACAGTCAACTGGCTACATAAACTGACTACACTGATAAAGTACAAGGTCAGCTGGCTACATAAAATAACACAGTCAACTGACTACATAAAGTAAAACAGTCAACTGGCTACATATAGTAACACAGTCAACTTGCTACATAAAGTAACGTGGTCAACTGACTACATAAAGTAACACGGTCAACTGACTACAAAAAGAAACATGGTCAACTGGCTACATAAAGTAACACAGTCAACTTGCTACATAAAGTAACATGGTCACCTGGCTACATAAAGTAACACGGTCAACTGGCTACATAAAGTAACATGGTCAACTGGCTACATAAAGTAACATGGTCAACTGACTGCATGAAGTAACATGGTCAACTGCCTACATAAAGTAACACGGTCAACTGGCTACATGAAATAACACGGTCAACTGGCTACATGAAGTAACATGATCAACTGACTACATGAATTAACACTGTCAACTGGCTACATAAAGTAGCACAGTCAATTGGCTACATGAAGTAACACAGTCAACTGGCTACATAAAGTAACACGGTCAAATAGCTACATTAAGTTCACGGTCAACTGGATACATAAAATAACATGGTCAACTGTCTACATAAAGTAAAACAGTCAACTTGCTAAATAAAGTAACACAGTTAACTGGCTACATAAAGAAACATGGTCAACTGACTACATAAAGTAACACGGTCAACTGGCTACATGAAGTAACATGCTCAACTGACTACGTGAATTAACACTGTCTACTGGATACATAAAGTAACACAGTCAACTGGCTACATGAAGTAACACGGTCAACTCGCTACATAAAGTCACACTTTGAACTGGCTACATAAAGTAAAACAGACAACTGGCTACATAAAATAACATGGTCTACTGGCTACATAAAGTAACACGGTCAACTGACTGCATAAAGGAGCACAGTCAACTGACTACATAAAGTAACACGGTCAACTGACTACATAAAATAACACAGTCAACTGGCTACATAAAGTAACACAGTCAACTGGCTACATAAAGTAACACTGTCAACTAGCTACATGAAGCACACAGTAAACTGGCTACATAAAGTACACGATCAGCTGGCTACATAAAGTAACGCAGTCAACTGGCTACATAAAGTAACACGGTCAACTAGCTACATAAAGTTCACCGTCAACTGGATACATAAAGTAACACAGTCAACTGGCTACATAAAGTAACACAGTCAACTGGCTACATGAAGTAACATTGTCAACTGACTACATGAAGTAACACTGTCAACTGGCTACATAAAGTAACACAGTCAACTGGCTACATGAAGTAACATGGTCTACTGGATACATAAAGTAACACGGTCAAATGACTACATGAAGTACACGGTCATCTGGCTACATAAAGTAACATGGTCAACTGGCTACATAAAGTAAACTGGTCAACTCTCTACATAAAGTAACACAGTCAACTGGCTACATGAAGTAACACGGTCAACTCGCTACATAAAGTCACACTTTGAACTGGCTACATAAAGTAAAACAGACAACTGGCTACATAAAATAACATGGTCTACTGGCTACATAAAGTAACACGGTCAACTGACTGCATAAAGGAGCACAGTCAACTGACTACATAAAGTAACACGGTCAACTGACTACATAAAATAACACAGTCAACTGGCTACATAAAGTAACACAGTCAACTGGCTACATAAAGTAACACTGTCAACTAGCTACATGAAGCACACAGTAAACTGGCTACATAAAGTACACGATCAGCTGGCTACATAAAGTAACGCAGTCAACTGGCTACATAAAGTAACACGGTCAACTAGCTACATAAAGTTCACCGTCAACTGGATACATAAAGTAACACAGTCAACTGGCTACATAAAGTAACACAGTCAACTGGCTACATGAAGTAACATTGTCAACTGACTACATGAAGTAACACTGTCAACTGGCTACATAAAGTAACACAGTCAACTGGCTACATGAAGTAACATGGTCTACTGGATACATAAAGTAACACGGTCAAATGACTACATGAAGTACACGGTCATCTGGCTACATAAAGTAACATGGTCAACTGGCTACATAAAGTAAACTGGTCAACTCTCTACATAAAGTAACACAGTCAACTGGCTACATAAAGTAACACAGTCATCTGGCTACATAAAGTAACATAGTCAACTGACTACATAAAGTAACACGGTCAACTGACTACATAAAGAAACATGGTCAACTGGCTACATAAAGAAACATGGTCAACTGACTACATGAAGTACACAGTCAACTGGCTACATAAAGTAACACAGTCAACTGGCTACATGAAGCACACGGTAAACTGGCTACATAAAGTACACGGTCAGCTGGCTACATAAAGTAACGCAGTCAACTGGCTACATAAAGTAACACGGTCAACTAGCTACATAAAGTTCACCGTCAACTGGATACATAAAATAACACAGTCAACTGGCTACATAAAGTAACACGGTCAACTGACTACATAAAATTACACAGTCAACTCTCTACATAAAGTAAAACAGTCAACTGGCTAAATTAAGTAACACAGTCAACTGGCTACTTAAAGTAACATGGTCAACTGACTACATAAATGAAACACGGTCAACTGGCTACATTAAGTAACATGCTCAACTGACTACATGAAATAACACTGTCAACTGGCTACATAAAGTAACACAGTCAACTAGCTACATGAAGTAACACGGTCAACTGGCTACATAAAGAAACACAGTCAACTGTCTACATGAAGTAACATGGTCTACTGGATACATAAAGTAACACAGTCAACTGAATACATAAAGTACACGGTCATCTGGCTACATAAAGTAACATGGTCAACTGGCTACATAAAGTAAAACGTTCAACTCTCTACATAAAGTAACACGGTCAACTGGCTACATAAAGTAAAACGGTCAACTGGCTACATAAAGTACACAGTCAACTGGCTACATAAAGTAACACAGTCAACTGGCTACATGAAGCACACAGTAAACTGGCTACATAAAGTACACGATCAGCTGGCTACATAAAGTAACACAGTCAACTGGCTACATAAAGTAACACGGTCAACTGACTACATAAAGAAACATGGTCAACTGGCTACATAAAGAAACATGGTCAACTGACTACATAAAATAACATGGTCAACTGACTACATAAAGTAACGTGGTCAACTGACTACATAAAGTAACACGGTCAACTGACTACATAAAGAAACATGGTCAACTGGCTACATAAAGTACACAGTCAACTGGCTACATAAAGCACACGGTAAACTGACTACATAAAATAACATGGTCAACTGGCTACATAAAGTAAAACAGTCAACTGGCTACATAAAATAACACGGTCAACTGGCTACATAAAGTAACACAGTCAACTGGCTACATAAAGAAACACAGTCAACTGGCTACATAAAGTAACACAGTCAACTGTCTACATGAAGTAAAATGGTCTACTGGATACATCAAGTAACACAGTCAACTGAATACATAAAGTACACGGTCATCTGGCTACATAAAGTAACATGGTCAACTGGCTACATAAAGTAAAACGGTCAACTCTCTACATAAAGTAACAAGGTCAACTGGCTGCATAAAGTAAAACGGTCAACTGGCTACATAAAGTACACAGTCAACTGGCTACATGAAGCACACGGTAAACTGGCTACATAAAGTAACACGGTCAACTGACTACATAAAGTAACACGGTCAACTGACTACATAACGATACATGGTCAACTGGCTACATAAAGTACACAGTCAACTGGCTACATAAAGCACACGGTAAACTGGCTACATAAAGTACAAGGTCAGCTGGCTACATAAAATAACACAGTCAACTGACTACATAAAGAAAACAGTCAACTGGCAACATATAGTAACACAGTAAACTTGCTACATAAAGTAGCAACTGACAACATAAAGTAACACAGTCAACTGACTACATAAAGAAACATGGTCAACTGGCTACATAAAGTAACACAGTCAACTTGCTACATAAAGTAACGTGGTCAACTGGCTACATAAAGTAACACGGTCAACTGGCTACATAAAGTAACATGGTCAACTGGATACATAAAGTAACATGGTCAACTGAATGCATGAAGTAACACTGTCAACTGGCTACATAAAGTAACACAGTCAACTGGCTACATGAAGTAACACGGTCAACTCGCTACATAAAGTAACACTTTCAACTGGCTACATAAAGTAACAGTCAACTGGCTACATAAAATAACATGGTCTACTGGATACATAAAGTAAAACAGTCAACTGGCAACATAAAATAACATGGTCTACTGGCTACATAAAGTAACACGGTCAACTGACTGCATAAAGGAGCACAGTCAACTGACTACATAAAGTAACACGGTCAACTGACTACATAAAATAACACAGTCAACTGGCTACATAAAGTAACACTGTCAACTGGCTACATAAAGTAACACAGTCAACTGGCTACATGAAGTAACATGGTCTACTGGATACATAAAGTAACACGGTCAACTGAATACATAAAGTACACGGTCATCTGGCTACATAAAGTAACATGGTCAACTGGCTACATAAAGTAAAACGGTCAACTCTCTACATAAAGTAACACGGTCAACTGGCTACATAAAGTAAAACTGTCAACTGGCTACATAAAGTACACAGTCAACTGGCTACATGAAGCACACGGTAAACTGGCTACATAAAGTACACGGTCAGCTGGCTACATAAAATAACGTGGTCAACTGACTACATGAAGTAACACTGTCAACTGGCTACATAAAGTAACACAGTCAACTGGCTACATAAAGTAACACAGTCAACTGGCTACATGAAGTAACATGGTCTACTGAATACATAAAGTAACATGGTCAACTGGCTACATAAAGTAAAACGGTCAACTCTCTACATAAAGTAACACGGTCAACTGGCTACATAAAGTAAGACTGTCAACTGGCTACATAAATTACACGTTCAACTGGCTACATAAAGTAACACAGTAAACTTGCTACATAGAGTAACATGGTCAACTGACTACATAAAGTAACACGGTCAACTGACTACATAAAGAAACATGGTTAACTGGCTACATAAAGTAACACAGTCAACTTGCTACATAAAGTAACATGGTCAACAGGTTACATAAAGTAACATGGTCAACTGACTGCATGAAGTAACATGGTCAACTGCATACAAAAAGTAACACGGTCAACTGGCTACATGAAATAACACGGTCAACTGGCTACATGAAGTAACATGATCAACTGACTACATGAATTAACACTGTCAACTGGCTACATAAAGTAACACAGTCAACTGGCTACATGAAGTAACACGGTCAACTCGCTACATAAAGTAACACTTTCAACTGGCTACATAAAGTAACAGTCAACTGGCTACATAAAATAACATGGTCTACTGGATACATAAAGTAAAACAGTCAACTGGCTACATAAAATAACATGGTCTACTGGCTACATAAAGTAACACGGTCAACTGACTGCATATAGGAGCACAGTCAACTGACTACATAAAGTAACACGGTCAACTGACTACATAAAATAACACAGTCAACTGGCTACATAAAGTAACACAGTCAACTGGCTACATAAAGTAACACGGTCAACTAGCTACATTAAGTTCACGGTCAACTGGATACATAAAATAACACGGTCAACTGGCTACATAAAGTAACACGGTCAACTAGCTACATAAAGTTCACCGTCAACTGGATACATAAAGTAACACAGTCAACTGGCTACATAAAGTAACACAGTCAACTGGCTACATGAAGTAACGTTGTCAACTGACTACATGAAGTAACACTGTCAACTGGCTACATAAAGTAACACAGTCAACTGGCTACATGAAGTAACATGGTCTACTGGATACATAAAGTAACACGGTCAACTGAATACATAAAGTACACGGTCATCTGGCTACATAAAGTAACATGGTCAACTGGCTACATAAAGTAAAACGGTCAACTCTCTACATAAAGTAACACGGTCAACTGGCTACATAAAGTAAAACTGTCAACTGGCTACATAAAGTACACAGTCAACTGGCTACATGAAGCACACGGTAAACTGGCTACATAAAGTACACGGTCAGCTGGCTACATAAAGTAACACAGTCAACTGGCTACATAAAGTACACAGTCAACTGGCTACATAAAGCACACGGTAAACTGACTACATAAAGTACAAGGTCAGCTGGCTACATAAAATAACACAGTCAACTGACTACATAAAGTAAAACAGTCAACTGGCTACATATAGTAACACAGTCAACTTGCTACATAAAGTAACGTGGTCAACTGACTACATAAAGTAACACGGTCAACTGACTACAAAAGAAACATGGTCAACTGGCTACATAAAGTAACACAGTCAACTTGCTACATAAAGTAACATGGTCACCTGGCTACATAAAGTAACACGGTCAACTGGCTACATAAAGTAACATGGTCAACTGGCTACATAAAGTAACATGGTCAACTGACTGCATGAAGTAACATGGTCAACTGCCTACATAAAGTAACACGGTCAACTGGCTACATGAAATAACACGGTCAACTGGCTACATGAAGTAACATGATCAACTGACTACATGAATTAACACTGTCAACTGGCTACATAAAGTAGCACAGTCAATTGGCTACATGAAGTAACACAGTCAACTGGCTACATAAAGTAACACGGTCAAATAGCTACATTAAGTTCACGGTCAACTGGATACATAAAATAACATGGTCAACTGTCTACATAAAGTAAAACAGTCAACTTGCTAAATAAAGTAACACAGTTAACTGGCTACATAAAGAAACATGGTCAACTGACTACATAAAGTAACACGGTCAACTGGCTACATGAAGTAACATGCTCAACTGACTATGTGAATTAACACTGTCTACTGGATACATAAAGTAACACAGTCAACTGGCTACATGAAGTAACACGGTCAACTCGCTACATAAAGTCACACTTTGAACTGGCTACATAAAGTAAAACAGACAACTGGCTACATAAAATAACATGGTCTACTGGCTACATAAAGTAACACGGTCAACTGACTGCATAAAGGAGCACAGTCAACTGACTACATAAAGTAACACGGTCAACTGACTACATAAAATAACACAGTCAACTGGCTACATAAAGTAACACAGTCAACTGGCTACATAAAGTAACACTGTCAACTAGCTACATGAAGCACACAGTAAACTGGCTACATAAAGTACACGATCAGCTGGCTACATAAAGTAACGCAGTCAACTGGCTACATAAAGTAACACGGTCAACTAGCTACATAAAGTTCACCGTCAACTGGATACATAAAGTAACACAGTCAACTGGCTACATAAAGTAACACAGTCAACTGGCTACATGAAGTAACATTGTCAACTGACTACATGAAGTAACACTGTCAACTGGCTACATAAAGTAACACAGTCAACTGGCTACATGAAGTAACATGGTCTACTGGATACATAAAGTAACACGGTCAAATGACTACATGAAGTACACGGTCATCTGGCTACATAAAGTAACATGGTCAACTGGCTACATAAAGTAAACTGGTCAACTCTCTACATAAAGTAACACAGTCAACTGGCTACATAAAGTAACACAGTCATCTGGCTACATAAAGTAACATAGTCAACTGACTACATAAAGTAACACGGTCAACTGACTACATAAAGAAACATGGTCAACTGGCTACATAAAGAAACATGGTCAACTGACTACATGAAGTACACAGTCAACTGGCTACATAAAGTAACACAGTCAACTGGCTACATGAAGCACACGGTAAACTGGCTACATAAAGTACACGGTCAGCTGGCTACATAAAGTAACGCAGTCAACTGGCTACATAAAGTAACACGGTCAACTAGCTACATAAAGTTCACCGTCAACTGGATACATAAAATAACACAGTCAACTGGCTACATAAAGTAACACGGTCAACTGACTACATAAAATTACACAGTCAACTCTCTACATAAAGTAAAACAGTCAACTGGCTAAATTAAGTAACACAGTCAACTGGCTACTTAAAGTAACATGGTCAACTGACTACATAAATGAAACACGGTCAACTGGCTACATTAAGTAACATGCTCAACTGACTACATGAAATAACACTGTCAACTGGCTACATAAAGTAACACAGTCAACTAGCTACATGAAGTAACACGGTCAACTGGCTACATAAAGAAACACAGTCAACTGTCTACATGAAGTAACATGGTCTACTGGATACATAAAGTAACACAGTCAACTGAATACATAAAGTACACGGTCATCTGGCTACATAAAGTAACATGGTCAACTGGCTACATAAAGTAAAACGTTCAACTCTCTACATAAAGTAACACGGTCAACTGGCTACATAAAGTAAAACGGTCAACTGGCTACATAAAGTACACAGTCAACTGGCTACATAAAGTAACACAGTCAACTGGCTACATGAAGCACACAGTAAACTGGCTACATAAAGTACACGATCAGCTGGCTACATAAAGTAACACAGTCAACTGGCTACATAAAGTAACACGGTCAACTGACTACATAAAGAAACATGGTCAACTGGCTACATAAAGAAACATGGTCAACTGACTACATAAAATAACATGGTCAACTGACTACATAAAGTAACGTGGTCAACTGACTACATAAAGTAACACGGTCAACTGACTACATAAAGAAACATGGTCAACTGGCTACATAAAGTAACACGGTCAACTGACTGCATATAGGAGCACAGTCAACTGACTACATAAAGTAACACGGTCAACTGACTACATAAAATAACACAGTCAAGTGGCTACATAAAGTAACACAGTCAACTGGCTACATAAAGTAACACGGTCAACTAGCTACATTAAGTTCACGGTCAACTGGATACATAAAATAACACGGTCAACTGGCTACATAAAGTAACACGGTCAACTAGCTACATAAAGTTCACCGTCAACTGGATACATAAAGTAACACAGTCAACTGGCTACATAAAGTAACACAGTCAACTGGCTACATGAAGTAACGTTGTCAACTGACTACATGAAGTAACACTGTCAACTGGCTACATAAAGTAACACAGTCAACTGGCTACATGAAGTAACATGGTCTACTGGATACATAAAGTAACACGGTCAACTGAATACATAAAGTACACGGTCATCTGGCTACATAAAGTAACATGGTCAACTGGCTACATAAAGTAAAACGGTCAACTCTCTACATAAAGTAACACGGTCAACTGGCTACATAAAGTAAAACTGTCAACTGGCTACATAAAGTACACAGTCAACTGGCTACATGAAGCACACGGTAAACTGGCTACATAAAGTACACGGTCAGCTGGCTACATAAAGTAACACAGTCAACTGGCTACATAAAGTACACAGTCAACTGGCTACATAAAGCACACGGTAAACTGACTACATAAAGTACAAGGTCAGCTGGCTACATAAAATAACACAGTCAACTGACTACATAAAGTAAAACAGTCAACTGGCTACATATAGTAACACAGTCAACTTGCTACATAAAGTAACGTGGTCAACTGACTACATAAAGTAACACGGTCAACTGACTACAAAAGAAACATGGTCAACTGGCTACATAAAGTAACACAGTCAACTTGCTACATAAAGTAACATGGTCACCTGGCTACATAAAGTAACACGGTCAACTGGCTACATAAAGTAACATGGTCAACTGGCTACATAAAGTAACATGGTCAACTGACTGCATGAAGTAACATGGTCAACTGCCTACATAAAGTAACACGGTCAACTGGCTACATGAAATAACACGGTCAACTGGCTACATGAAGTAACATGATCAACTGACTACATGAATTAACACTGTCAACTGGCTACATAAAGTAGCACAGTCAATTGGCTACATGAAGTAACACAGTCAACTGGCTACATAAAGTAACACGGTCAAATAGCTACATTAAGTTCACGGTCAACTGGATACATAAAATAACATGGTCAACTGTCTACATAAAGTAAAACAGTCAACTTGCTAAATAAAGTAACACAGTTAACTGGCTACATAAAGAAACATGGTCAACTGACTACATAAAGTAACACGGTCAACTGGCTACATGAAGTAACATGCTCAACTGACTACGTGAATTAACACTGTCTACTGGATACATAAAGTAACACAGTCAACTGGCTACATGAAGTAACACGGTCAACTCGCTACATAAAGTCACACTTTGAACTGGCTACATAAAGTAAAACAGACAACTGGCTACATAAAATAACATGGTCTACTGGCTACATAAAGTAACACGGTCAACTGACTGCATAAAGGAGCACAGTCAACTGACTACATAAAGTAACACGGTCAAATGACTACATAAAATAACACAGTCAACTGGCTACATAAAGTAACACAGTCAACTGGCTACATAAAGTAACACTGTCAACTAGCTACATGAAGCACACAGTAAACTGGCTACATAAAGTACACGATCAGCTGGCTACATAAAGTAACGCAGTCAACTGGCTACATAAAGTAACACGGTCAACTAGCTACATAAAGTTCACCGTCAACTGGATACATAAAGTAACACAGTCAACTGGCTACATAAAGTAACACAGTCAACTGGCTACATGAAGTAACATTGTCAACTGACTACATGAAGTAACACTGTCAACTGGCTACATAAAGTAACACAGTCAACTGGCTACATGAAGCACACGGTAAACTGGCTACATAAAGTACACGGTCAGCTGGCTACATAAAGTAACGCAGTCAACTGGCTACATAAAGTAACACGGTCAACTGACTACATAAAGTAACATGGTCAACTGGCTACATGAAGTAACATGCTCAACTGACTACATGAATTAACACTGTCAACTGGCTACATAAAGTAACACGGTCAACTAGCTACATTAAGTTCACGGTCAACTGGATACATAAAATAACATGGTCAACTGTCTACATAAAGTAAAACAGTCAACTGGCTAAATAAAGTAACACAGTCAACTGGCTACATAAAGTAACATGGTCAACTGACTAAATAAAGTAACATGGTCAACTGGCTACATAAAGTAACATGGTCAACTAGCTACATAAAATAACATGGTCAACTGGCTACATAAAGTAACACAGTCAACTGGCTACATAAAGTAACATGGTCAACTGACTACATGAAGTAACACTGTCAACTGGCTACATAAAGTTACACAGTCAACTGGCTACATGTAGTAACATGGTCTACTGGATACATAAAGTAACACGGTCAAATGACTACATGAAGTACACGGTCATCTGGCTACATAAAGTAACATGGTCAACTGGCTACATAAAGTAAACTGGTCAACTCTCTACATAAAGTAACACAGTCAACTGGCTACATAAAGTAACACAGTCATCTGGCTACATAAAGTAACATAGTCAACTGACTACATAAAGTAACACGGTCAACTGACTACATAAAGAAACATGGTCAACTGGCTACATAAAGAAACATGGTCAACTGACTACATGAAGTACACAGTCAACTGGCTACATAAAGTAACACAGTCAACTGGCTACATGAAGCACACGGTAAACTGGCTACATAAAGTACACGGTCAGCTGGCTACATAAAGTAACGCAGTCAACTGGCTACATAAAGTAACACGGTCAGCTGGCTACATAAAGTAACGCAGTCAACTGGCTACATAAAGTAACACGGTCAACTAGCTACATAAAGTTCACCGTCAACTGGATACATAAAATAACACAGTCAACTGGCTACATAAAGTAACACGGTCAACTGACTACATAAAATTACACAGTCAACTCTCTACATAAAGTAAAACAGTCAACTGGCTAAATTAAGTAACACAGTCAACTGGCTACTTAAAGTAACATGGTCAACTGACTACATAAATGAAACACGGTCAACTGGCTACATTAAGTAACATGCTCAACTGACTACATGAAATAACACTGTCAACTGGCTACATAAAGTAACACAGTCAACTAGCTACATGAAGTAACACGGTCAACTGGCTACATAAAGAAACACAGTCAACTGTCTACATGAAGTAACATGGTCTACTGGATACATAAAGTAACACAGTCAACTGAATACATAAAGTACACGGTCATCTGGCTACATAAAGTAACATGGTCAACTGGCTACATAAAGTAAAACGTTCAACTCTCTACATAAAGTAACACGGTCAACTGGCTACATAAAGTAAAAAGGTCAACTGGCTACATAAAGTACACAGTCAACTGGCTACATAAAGTAACACAGTCAACTGGCTACATGAAGCACACAGTAAACTGGCTACATAAAGTACACGATCAGCTGGCTACATAAAGTAACACAGTCAACTGGCTACATAAAGTAACACGGTCAACTGACTACATAAAGAAACATGGTCAACTGGCTACATAAAGAAACATGGTCAACTGACTACATAAAATAACATGGTCAACTGACTACATAAAGTAACGTGGTCAACTGACTACATAAAGTAACACGGTCAACTGACTACATAAAGAAACATGGTCAACTGGCTACATAAAGTACACAGTCAACTGGCTACATAAAGCACACGGTAAACTGACTACATAAAATAACATGGTCAACTGGCTACATAAAGTAAAACAGTCAACTGGCTACATAAAATAACACGGTCAACTGGCTACATAAAGTAACACAGTCAACTGGCTACATAAAGAAACACAGTCAACTGGCTACATAAAGTAACACAGTCAACTGTCTACATGAAGTAAAATGGTCTACTGGATACATCAAGTAACACAGTCAACTGAATACATAAAGTACACGGTCATCTGGCTACATAAAGTAACATGGTCAACTGGCTACATAAAGTAAAACGGTCAACTCTCTACATAAAGTAACAAGGTCAACTGGCTGCATAAAGTAAAACGGTCAACTGGCTACATAAAGTACACAGTCAACTGGCTACATGAAGCACACGGTAAACTGGCTACATAAAGTAACACGGTCAACTGACTACATAAAGTAACACGGTCAACTGACTACATAACGATACATGGTCAACTGGCTACATAAAGTACACAGTCAACTGGCTACATAAAGCACATGGTAAACTGGCTACATAAAGTACAAGGTCAGCTGGCTACATAAAATAACACAGTCAACTGACTACATAAAGAAAAACAGTCAACTGGCAACATATAGTAACACAGTAAACTTGCTACATAAAGTAACGCGGTCAACTGACAACATAAAGTAACACAGTCAACTGACTACATAAAGAAACATGGTCAACTGGCTACATAAAGTAACACAGTCAACTTGCTACATAAAGTAACGTGGTCAACTGGCTACATAAAGTAACACGGTCAACTGGCTACATAAAGTAACATGGTCAACTGGATACATAAAGTAACATGGTCAACTGAATGCATGAAGTAACATGGTCAACTGCCTACAAAAAGTAACACGGTCAACTGGCTACATGAAATAACACGGTCAACTGGCTACATGAAGTAACATGATCAACTGACTACATGAATTAACACTGTCAACTGGCTACATAAAGTAACACAGTCAATTGGCTACATGAAGTAACACGGTCAACTGGCTACATAAAGTAACACTTTCAACTGGCTACATAAAGTAACACAGTCAACTGGCTACATAAAGTAACACGGTCAACTGACTACATAAAATAACACAGTCAACTGGCTATTTAAAGTAACACAGTTAACTGACTACATAAAGTAACATGGTCAACTAGCTACATAAAATAACATGCTCAAATGACTACATGAATTAACACAGTCAACTGGCTACATAAAGTAACACGGTCATCTGACTACATAAAATAACACAGTCAACTGGCTATTTAAAGTAACATTGTCAACTGGCTACATAAAGTAACATGGTCAACTAGCTACATAAAATAACATGGTCAACTGGCTACATAAAGTAAAACAGTCAACTGGCTAAATAAAGTAATCAACTTGCATAGGCAGATGTAGGCAGATGTACACACTCTAACTATAGGCAGACGTACACATTTTGAGTAACTATAGGCAGACGTACACACTCTAACTATAGGCAGACGTACACACTCTAACTATAGGCAGACGTACACACTCTAACTATAGGCAGACGTACACACTCTAAGTAACTATAGGCAGACGTACACACTCTAACTATAGGCAGATGAATACACTCTAACTATAGGCAGACGTACACACTCTAACTATAGGCAGACGTACACACTCTAACTACAGGCAGACGTACACACTCTCAGTATAGGCAGACGTACACACTCTAACTATAGGCAGACGTACACACTCTAAGTAACTATAGGCAGACGTACACACTCTAACTATAGGCAGACGTACACACTCTAACTATAGGCAGACGTACACACTCTAACTATAGGCAGACGTATACACTCTAACTACAGGCAGACGTACAAACTCTCAGTATAGGCAGACGTACACACTCTAACTATAGGCAGACGTACACACTCTAAGTAACTATAGGCAGACGTACACACTCTAACTATAGGCAGACGTACACACTCTAACTATAGGCAGGCGTACACACTCTAACTATAGGCAGACGTAACTATAGGCAGACGTACACACTCTAACTATAGGCAGACGTACACACTCTAACTATAGGCAGACGTACACACTCTAACTATAGGCAGACGTACACTCTAACTATAGGCAGGCGTACACACTTTGAGTAACTATAGGCAGACGTACACTCTAACTATAGGCAGACGTATACACTCTAACTATAGGCAGACGTACACACTCTAACTATAGGCAGACGTACACACTCTAACTATAGGCAGACGTACACACTCTAACTATAGGCAGACGTACACACTCTAACTATAGGCAGACGTACACACTCTGAGTAACTATAGGCAGACGTACACACTCTAACTATAGGCAGACTTACACACTCTAACTATAGGCAGACGTACACACTCTAACTATAGGCAGACGTACACACTCTAACTATAGGCAGGCGTACACACTCTAAGAATAGGCAGACGTACACACTCTAACTATAGGCAGACGTACACACTCTAACTATAGGCAGACGTACACACTCTCAGTATAGGCAGACGTACACACTCTAACTATAGGCAGACAAACACACTTTGAGTAACTATAGGCAGACGTATACACTCTAACTATAGGCAGACGTACACACTCTAACTATAGGCAGAATTATACACTCTAACTATAGGCAGACGTACACACTCTAACTATAGGCAGACGTACACACTCTAAGTAACTATAGGCAGACGTACACACTCTAACTATAGGCAGACGTACACACTCTAACTATAGGCAGACGTACACACTTTGAGTAACTATAGGCAGACGTACACACTCTAACTATAGGCAGACGTATACACTCTAACTATAGGCAGACGTACACACTCTAACTATAGGCAGACGTATACACTCTAACTATAGGCAGACGTACACACTCTAACTATAGGCAGACGTACACACTCTAACTATAGGCAGACGTATACACTCTAACTATAGGCAGACGTACACACTCTAACTATAGGCAGACGTACACTCTAACTATAGGCAGACGTACACACTCTAAGTAACTATAGGCAGACGTACACACTCTAACTATAGGCAGACGTACACACTCTAACTATAGGCAGACGTACACACTCTAACTATAGGCAGACGTACACACTCTAACTATAGGCAGACGTACACACTCTAACTATAGGCAGGCGTACACACTCTAACTATAGGCAGACGTAACTATAGGCAGACGTACACACTCTAACTATAGGCAGACGTACACACTCTAACTATAGGCAGACGTACACACTCTAACTATAGGCAGACGTACACACTCTAACTACAGGCAGACGTACACACTCTCAGTATAGGCAGACGTACACACTCTAACTACAGGCAGACGTACACACTCTCAGTATAGGCAGACGTACACACTCTAACTATAGGCAGACAAACACACTTTGAGTAACTATAGGCAGACGTACACACTCTAACTATAGGCAGACATACACACTCTAACTATAGGCAGACTTATACACTCTAACTATAGGCAGACGTACACACTCTAACTATAGGCAGACGTACACACTCTAAGTAACTATAGGCAGACGTACACACTCTAACTATAGGCAGACGTACACACTCTAACTATAGGCAGACGTACACACTTTGAGTAACTACAGGCAGACGTACACACTCTAACTATAGGCAGACGTACACACTCTAACTATAGGCAGACGTACACACTCTAACTATAGGCAGACGTACACACTCTAACTATAGGCAGGCGTATACACTCTAACTATAGGCAGGCGTACACACTCTAACTATAGGCAGGCGTACACACTCTAACTATAGGCAGACGTACACACTCTCATATAGGCAGACTTACACACTCTAACTATAGGCAGACGTACACACTCTAACTATAGGCAGACGTACACTCTAACTATAGGCAGACGTATACACTCTAACTACAGGCAGACGTACACACTCTCAGTATAGGCAGACGTACACACTCTAACTATAGGCAGACGTACACACTCTAAGTAACTATAGGCAGACGTACACACTCTAACTATAGGCAGACGTACACACTCTAACTATAGGCAGACGTACACACTCTAACTATAGGCAGACGTATACACTCTAACTACAGGCAGACGTACAAACTCTCAGTATAGGCAGACGTACACACTCTAACTATAGGCAGACGTACACACTCTAAGTAACTATAGGCAGACGTACACACTCTAACTATAGGCAGACGTACACACTCTAAGTAACTATAGGCAGACGTACACACTCTAACTATAGGCAGACGTACACACTCTAACTATAGGCAGGCGTACACACTCTAACTATAGGCAGACTTACACACTCTAACTATAGGCAGACGTACACACTCTAACTATAGGCAGACGTACACACTCTAACTATAGGCAGACGTATACACTCTAACTATAGGCAGACGTACACACTCTCAGTATAGGCAGACGTACACACTCTAACTATAGGCAGACGTACACACTCTAAGTAACTATAGGCAGACGTACACACTCTAACTATAGGCAGACGTATACACTCTAACTATAGGCAGACGTACACACTCTAACTATAGGCAGACGTACACACTCTAACTATAGGCAGACGTACACACTCTAACTATAGGCAGACGTACACACTCTAACTATAGGCAGACGTACACTTTCTAACTATAGGCAGAGGTACACACTCTAAGTAACTATAGGCAGACGTACACACTCTAACTATAGGCAGACGTACACACTCTAACTATAGGCAGACGTACACACTCTAACTATAGGCAGATGTACACACTCTAACTATAGGCAGACGTACACACTCTAACTATAGGCAGACGTACACACTCTAACTATAGGCAGACGTACACACTCTAACTATAGGCAGACGTACACACTAACTATAGGCAGACGAATACACTCTAACTACAGGCAGACGTACACACTCTCAGTATAGGCAGACGTACACACTCTAACTACAGGCAGACGTACACACTCTAACTATAGGCAGACGTACACACTCTAACTATAGGCAGGCGTACACACTCTAACTATAGGCAGGCGTACACACTCTAACTATAGGCAGACGTACACACTCTAACTATAGGCAGACGTACACACTCTAACTATAGGCAGACATACACACTCTAACTATAGGCAGACGTACACACTCTAACTATAGGCAGACGTACACACTCTAACTATAGGCAGACGTACACACTCTAAGTAACTATAGGCAGACGTACACACTCTAACTATAGGCAGACGTACACACTCTAACTATAGGCAGACGTACACACTTTGAGTAACTATAGGCAGACGTATACACTCTAACTATAGGCAGACGTACACTCTAACTATAGGCAGACGTACACACTCTAACTATAGGCAGACGTACACACTCTAACTATAGGCAGACGTACACACTCTAACTATAGGCAGACGTACACACTCTAACTATAGGCAGACGTACACACTCTCAGTATAGGCAGACGTACACACTCTAACTATAGGCAGACGTACACACTCTAACTATAGGCATGTACACACTCTAACTATAGGCAGACGTACACACTCTAACTATAGGCAGACGTACACACTCTAACTATAGGCAGACGTATACACTCTAACTATAGGCAGACGTACACACTCTAACTATAGGCAGACGTATACACTCTAACTATAGGCAGACGTACACACTCTCAGTATAGGCAGACGTACACACTCTAACTATAGGCAGACGTACACACTCTAAGTAACTATAGGCAGACGTACACACTCTAACTATAGGCAGACGTACACACTCTAACTATAGGCAGACGTACACACTCTAACTATAGGCAGACGTATACACTCTAACTACAGGCAGACGTACACACTCTCAGTATAGGCAGACGTACACTCTAACTATAGGCAGACGTACACACTCTAAGTAACTATAGGCAGACGTACACACTCTAACTATAGGCAGACGTACACACTCTAACTATAGGCAGACGTACACACTCTAACTATAGGCAGACGTACACACTCTAACTATAGGCAGGCGTTACACACTCTAACTATAGGCAGACGTACACACTCTAACTATAGGCAGACGTACACACTCTAACTATAGGCAGACGTACACACTCTAACTATAGGCAGACGTATACACTCTAACTACAGGCAGACGTACACACTCTCAGTATAGGCAGACGTACACACTCTAACTATAGGCAGACGTACACACTCTAAGTAACTATAGGCAGACGTACACACTCTAACTATAGGCAGACGTACACACTCTAACTATAGGCAGACGTACACACTCTAACTATAGGCAGACGTATACACTCTAACTACAGGCAGACGTACAAACTCTCAGTATAGGCAGGCGTACACTCTAACTATAGGCAGACGTACACACTCTAAGTAACTATAGGCAGACGTACACACTCTAACTATAGGCAGACGTACACACTCTAAGTAACTATAGGCAGACGTACACACTCTAACTATAGGCAGACGTACACACTCTAACTATAGGCAGACGTACACACTCTAACTATAGGCAGACGTACACACTCTAACTATAGGCAGACGTATACACTCTAACTATAGGCAGACGTACACACTCTAACTATAGGCAGACGTACACACTCTAACTATAGGCAGACGTACACACTCTAACTATAGGCAGACGTACACTCTAACTACAGGCAGGCGTACACACTCTCAGTATAGGCAGACGTACACACTCTAACTATAGGCAGATGTACACACTCTAACTATAGGCAGACTTACACACTCTAACTATAGGCAGGCGTACACACTCTAACTATAGGCAGACGTACACACTCTAACTATAGGCAGACGTACACACTCTAACTATAGGCAGACGTACACACTCTAACTATAGGCAGACGTACACACTCTAACTATAGGCAGACATACACACTCTAACTATAGGCAGACATACACACTCTAACTATAGGCAGACGTACACTTTCTAACTATAGGCAGACGTACACACTCTAAGTAACTATAGGCAGACGTACACACTCTAACTATAGGCAGACGTACACACTCTAACTATAGGCAGACGTACACACTTTGAGTAACTATAGGCAGACGTATACACTCTAACTATAGGCAGACGTATACACTCTAACTATAGGCAGACGTACACACTCTAACTATAGGCAGACATACACACTCTAACTATAGGCAGACGTACACACTCTAACTATAGGCAGACGTATACACTCTAACTATAGGCAGACGTACACACTCTAACTATAGGCAGACGTACACACTCTAACTATAGGCAGACGTACACACTCTAACTATAGGCAGACTTACACACTCTAACTATAGGCAGGCGTACACACTCTAACTATAGGCAGACGTACACACTCTAACTATAGGCAGACGTACACACTCTAACTCTAACTATAGGCAGACGTACACACTCTAACTATAGGCAGACATACACACTCTAACTATAGGCAGACTTACACACTCTAACTATAGGCAGACGTACACTTTCTAACTATAGGCAGACGAAACACACTCTAAGTAACTATAGGCAGACGTACACACTCTAACTATAGGCAGACGTACACACTCTAACTATAGGCAGACGTACACACTCTAACTATAGGCAGATGTACACACTCTAAGTTACTTTAGGCAGATGTACACACTCTAACTATAGGCAGACGTACACACTCTAACTATAGGCAGACGTACACACTCTAACTATAGGCAGACGTACACACTCTAACTATAGGCAGACGTACACTCTAACTATAGGCAGACGTACACACTCTAACTATAGGCAGACGTACACACTCTAACTATAGGCAGACGTACACACTCTAACTATAGGCAGACGTATACACTCTAACTACAGGCAGACGTACAAACTCTCAGTATAGGCAGACGTACACACTCTAACTATAGGCAGACGTACACACTCTAAGTAACTATAGGCAGACGTACACACTCTAACTATAGGCAGACGTACACTCTAACTATAGGCAGACGTACACACTCTAACTATAGGCAGACGTATACACTCTAACTACAGGCAGACGTACAAACTCTCAGTATAGGCAGACGTACACACTCTAACTATAGGCAGACGTACACACTCTAAGTAACTATAGGCAGACGTACACACTCTAACTATAGGCAGACGTACACACTCTAACTATAGGCAGACGTACACACTCTAACTATAGGCAGACGTACACACTCTAACTATAGGCAGACGTACACACTCTAACTATAGGCAGACGTACACACTCTAACTATAGGCAGACGTACACACTCTAACTATAGGCAGACGTACACACTTTGAGTAACTATAGGCAGACGTATACACTCTAACTATAGGCAGACGTACACACTCTAACTATAGGCAGACGTACACACTCTAACTATAGGCAGACGTACACACTCTAACTATAGGCAGACGTACACACTCTAACTATAGGCAGACGTACACACTCTAACTATAGGCAGACGTACACACTCTAACTATAGGCAGACATACACACTCTAACTATAGGCAGACTTACACACTCTAACTATAGGCAGACGTACACTTTCTAACTATAGGCAGACGTACACACTCTAACTATAGGCAGACGTACACACTCTAACTATAGGCAGACGTACACACTCTAACTATAGGCAGACGTAACTATAGGCAGACGTACACCCTCTAACTATAGGCAGACGTACACACTCTAACTATAGGCAGACGCGTACACACTCTAACTATAGGCAGACGTACACACTCTAACTATAGGCAGGCGTACACACTCTAACTATAGGCAGGCGTACACACTCTAACTATAGGCAGACGTAACTATAGGCAGACGTACACCCTCTAACTATAGGCAGACGTACACACTCTAACTATAGGCAGACGTACACACTCTAAGTAACTATAGGCAGACGTACACACTCTAACTATTGGCAGACGTACACACTCTAACTATAGGCAGACGTACACACTTTGAGTAACTATAGGCAGACGTATACACTCTAACTATAGGCAGACGTACACACTCTAACTATAGGCAGACGTATACACTCTAACTATAGGCAGACGTACACACTCTAACTATAGGCAGACGTACACACTCTAACTATAGGCAGACGTATACACTCTAACTATAGGCAGACGTACACACTCTAACTATAGGCAGACGTACACACTCTAACTATAGGCAGACGTACACACTCTAACTATAGGCAGACTTACACACTCTAACTATAGGCAGACGTACACACTCTAACTATAGGCAGACGTACACACTCTAACTATAGGCAGACGTAACTACAGGCAGACGTACACACTCTAACTATAGGCAGACGTACACACTCTAACTATAGGCAGACATACACACTCTAACTATAGGCAGACTTACACACTCTAACTATAGGCAGACGTACACTTTCTAACTATAGGCAGAGGTACACACTCTAAGTAACTATAGGCAGACGTATACACTCTAACTATAGGCAGACGTACACACTCTAACTATAGGCAGACGTACACACTCTAACTATAGGCAGATGTACACACTCTAAGTTACTTTAGGCAGATGTACACACTAACTATAGGCAGACGTACACACTCTAACTATAGGCAGACGTACACACTCTAACTATAGGCAGACGTACACACTCTAACTATAGGCAGACGTACACTCTAACTATAGGCAGACGTACACACTCTAACTATAGGCAGACGTACACACTCTAACTATAGGCAGACGTAACTATAGGCAGACGTATACACTCTAACTATAGGCAGACGTACACACTCTAACTATAGGCAGACGTACACACTCTAACTATAGGCAGACGTACACACTCTAAGTAACTATAGGCAGACGTACACACTCTAACTATAGGCAGACGTACACACTCTAACTATAGGCAGACGTACACACTCTAACTATAGGCAGACGTATACACTCTAACTACAGGCAGACGTACACACTCTAACTATAGGCAGACGTACACACTCTAACTATAGGCAGACGTACACACTCTAAGTAACTATAGGCAGACGTACACACTCTAACTATAGGCAGACGTACACACTCTAACTATAGGCAGACGTACACACTCTAACTATAGGCAGACGTACACACTCTAACTATAGGCAGACGTACACACTCTAACTATAGGCAGACGTACACACTCTAACTATAGGCAGACGTACACACTCTAACTATAGGCAGACGTACACACTTTGAGTAACTATAGGCAGACGTACACACTCTAACTATAGGCAGACGTACACACTCTAACTATAGGCAGACGTACACACTCTAACTATAGGCAGACGTACACACTCTAACTATAGGCAGACGTAACTATAGGCAGACGTACACACTCTAACTATAGGCAGACGTACACTCTAACTATAGGCAGACATACACACTCTAACTATTGGCAGACTTACACACTCTAACTATAGGCAGACGTACACTTTCTAACTATAGGCAGACGTACACACTCTAACTATAGGCAGACGTACACACTCTAACTATAGGCAGACGTATACACTCTAACTATAGGCAGACGTACACACTCTAACTATAGGCAGGCGATACACTCTAACTATAGGCAGACGTACACACTCTAACTATAGGCAGACGTACACACTCTAACTATAGGCAGGCGTAACACTCTAACTATAGGCAGGCGTACACACTCTAACTATAGGCAGACGTACACACTCTAACTATAGGCAGACATACACACTCTAACTATAGGCAGACGTACACACTCTAACTATAGGCAGGCGTACACACTCTAACTATAGGCAGACGTACACACTCTAACTATAGGCAGACGTACACACTCTAACTATAGGCAGGCGTACACACTCTAACTATAGGCAGACGTACACACTCTGAGTAACTATAGGCAGACGTATACACTCTAACTATAGGCAGACGTACACACTCTAACTATAGGCAGACGTACACACTCTAACTATAGGCAGCGTACACACTCTAACTATAGGCAGACGTACACACTCTAACTATAGGCAGACGATACACTCTAACTATAGGCAGACGTACACACTCTAACTATAGGCAGGCGTACACACTCTAACTATAGGCAGACGTACACACTCTAACTATAGGCAGACTTACACACTCTAACTATAGGCAGACGTACACACTCTAACTATAGGCAGACGTACACACTCTAACTATAGGCAGACGTATACACTCTAACTATAGGCAGACGTACACACTCTAAGTATAGGCAGACGTACACACTCTAACTATAGGCAGACGTACACACTCTAAGTAACTATAGGCAGACGTACACACTCTAACTATAGGCAGACGTACACACTCTAACTATAGGCAGACGTACACACTCTAACTATAGGCAGACGTACACTCTAACTATAGGCAGAGGTACACACTAAGT
The DNA here is from genome assembly GCA_030435695.1 of Brachymystax lenok tsinlingensis. Lineage (NCBI taxonomy): Eukaryota > Metazoa > Chordata > Actinopteri > Salmoniformes > Salmonidae > Brachymystax > Brachymystax lenok. Next base: position 27,709,814 of record CM059784.1, on the reverse strand, counting down.
AACTATAGGCAGACGTACACACTCTAACTATAGGCAGACGTACACACTCTAACTATAGGCAGACGTACACACTCTAACTATAGGCAGATGTACACACTCTAAGTTACTATAGGCAGATGTACACACTCTAACTATAGGCAGACGTACACACTCTAACTATAGGCAGACGTACACACTCTAACTATAGGCAGGCATTACACACTCTAACTATAGGCAGACGTACACACTCTAACTATAGGCAGGCGTACACTCTAACTATAGGCAGGCGTACACACTCTAACTATAGGCAGACGTATACACTCTAACTACAGGCAGACGTACAAACTCTCAGTATAGGCAGACGTACACACTAACTATAGGCAGACGTACACACTCTAAGTAACTATAGGCAGACGTACACACTCTAACTATAGGCAGACGTACACACTCTAACTATAGGCAGACGTACACACTCTAACTATAGGCAGACGTATACACTCTAACTACAGGCAGACGTACAAACTCTCAGTATAGGCAGACGTACACACTCTAACTATAGGCAGACGTACACACTCTAAGTAACTATAGGCGGACGTACACACTCTAACTATAGGCAGACGTACACACTCTAAGTAACTATAGGCAGACGTACACACTCTAACTATAGGCAGACGTACACACTCTAACTATAGGCAGACGTACACACTCTAACTATAGGCAGACTTACACACTCTAACTATAGGCAGACGTACACACTCTAACTATAGGCAGACGTACACACTCTAACTATAGGCAGACGTATACACTCTAACTACAGGCAGACGTACAAACTCTCAGTATAGGCAGACGTACACACTCTAACTATAGGCAGACGTACACACTCTAAGTAACTATAGGCAGACGTACACACTCTAACTATAGGCAGACGTACACACTCTAACTATAGGCAGACGTACACACTCTAACTATAGGCAGACGCGTACACTCTAACTACAGGCAGACGTACAAACTCTCAGTATAGGCAGGCGTACACAATCTAACTATAGGCAGACGTACACACTCTAAGTAACTATAGGCAGACGTACACACTCTAACTATAGGCAGACGTACACACTCTAAGTAACTATAGGCAGACGTACACACTCTAACTATAGGCAGACGTACACACTCTAACTATAGGCAGACGTACACACTCTAACTATAGGCAGACGTATACACTCTAACTATAGGCAGACGTACACACTCTAACTATAGGCAGGCGTACACACTCTAACTATAGGCAGGCGTACACACTCTAACTATAGGCAGACGTACACACTCTAACTATAGGCAGACGTATACACTCTAACTATAGGCAGACGTACACACTCTAACTATAGGCAGACGTACACACTCTAACTATTGGCAGACTTACACACTCTAACTATAGGCAGACGTACACACTCTAACTATAGGCAGACGTACACACTCTAACTATAGGCAGACGTATACACTCTAACTATAGGCAGACGTACACACTCTAACTATAGGCAGACGTACACACTCTAACTATAGGCAGACATACACACTCTAACTATAGGCAGACTTACACACTCTAACTATAGGCAGACGTACACTTTCTAACTATAGGCAGACGATACACACTCTAAGTAACTATAGGCAGACGTACTCACTCTAACTATGAGCAGACGTACACACTCTAACTATAGGCAGACGTACACACTTTGAGTAACTATAGGCAGACGTATACACTCTAACTATTGGCAGACGTATACACTCTAACTATAGGCAGACGTACACACTCTAACTATAGGCAGACGTACACACTCTAACTATAGGCAGACGTACACACTCTAACTATAGGCAGACGTATACACTCTAACTACAGGCAGACGTACACACTCTCAGTATAGGCAGACGTACACACTCTAACTACAGGCAGACGTACACACTCTCATTATTGGCAGACTTACACACTCTAACTATAGGCAGACGTACACACTCTAACTATAGGCAGACGTACACACTCTAACTATAGGCAGACGTACACACTCTAACTACAGGCAGACGTACACACTCTAACTATAGGCAGACGTACACACTCTAACTATAGGCAGACATACACACTCTAACTATAGGCAGACTTACACACTCTAACTATAGGCAGACGTACACACTCTAACTATAGGCAGACGAAACACACTCTAAGTAACTATAGGCAGACGTACACACTCTAACTATAGGCAGACGTACACACTCTAACTATAGGCAGACGTACACACTCTAACTATAGGCAGATGTACACACTCTAACTATAGGCAGATGTACACACTAACTATAGGCAGACGTACACACTCTAACTATAGGCAGACGTATACACTCTAACTACAGGCAGACGTACACACTCTAACTATAGGCAGACGTACACACTCTAACTATAGGCAGACGTACACACTCTAAGTAACTATAGGCAGACGTATACACTCTAACTACAGGCAGACGTACAAACTCTCAGTATAGGCAGACGTACACACTCTAACTATAGGCAGACGTACACACTCTAAGTAACTATAGGCAGACGTACACACTCTAACTATAGGCAGACGTACACACTCTAACTATAGGCAGACGTACACACTCTAACTATAGGCAGACGTATACACTCTAACTACAGGCAGACGTACAAACTCTCAGTATAGGCAGACGTACACACTCTAACTATAGGCAGACGTACACACTCTAAGTAACTATAGGCAGACGTACACACTCTAACTATAGGCAGACGTACACACTCTAAGTAACTATAGGCAGACGTACACACTCTAACTATAGGCAGACGTACACACTCTAACTATAGGCAGACGTACACACTTTGAGTAACTATAGGCAGACGTATACACTCTAACTATAGGCAGACGTACACACTCTAACTATAGGCAGGCGTACACTCTAACTATAGGCAGGCGTACACACTCTAACTATAGGCAGACGTACACACTCTAACTATAGGCAGACGTACACACTCTAACTACAGGCAGACGTACACACTCTCATTATTGGCAGACTTACACACTCTAACTATAGGCAGACGTACACACTCTAACTATAGGCAGACGTACACTCTAACTATAGGCAGACGTAACTATAGGCAGACGTACACACTCTAACTATAGGCAGACGTACACACTCTAACTACAGGCAGACATACACACTCTCATTATAGGCAGACTTACACACTCTAACTATAGGCAGACGTACACTTTCTAACTATAGGCAGACGTACACACTCTAAGTAACTATAGGCAGACGTACACACTCTAACTATAGGCAGACGTACACACTCTAACTATAGGCAGACGTACACACTTTGAGTAACTATAGGCAGACGTATACACTCTAACTATAGGCAGACGTATACACTCTAACTATAGGCAGACGTACACACTCTAACTATAGGCAGACGTACACACTCTAACTATAGGCAGACGTACACACTCTAACTATAGGCAGACGTATACACTCTAACTACAGGCAGACGTACACACTCTCAGTATAGGCAGACGTACACACTCTAACTACAGGCAGACGTACACACTCTCATTATTGGCAGACTTACACACTCTAACTATAGGCAGACGTACACTCTAACTATAGGCAGACGTACACACTCTAACTATAGGCAGACGTAACTACAGGCAGACGTACACACTCTAACTATAGGCAGACGTACACACTCTAACTATAGGCAGACATACACACTCTCAGTATAGGCAGACTTACACACTCTAACTATAGGCAGGCGACACACTCTAACTATAGGCAGACGTACACTCTAACTATAGGCAGACGTACACACTCTAACTATAGGCAGGCGTACACACTCTAACTATAGGCAGACGTACACACTCTAACTATAGGCAGACGTACACACTCTAACTATAGGCAGACGTACACACTCTAACTATAGGCAGACGTACACACTCTAACTATAGGCAGACGTATACACTCTAACTATAGGCAGACGTACACACTCTAACTATAGGCAGACGTACACACTCTAACTATAGGCAGACGTACACACTCTAACTATAGGCAGACGTACACACTCTAACTATAGGCAGACGTACACACTCTAACTATAGGCAGGCGTACACACTCTAACTATAGGCAGACGTACACACTCTAACTATAGGCAGACGTACACACTCTAACTATAGGCAGACGTACACTTTCTAACTATAGGCAGAGGTACACACTCTAACTATAGGCAGACGTACACACTCTAACTATAGGCAGACGTACACTCTAACTATAGGCAGACGTATACACTCTAACTATAGGCAGACGTATACACTCTAACTATAGGCAGACGTACACACTCTAACTATAGGCAGACGTACACACTCTAACTATAGGCAGACGTAACTATAGGCAGACGTACACACTCTAACTATAGGCAGACGTACACACTCTAACTATAGGCAGACATACACACTCTCATTATTGGCAGACTTACACACTCTAACTATAGGCAGACGTACACTTTCTAACTATAGGCAGACGTACACACTCTAAGTAACTATAGGCAGACGTACACACTCTAACTATAGGCAGACGTACACACTCTAACTATAGGCAGACGTACACACTTTGAGTAACTATAGGCAGACGTATACACTCTAACTATAGGCAGACGTATACACTCTAACTATAGGCAGACGTACACACTCTAACTATAGGCAGACGTACACACTCTAACTATAGGCAGACGTACACACTCTAACTATAGGCAGACGTATACACTCTAACTACAGGCAGACGTACACACTCTCAGTATAGGCAGACGTACACACTCTAACTATAGGCAGACGTACACACTCTCATTATTGGCAGACTTACACTCTAACTATAGGCAGACGTACACACTCTAACTATAGGCAGACGTACACACTCTAACTATAGGCAGACGTATACACTCTAACTATAGGCAGACGTACACACTCTAACTATAGGCAGACGTACACACTCTAACTATAGGCAGACGTACACACTCTAAGTAACTATAGGCAGACGTACACACTCTAACTATAGGCAGACGTACACACTCTAACTATAGGCAGACGTACACACTCTAACTATAGGCAGACGTACACACTCTAACTATAGGCAGACGTACACACTCTAAGTAACTATAGGCAGACGTACACACTCTAACTATAGGCAGACGTACACACTCTAACTATAGGCAGACGTACACACTCTAACTATAGGCAGATGTACACACTCTAACTATAGGCAGACGTACACACTCTAACTATAGGCAGACGTACACACTCTAACTATAGGCAGACGTACACACTCTAACTATAGGCAGACGTACACACTCTAACTATAGGCAGGCGTACACACTCTAACTATAGGCAGACGTACACACTCTAACTATAGGCAGACGTACACACTCTAACTATAGGCAGACGTATACACTCTAACTACAGGCAGACGTACACACTCTAACTATAGGCAGACGTACACACTCTAACTATAGGCAGACGTACACACTCTAACTATAGGCAGACGTACACACTCTAACTATAGGCAGACGTACACACTCTAACTATAGGCAGACGTATACACTCTAACTATAGGCAGACGTACACACTCTCAGTATAGGCAGACGTACACACTCTAACTATAGGCAGACGTACACACTCTAACTATAGGCAGGCGTACACACTCTAACTATAGGCAGACGTACACACTCTAACTATAGGCAGACGTATACACTCTAACTACAGGCAGACGTACAAACTCTCAGTATAGGCAGACGTACACACTCTAACTATAGGCAGACGTACACACTCTAAGTAACTATAGGCAGACGTACACACTCTAACTATAGGCAGACGTACACACTCTAAGTAACTATAGGCAGACGTACACACTCTAACTATAGGCAGACGTACACACTCTAACTATAGGCAGACGTACACACTCTAACTATAGGCAGACTTACACACTCTAACTATAGGCAGACGTACACACTCTAACTATAGGCAGACGTACACACTCTAACTATAGGCAGACGTATACACTCTAACTATAGGCAGACGTACAAACTCTCAGTATAGGCAGACGTACACACTCTAACTATAGGCAGACGTACACACTCTAAGTAACTATAGGCAGACGTACACACTCTAACTATAGGCAGACGTACACACTCTAACTATAGGCAGACGTACACACTCTAACTATAGGCAGACGTATACACTCTAACTACAGGCAGACGTACAAACTCTCAGTATAGGCAGACGTACACACTCTAACTATAGGCAGACGTACACACTCTAAGTAACTATAGGCAGACGTACACACTCTAACTATAGGCAGACGTACACACTCTAAGTAACTATAGGCAGACGTACACACTCTAACTATAGGCAGACGTACACACTCTAACTATAGGCAGACGTACACACTCTAACTATAGGCAGACGTATACACTCTAACTATAGGCAGACGTACACACTCTAACTATAGGCAGACGTACACACTCTAACTATAGGCAGACGTACACACTCTAACTATAGGCAGACGTACACACTCTAACTATAGGCAGTCGTACACACTCTAACTACAGGCAGACGTACACACTCTAACTATAGGCAGACTTACACACTCTAACTATAGGCAGACGTACACACTCTAACTATAGGCAGACGTACACACTCTAACTATAGGCAGACGCACACTAACTATAGGCAGACGACACACTCTAACTATAGGCAGACGTACACACTCTAACTATAGGCAGACATACACACTCTAACTATTGGCAGACTTACACACTCTAACTATAGGCAGACGTACACTTTCTAACTATAGGCAGATGTACACACTCTAAGTAACTATAGGCAGACGTACACACTCTAACTATAGGCAGACGTACACACTCTAACTATAGGCAGACGTACACACTTTGAGTAACTATAGGCAGACGTATACACTCTAACTATTGGCAGACGTATACACTCTAACTATAGGCAGACGTACACACTCTAACTATAGGCAGACGTACACACTCTAACTATAGGCAGACGTACACACTCTAACTATAGGCAGACGTATACACTCTAACTACAGGCAGACGTACACACTCTCAGTATAGGCAGACGTACACACTCTAACTACAGGCAGACGTACACACTCTCATTATTGGCAGACTTACACACTCTAACTATAGGCAGACGTACACACTCTAACTATAGGCAGACGTACACACTCTAACTATAGGCAGACGTACACACTCTAACTATAGGCAGACGTACACACTCTAACTATGGGCAGACGTACACACTCTAACTATAGGCAGACATACACACTCTCATTATTGGCAGACTTACACACTCTAACTATAGGCAGACGTACACTTTCTAACTATAGGCAGAGGAACACACTCTAAGTAACTATAGGCAGACGTACACACTCTAACTATAGGCAGACGTACACACTCTAACTATAGGCAGACGTACACACTCTAACTATAGGCAGATGTACACACTCTAAACTATAGGCAGATGTACACACTAACTATAGGCAGACGTACACACTCTAACTATAGGCAGACGTACACACTCTAACTATAGGCAGACGTACACACTCTAACTATAGGCAGACGTACACACTCTAACTATAGGCAGACGTACACACTCTAACTATAGGCAGACGTATACACTCTAACTACAGGCAGACGTACAAACTCTCAGTATAGGCAGACGTACACACTCTAACTATAGGCAGACGTACACACTCTAAGTAACTATAGGCAGACGTACACACTCTAACTATAGGCAGACGCGTACACACTCTAACTATAGGCAGACGTACACACTCTAACTATAGGCAGACGTATACACTCTAACTACAGGCAGACGTACAAACTCTCAGTATAGGCAGACGTACACTCTAACTATAGGCAGACGTACACACTCTAAGTAACTATAGGCAGACTTACACACTCTAACTATAGGCAGACGTACACACTCTAAGTAACTATAGGCAGACGTACACACTCTAACTATAGGCAGACGTACACACTCTAACTATAGGCAGACGTACACACTCTAACTATAGGCAGACGTACACACTCTAACTATAGGCAGACGTACACACTCTAACTATAGGCAGACGTACACACTCTAACTATAGGCAGACGTACACACTCTAACTATAGGCAGACGTATACACTCTAACTATAGGCAGACGTACACACTCTAACTATAGGCAGACGTACACACTCTAATTATAGGCAGACTTACACACTCTAACTATAGGCAGACGTACACACTCTAACTATAGGCAGACGTACACACTCTAACTATAGGCAGACGTAACTATAGGCAGACGTACTCACTCTAACTATGGGCAGACGTACACACTCTAACTATAGGCAGACATACACACTCTCATTATTGGCAGACTTACACACTCTAACTATAGGCAGACGTACACTTTCTAACTATAGGCAGAGGTACACACTCTAAGTAACTATAGGCAGACGTACTCACTCTAACTATGAGCAGACGTACACACTCTAACTATAGGCAGACGTACACACTTTGAGTAACTACAGGCAGACGTATACACTCTAACTATTGGCAGACGTATACACTCTAACTATAGGCAGACGTACACACTCTAACTATAGGCACACGTACACACTCTAACTATAGGCAGACGTACACATTCTAACTATAGGCAGACGTATACACTCTAACTACAGGCAGACGTACACACTCTCAGTATAGGCAGACGTACACACTCTAACTACAGGCAGACGTACACACTCACATTATTGGCAGACTTACACACTCTAACTATAGGCAGACGTACACTCTAACTATAGGCAGACGTACACACTCTAACTATAGGCAGACGTAACTATAGGCAGACGTACTCACTCTAACTATGGGCAGACGTACACACTCTAACTATAGGCAGACATACACACTCTCATTATTGGCAGACTTACACACTCTAACTATAGGCAGACGTACACTTTCTAACTATAGGCAGACGAAACACACTCTAAGTAACTATAGGCAGACGTACACACTCTAACTATAGGCAGACGTACACACTCTAACTATAGGCAGACGTACACACTCTAACTATAGGCAGACGTACACACTCTAACTATAGGCAGATGTACACACTCTAACTATAGGCAGACGTACACACTCTAACTATAGGCAGACGTACACACTCTAACTATAGGCAGACGTACACACTCTAACTATAGGCAGACGTACACACTCTAACTATAGGCAGACGTACACACTCTAACTATAGGCAGACGTACACACTCTAACTATAGGCAGACGTATACACTCTAACTACAGGCAGACGTACACACTCTCAGTATAGGCAGACGTACACACTCTAACTATAGGCAGACGTACACACTCTAAGTAACTATAGGCAGACGTACACACTAACTATAGGCAGACGTACACACTCTAACTATAGGCAGACGTACACACTCTAACTATAGGCAGACGTATACACTCTAACTACAGGCAGACGTACAAACTCTCAGTATAGGCAGACGTACACACTCTAACTATAGGCAGACGTACACACTCTAAGTAACTATAGGCAGACTTACACACTCTAACTATAGGCAGACGTACACACTCTAACTATAGGCAGACGTACACACTCTAACTATAGGCAGACGTACACACTCTAACTATAGGCAGACGTACACACTCTAACTATAGGCAGACGTACACACTCTAACTATAGGCAGACGTACACACTCTAACTATAGGCAGACGTACACACTTTGAGTAACTATAGGCAGACGTATACACTCTAACTATTGGCAGACGTATACACTCTAACTATAGGCAGACGTACACACTCTAACTATAGGCAGACGTACACACTCTAACTATAGGCAGACGTAACTATAGGCAGACGTACTCACTCTAACTATGGGCAGACGTACACACTCTAACTATAGGCAGACATACACACTCTCATTATTGGCAGACTTACACACTCTAACTATAGGCAGACGTACACTTTCTAACTATAGGCAGAGGTACACACTCTAAGTAACTATAGGCAGACGTACTCACTCTAACTATGAGCAGACGTACACACTCTAACTATAGGCAGACGTACACACTTTGAGTAACTATAGGCAGACGTATACACTCTAACTATAGGCAGACGTATACACTCTAACTATAGGCAGACGTACACACTCTAACTATAGGCAGACGTACACACTCTAACTATAGGCAGACGTACACACTCTAACTATAGGCAGACGTATACACTCTAACTACAGGCAGACGTACACACTCTCAGTATAGGCAGACGTACACACTCTAACTACAGGCAGACGTACACACTCTCATTATAGGCAGACTTACACACTCTAACTATAGGCAGACGTACACACTCTAACTATAGGCAGACGTACACACTCTAACTATAGGCAGACGTATACACTCTAACTACAGGCAGACGTACAAACTCTCAGTATAGGCAGACGTACACACTAACTATAGGCAGACGTACACACTCTAAGTAACTATAGGCAGACGTACACACTCTAACTATAGGCAGACGTACACACTCTAACTATAGGCAGACGTACACACTCTAACTATAGGCAGACGTATACACTCTAACTACAGGCAGACGTACACACTCTCAGTATAGGCAGACGTACACACTCTAACTATAGGCAGACGTACACACTCTAAGTAACTATAGGCAGACGTACACACTCTAACTATAGGCAGACGTACACACTCTAAGTAACTATAGGCAGACGTACACACTCTAACTATAGGCAGACGTACACACTCTAACTATAGGCAGACGTACACACTCTAACTATAGGCAGACGTACACACTCTAACTATAGGCAGACGTACACACTCTAACTATAGGCAGACGTACACACTCTAACTATAGGCAGACGTATACACTCTAACTACAGGCAGACGTACACACTCTCAGTATAGGCAGACGTACACACTAACTATAGGCAGACGTACACACTCTAAGTAACTATAGGCAGACGTACACACTCTAACTATAGGCAGACGTACACACTCTAACTATAGGCAGGCGTACACACTCTAACTATAGGCAGACGTATACACTCTAACTACAGGCAGACGTACACACTCTCAGTATAGGCAGACGTACACACTCTAACTATAGGCAGACGTACACACTCTAAGTAACTATAGGCAGACGTACACACTCTAACTATAGGCAGACGTACACACTCTAAGTAACTATAGGCAGACGTACACACTCTAACTATAGGCAGACGTACACACTCTAACTATAGGCAGACGTACACACTCTAACTATAGGCAGACGTACACACTCTAACTATAGGCAGACGTATACACTCTAACTATAGGCAGACGTACACACTCTAACTATAGGCAGACGTACACACTCTAACTATAGGCAGACGTACACACTCTAACTATAGGCAGACGTATACACTCTAACTATAGGCAGACGTACACACTCTCAGTATAGGCAGACGTACACACTCTAACTACAGGCAGACGTACACACTCTCATTATTGGCAGACGTACACACTCTAACTATAGGCAGACGTACACACTCTAACTATAGGCAGACGTACACACTCTAACTATAGGCAGACGTACACACTCTAACTATAGGCAGACGTACACACTCTAACTATAGGCAGACGTACACACTCTAACTATAGGCAGACATACACACTCTCATTATTGGCAGACTTACACACTCTAACTATAGGCAGACGTACACTTTCTAACTATAGGCAGAGGTACACACTCTAAGTAACTATAGGCAGACGTACTCACTCTAACTATGAGCAGACGTACACACTCTAACTATAGGCAGACGTACACACTTTGAGTAACTATAGGCAGACGTATACACTCTAACTATAGGCAGACGTATACACTCTAACTATAGGCAGACGTACACTCTAACTATAGGCAGACGTACACACTCTAACTATAGGCAGACGTACACACTCTAACTATAGGCAGACGTATACACTCTAACTATAGGCAGACGTACACACTCTAACTACAGGCAGACGTACACACTCTAACTATAGGCAGACTTACACACTCTAACTATAGGCAGACGTACACACTCTAACTATAGGCAGACGTACACACTCTAACTATAGGCAGACGTAACTACAGGCAGACGTACTCACTCTAACTATGGGCAGACGTACACACTCTAACTATAGGCAGACATACACACTCTCATTATTGGCAGACTTACACACTCTAACTATAGGCAGACGTACACTTTCTAACTATAGGCAGAGGAACACACTCTAAGTAACTATAGGCAGACGTACTCACTCTAACTATGGGCAGACGTACACACTCTAACTATAGGCAGACGTACACACTCTAACTATAGGCAGATGTACACACTCTAAGTTACTATAGGCAGATGTACACACTCTAACTATAGGCAGACGTACACACTCTAACTATAGGCAGACGTACACTCTAACTATAGGCAGACGTACACACTAACTATAGGCAGACGAATACACTCTAACTAGAGGCAGACGTACACACTCTCAGTATAGGCAGACGTACACACTCTAACTATAGGCAGACGTATACACTCTAACTACAGGCAGACGTACACACTCTCAGTATAGGCAGACGTACACACTCTAACTATAGGCAGACGTACACACTCTAAGTAACTATAGGCAGACGTACACACTCTAACTATAGGCAGACGTACACACTCTAACTATAGGCAGACGTACACACTCTAACTATAGGCAGACGTATACACTCTAACTACAGGCAGACGTACAAACTCTCAGTATAGGCAGACGTACACACTCTAACTATAGGCAGACGTACACACTCTAAGTAACTATAGGCAGACTTACACACTCTAACTATAGGCAGACGTACACACTCTAACTATAGGCAGACGTACACACTCTAACTATAGGCAGACGTACACACTCTAACTATAGGCAGACGTACACACTCTAACTATAGGCAGACGTACACACTTTGAGTAACTATAGGCAGACGTATACACTCTAACTATAGGCAGACGTATACACTCTAACTATAGGCAGACGTACACACTCTAACTATAGGCAGACGTACACACTCTAACTATAGGCAGACGTACACACTCTAACTATAGGCAGACGTACACACTCTAACTATAGGCAGACGTACACACTCTAACTATAGGCAGACATACACACTCTCATTATTGGCAGACTTACACACTCTAACTATAGGCAGACGTACACTTTCTAACTATAGGCAGACGTACACACTCTAACTATAGGCAGACGATACACTCTAACTATAGGCAGACGTACACACTCTAACTATAGGCAGACGCATACACTCTAACTATAGGCAGACGTATACACTCTAACTATAGGCAGACGTATACACTCTAACTATAGGCAGACGACACACTCTAACTATAGGCAGACGACACACTCTAACTATAGGCAGACGTACACTCTAACTATAGGCAGACGTACACACTCTAACTATAGGCAGACGTATACACACTCTAACTATAGGCAGACGACACACTCTAACTATAGGCAGACGCATACACTCTAACTATAGGCAGACGTACACACTCTAACTATAGGCAGACGTACACTTTCTAACTATAGGCAGACGTACACACTCTAACTATAGGCAGACGTACATACTATCAGACGTACACTCTAACTAGGCAGGCGTACACACTCTAACTATAGGCAGGCAGTACACACTCTAACTATAGGCAGACGTACACTACACACTCTAACTATAGGCAGAACACACTCTAACTATAGGCAGGCGACACACTCTAACTATAGGCAGACGTACACACTCTAACTATAGGCAGACGTACACACTCTAACTATAGGCAGACGTACACACTCTAACTATAGGCAGACGTATACACTCTAACTATAGGCAGACGTACACACTCTAACTATAGGCAGACGACACACTCTAACTATAGGCAGACGATACACTCTAACTATAGGCAGACTTACACTCTAACTATAGGCAGACGTACACACTCTAACTATAGGCAGACGTACACACTCTAAGTAACTATAGGCAGACGTACACACTCTAACTATAGGCAGACGCACACACTCTAACTATAGGCAGACGTACACACTCTAACTATAGGCAGACGCACACTCTAACTATAGGCAGACGTACACACTCTAACTATAGGCAGACGTACACACTCTAACTATAGGCAGACGTACACACTCTAACTATAGGCAGACGAATACACTCTAACTAGAGGCAGACGTACACACTCTCAGTATAGGCAGACGTACACACTCTAACTACAGGCAGAAGTACACACTCTCAGTATTGGCAGACGTACTCACTCTAACTACAGGCAGACGTACACACTCTCAGTATAGGCAGACGTACACACTCTAACTATAGGCAGACAAACACACTTTGAGTAACTATTGGCAGACGTACACACTCTAACTATAGGCAGACATACACACTCTCATTATTGGCAGACTTACACACTCTAACTATAGGCAGACGTACACTTTCTAACTATAGGCAGAGGTACACACTCTAAATAACTATAGGCAGACGTACTCACTCTAACTATGAGCAGACGTACACACTCTAACTATAGGCAGACGTACACACTTTGAGTAACTACAGGCAGACGTATACACTCTAACTATTGGCAGACGTATACACTCTAACTATAGGCAGACGTACACACTCTAACTATAGGCAGACGTACACACTCTAACTATAGGCAGACGTATACACTCTAACTACAGGCAGACGTACACACTCTCAGTATAGGCAGACGTACACACTCTATTTACAGGCAGACGTACACACTCTCATTATTGGCAAACTTACACACTCTAACTATAGGCAGACGTACACACTCTAACTATAGGCAGACGTACACACTCTAACTATATGCAGACGTAACTACAGGCAGACGTACTCACTCTAACTATGGGCAGACGTACACAATCTAACTATAGGCAGACATACACACTCTCATTATTGGCAGACTTACACACTCTAACTATAGGCAGACGTACACTTTCTAACTATAGGCAGAGGAACACACTCTAAGTAACTATAGGCAGACGTACTCACTCTAACTATGGGCAGACGTACACACTCTAACTATAGGCAGACGTACACACTCTAACTATAGGCAGATGTACACACTCTAAGTTACTTTAGGCAGATGTACACACTCTAACTATAGGCAGACGTACACACTCTAACTATAGGCAGACGTACACACTCTAACTATAGGCAGACGTACACACTCTAACTATAGGCAGACGAATACACTCTAACTAGAGGCAGACGTACACACTCTCAGTATAGGCAGACGTACACACTCTAACTATAGGCAGACGTACACACTCTAACTATAGGCAGACGTATACACTCTAACTACAGGCAGACGTACAAACTCTCAGTATAGGCAGACGTACACACTCTAACTATAGGCAGACGTACACACTCTAAGTAACTATAGGCAGACGTACACACTCTAACTATAGGCAGACGCATACACTCTAACTATAGGCAGACGTACACACTCTAACTATAGGCAGACGTATACACTCTAACTACAGGCAGACGTACAAACTCTCAGTATAGGCAGACGTACACACTCTAACTATAGGCAGACGTACACACTCTAAGTAACTATAGGCGGACTTACACACTCTAACTATAGGCAGACGTACACACTCTAACTATAGGCAGAAGTACACACTCTAACTATAAGCAGACGTACACACTCTAACTATAGGCAGACGTACACACTCTAACTATAGGCAGACGTACACACTCTAACTATTGGCAGACGTACACACTCTAACTATAGGCAGACGTACACACTTTGAGTAACTATAGGCAGACGTATACACTCTAACTATTGGCAGACGTATACACTCTAACTATAGGCAGACGTACACACTCTAACTATAGGCAGACGTACACACTCTAACTATAGGCAGACGTACACACTCTAACTATAGGCAGACGTACACACTCTAACTATAGGCAGACGTACACACTCTAACTATAGGCAGACATACACACTAATTATTGGCAGACTTACACACTCTAACTATAGGCAGACGTACACACTCTAACTATAGGCAGAGGTACACACTCTAACTATAGGCAGACGTACACACTCTAACTATAGGCAGACGTACACACTAACTATAGGCAGACGTATACACTCTAACTATAGGCAGACGTATACACTCTAACTATAGGCAGACGTACACACTCTAACTATAGGCAGACGTACACTCTCTAACTATAGGCAGAGGAACACACTCTAAGTAACTATAGGCAGACGTACTCACTCTAACTATGGGCAGACGTACACACTCTAACTATAGGCAGACGTACACACTCTAACTATAGGCAGATGTACACACTCTAACTATAGGCAGATGTACACACTCTAACTATAGGCAGACGTACACTCTAACTATAGGCAGACGTACACACTCTAACTATAGGCAGACGCACACACTTTGAGTAACTACAGGCAGACGATACACTCTAACTATTGGCAGACGTATACACTCTAACTATAGGCAGACGTACACACTCTAACTATAGGCACACTTACACACTCTAACTATAGGCAGACGTACACATTCTAACTATAGGCAGACGTATACACTCTAACTACAGGCAGACGTACACACTCTCAGTATAGGCAGACGTACACACTCTAACTACAGGCAGACGTACACACTCTCATTATTGGCAGACTTACACACTCTAACTATAGGCAGACGTACACACTCTAACTATAGGCAGACGTACACACTCTAACTATAGGCAGACGTACACTCTAACTATAGGCAGACGTACACACTCTAACTATAGGCAGACGTACACTTTCTAACTATAGGCAGAGGAACACACTCTAAGTAACTATAGGCAGACGTACTCACTCTAACTATGGGCAGACGTACACACTCTAACTATAGGCAGACGTACACACTCTAACTATAGGCAGATGTACACACTCTAAGTTACTATAGGCAGATGTACACACTCTAACTATAGGCAGACGTACACACTCTAACTATAGGCAGACGTACACACTCTAACTATAGGCAGACGTACACACTCTAACTATAGGCAGACGAATACACTCTAACTAGAGGCAGACGTACACACTCTCAGTATAGGCAGACGTACACACTCTAACTATAGGCAGACGTACACACTCTAACTATAGGCAGACGATACACTCTAACTACAGGCAGACGTACAAACTCTCAGTATAGGCAGACGTACACACTCTAACTATAGGCAGACGTACACACTCTAAGTAACTATAGGCAGACGAATACACTCTAACTATAGGCAGACGTACACACTCTAACTATAGGCAGACGTACACACTCTAACTATAGGCAGACGTATACACTCTAACTACAGGCAGACGTACAAACTCTCAGTATAGGCAGACGTACACACTCTAACTATAGGCAGACGTACACACTCTAAGTAACTATAGGCAGACTTACACACTCTAACTATAGGCAGACGTACACACTCTAACTATAGGCAGAAGTACACACTCTAACTATAGGCAGACGTACACACTCTAACTATAGGCAGACGTACACACTCTAACTATAGGCAGACGTACACACTCTAACTATAGGCAGACGTACACACTCTAACTATAGGCAGACGTACACACTTTGAGTAACTATAGGCAGACGTATACACTCTAACTATAGGCAGACGTATACACTCTAACTATAGGCAGACGTACACACTCTAACTATAGGCAGACGTACACACTCTAACTATAGGCAGACGTAACTATAGGCAGACGTACACACTCTAACTATAGGCAGACGTACACACTCTAACTATAGGCAGACGTACACACTTTGAGTAACTATAGGCAGACGTATACACTCTAACTATTGGCAGACGTATACACTCTAACTATAGGCAGACGTACACACTCTAACTATAGGCAGACGTACACACTCTAACTATAGGCAGACGTACACACTCTAACTATAGGCAGACGTATACACTCTAACTACAGGCAGACGTACACACTCTCAGTATAGGCAGACGTACACACTCTAACTACAGGCAGACGTACACACTCTCATTATTGGCAGACTTACACACTCTAACTATAGGCAGACGTACACACTCTAACTATAGGCAGACGTACACACTCTAACTATAGGCAGACGTACACTTTCTAACTATAGGCAGAGGTACACACTCAGTAACTATAGGCAGACGTACACACTCTAACTATAGGCAGACATACACACTCTCATTATAGGCAGACTTACACACTCTAACTATAGGCAGACGTACACTTTCTAACTATAGGCAGACGTAACACACTCTAAGTAACTATAGGCAGACGTACACACTCTAACTATGGGCAGACGTACACACTCTAACTATAGGCAGACGTACACACTCTAACTATAGGCAGATGTACACACTCTAACTATGAGCAGACGTAACTACAGGCAGACGTACTCACTCTAACTATAGGCAGACGTACACTTTCTAACTATAGGCAGAGGAACACACTCTAAGTAACTATAGGCAGACGTACTCACTCTAACTATGGGCAGACGTACACACTCTAACTATAGGCAGACGTACACACTCTAACTATAGGCAGATGTACACACTCTAAGTTACTATAGGCAGATGTACACACTCTAACTATAGGCAGACGTACACACTCTAACTATAGGCAGACGTACACACTCTAACTATAGGCAGACGTACACACTCTAACTATAGGCAGACGAATACACTCTAACTAGAGGCAGACGTACACACTCTCAGTATAGGCAGACGTACACACTCTAACTATAGGCAGACGTACACACTCTAACTATAGGCAGACGTATACACTCTAACTACAGGCAGACGTACAAACTCTCAGTATAGGCAGACGTACACACTCTAACTATAGGCAGACGTACACACTCTAAGTAACTATAGGCAGACGTACACACTAACTATAGGCAGACGTACACACTCTAACTATAGGCAGACGTACACACACTAACTATAGGCAGACGTATACACTCTAACTACAGGCAGACGTACAAACTCTCAGTATAGGCAGACGTACACACTCTAACTATAGGCAGACGTACACACTCTAAGTAACTATAGGCGGACTTACACACTCTAACTATAGGCAGACGTACACACTCTAACTATAGGCAGAAGTACACACTCTAACTATAGGCAGACGTACACACTCTAACTATAGGCAGACGTACACACTCTAACTATAGGCAGACGTACACACTCTAACTATAGGCAGACGTACACACTCTAACTATAGGCAGACGTACACACTTTGAGTAACTATAGGCAGACGTATACACTCTAACTATTGGCAGACGTATACACTCTAACTATAGGCAGACGTACACACTCTAACTATAGGCAGACGTACACACTCTAACTATAGGCAGACGTAACTATAGGCAGACGTACTCACTCTAACTATGAGCAGACGTACACACTCTAACTATAGGCAGACGTACACACTTTGAGTAACTACAGGCAGACGTATACACTCTAACTATTGGCAGACGTATACACTCTAACTATAGGCAGACGTACACACTCTAACTATAGGCACACGTACACACTCTAACTATAGGCAGACGTACACATTCTAACTATAGGCAGACGTATACACTCTAACTACAGGCAGACGTACACACTCTCAGTATAGGCAGACGTACACACTCTATTTACAGGCAGACGTACACACTCTCATTATTGGCAAACTTACACACTCTAACTATAGGCAGACGTACACACTCTAACTATAGGCAGACGTACACACTCTAACTATAGGCAGACGTAACTATAGGCAGACGTACTCACTCTAACTATGGGCAGACGTACACACTCTAACTATAGGCAGACATACACACTCTCATTATTGGCAGACTTACACACTCTAACTATAGGCAGACGTACACTTTCTAACTATAGGCAGAGTAACACACTCTAAGTAACTATAGGCAGACGTACTCACTCTAACTATGGGCAGACGTACACACTCTAACTATAGGCAGACGTACACACTCTAACTATAGTCAGATGTACACACTCTAACTATGAGCAGACGTACACACTTTGAGTAACTATAGGCAGACGTTCACACTTTGAGTAACTATTGGCAGACGTACACACTCTAACTATAGGCAGACGTATTCACTCTAATTATAGGCAGACGTACACACTCTAACTATAGGCAGAAGTATACACTCTAACTATAGGCAGACGTACACACTAACTATAGGCAGACGTACACACTCTAACTATAGGCAGACGTACACACTCTAACTATAGGCAGACGTACACTTTCTAACTATAGGCAGAGAAACACACTCTAAGTAACTATAGGCAGACGTACTCACTCTAACTATGGGCAGACGTACACACTCTAACTATAGGCAGACGTACACACTCTAACTATAGGCAGATGTACACACTCTAAGTTACTATAGGCAGATGTACACACTCTAACTATAGGCAGACGTACACACTCTAACTATAGGCAGACGTACACACTCTAACTATAGGCAGACGTACACACTCTAACTATAGGCAGACGAATACACTCTAACTACAGGCAGACGTACACACTCTCAGTATAGGCAGACGTACACACTCTAACTACAGGCAGACGTACACACTCTCAGTATAGGCAGACGTACACACTCTAACTACAGGCAGACGTACACACTCTCAGTATAGGCAGACGTACACAATCTAACTATAGGCAGACAAACACACTTTGAGTAACTATTGGCAGACGTACACACTCTAACTATAGGCAGACGTATTCACTCTAATTATAGGCAGACGTACACACTCTAACTATAGGCAGAAGTATACACTCTAACTATAGGCAGACGTATACACTCTAACTATAGGCAGACGTACACACTCTAACTATAGGCAGACGTACACACTCTAACTATAGGCAGACGTACACACTCTAACTATAGGCAGACGTACACACTCTAACTATAGGCAGACGTACACTAACTACAGGCAGACGTACAAACTCTCAGTATAGGCAGACGTGCACACTCTAACTATAGGCAGACGTGCACACTCTAAGTAACTATAGGCAGACGTACACACTCTAACTATAGGCAGACGTACACACTCTAAGTAACTATAGGCAGACGTACACACTCTAACTATAGGCAGACGTACACACTCTAAGTAACTATAGGCAGACGTACACACTTTGAGTAACTATAGGCATACGTACACACTTTAAGTAACTATAGGCAGACGTACACACTCTAACTATAGGCAGATGTACACACTCTAACTACAGGCAGACGTACACACTAACTATAGGCAGACGTACACTCTCTAACTATAGGCAGACATACACTCTAAGTAACTGTACATAACTGAAAATATTAACATATTTTTTCTATGATGACATTTCTTTCATTTCCGGACCGAATGGAGAGCTTAGTCTTACAGGGTTACAGCCAAACTGACACATCTCAATTACCATCAAGTAACAGCGAAGGTTTCAAGTAGCCTGACAACTGTATTTTTGGGAGAATATATTTTTCTCTCTCTCTCTCTCTCTCTCTCTCTCTCTCTCTCTCTCTCTCTCTCTCTCTCTCTCTCTCTCTCTCTCTCTCTCTTTCTCTGTTATTCTCTTTCTCTCTGTTTATTTTGGGGACAGAGCTAGTGTTTTGTAAATGTTCTACAGTACACTACTGACATCCAGCCACTACCACTGCCTCCCATGTATACTGACCAGAGAGATAGACCAACTGGGACAGTCCACTAGATGACCCAGTCTGGGCACATTCATCACATGAAGCACACACACTCACACACACGCTCACGCTCACACACACACGGGCCACATCTATCTCCCTAACTGACTCTGCAGGGGTTACACCAGGGGCAACTTGCTCATTACTCCTGAAAGAGTGGCGTTAACAAAACACACACACACACCGGTTTATCAGGACCACACACACAAACACAGACACACATGCATCCATGCACACACACATCACACACACCGATTCATCAGGGTGGCTCACTTACCCTTGTTAGGAGTATTGATCGTGGAGGTAGATCAGACACACACTTTAGAGGAGAGGAGAGGAGAGGAGAGGAGAGGAGGAGAGGAGAGGAGAGGAGAGGAGAGGAGAGGAGAGGAGAGGAGAGGAGAGGAGAGGAGAGGAGAGGAGAGGAGAGGAGAGGAGGAGTAGCGGGTAAATACACCCTAGGCACCATTCAATTCAAGTATTTTAAAACACACACACACCACAATCCAATTATTCAGTGGGCTATGGGTCTACCAACAATCTGTATCCCCAGTTGAAGTCTCCTCACCCTCAGAATCCTCTAGAATTAACAACACAAGTGGAAAGACAACAAAGCAGTCACCTCTTCTCTCTGTTCGCCGCTTAATCAAACCCTGAATAATGTAGTCCCTTCTCCAGAAGTACTATTCAGGACTTAATGAAAGGGAAAGAACAGAAAGCTGAACAGTGCAGCCAGGTCAGCCATGATACAAGTCAGTATTCGATGTCCATCCATGTCTGAGGACGTCAGGAGATAAGGTGGAAACCGGTCACGATGGGCAACAGTGAGCGCTATTACCTTCAAATAGGTTTGCGTGACGTTTGCAACAACTTCTAAATTTGACTTTTGTGAAACATGGAGGAACGTCTAATTCTGACGTGAGACTGTGAGAGCTAGTTGGAACAGTGTCTATGTCCCACTCTACTCTCTCTCCAACACCAACTTGATATCATGCCATTAATAACATTGTTATTAAGATATTACT
The DNA here is from genome assembly GCA_030435695.1 of Brachymystax lenok tsinlingensis. Taxonomy (NCBI): domain Eukaryota; kingdom Metazoa; phylum Chordata; class Actinopteri; order Salmoniformes; family Salmonidae; genus Brachymystax; species Brachymystax lenok. The sequence continues at coordinate 27,686,845 of CM059784.1, read as the reverse complement.
ATGACAACCAACATGATCAACTGTAGCAGCATAACATATGATTTAAAACAGCAATCTACTCTCTTTCCTGCAGCCTCTCCTAAATCTGAATGCAGGACTTTGCCATTCACAGACACCAGAGCTCCTTACAATACTTACAGATGGATGGAGAGAGAGAGAGAGAGAGAGAGAGAGAGAGAGAGAGAGAGAGAGAGAGAGAGAGAGAGAGAGAGAGAGAGTGTGTTTTAAAAGACAAAGTGTGAAAGGCTAAAGCAGAGCGACTCTCATGTATGGCCCGCTATTAAACATTTATAAAACATAATTCTACCAGAGAGGAGCCGCGCAGTAACAACAACACTGTTAAAAAGCCATAGAGTGAAATTGGAATATGGGAGGGAAAGGAGATGTGGAAGTGGAGGGAATAGGTGACCTCAGCTTGTAGCTCGCCTGCCGCTACTCTAATTAGGAGCGTATTAAGACTTGTTTAGGTCTCTCTCCCCCTATCTCTTTCTTTCTCTATCTCTCTATCTTTCTTCATCTCACTCACCTCGCTCTCCTCGCTCACCTCGCTCACCTCGCTCTCTTTTTTCGCTCTCTCTCTCCTAATTCTTTGTCTCTATTATTCTTTCTATTTCCCCCCTCTCTTTCTCTCTCTTTCTCCATCTCTCCTTTCTCTCTATATATATATATTTCTACTTCTAGATGTTTTTATTTCTCTCTGTAATTTTCTCTATTTCTACTGAGTGTCCACATTCTGTCATGTCTGTGCTCTCTATTGCTCTCACAGTAATGAACTGATGCGACCTGTTTCCTCTCTTTTCTTCCTGACCCAGTAATAATGTGAGACAGAGTGGAGATCTGTCATTATCTGACAGAAGCATCATCGTTTATAATGAGTTTACACTTCCCACTTTCTTGTTTGGCACTATCTGACAGGGGACAGGGGGTCAGCTAGCGGAGAGGAGTGTGTGTGTGTGTGTGTGTGTGTGTGTGTGTGTGTGTGTGTGTGTGTGTGTGTGTGTGTGTGTGTGTGTGTGTGTGTGTGTGTGTGTGTGTGTGTGTGTGTGTGTGTGTGTGTGTGTGTGTGTGTGTGTGTGCGTGCGTGCGTGTGTGTGTGAAATTCATTGATGTTTTGAGGGAAAATGTTGTCTGAAGAGATAGCATTGAATTGTACACAGAATCTCCTCTCACTCGGTTCTTGCAGGTGACTGTGACCTCCTCCTCAGACCCAGCTTTGAGAGAAGAAACCTTGTCAGTCACATGCAGGAACCAACGTTAACAATGAATCATGAATAATATACAGTACCAGTCAAAAGTTTGGACACACCTACTCATTCAAGGGTTTTTCTTTGTCTTGACTATTTTCTACATTGTGAATAATAGTGAGTGTGCAAAGCTCTCATCAAGGAAAAGGGTGGCTACTTTGAAGAATCTCAAATAAAATATATATTTTGTTTATATTTGAAGTTTTTTTTTTGTTTACTATTTCATAGTGTTGATGTATTCACTACAATGTAGAAAATAAGAAAAATAAAGAAAAACCCTGGAATGAGTAGGTGTATCCAAACTTTTGACTGGTACTGTAAACCATGACTTGTTTGTGTAGCAGTATATAAGGACTGAAAGGGAACGCCCTCGTCAGAGTTTTCATCAAGCTTGGATTGAGTTTGTGAACCTCTCCAGCAGTGATAATAAAGATTGATTCATTTACTTTGAGTTTGAGTCCTTAGTGGTGAATTTCCACAACAATTCTGGCGTCATGAACGATATGTTTGATTTCTCAACTTGATCCGTCAGTGAAGGTCTGAGAGGGAACACCGGTGGCGCATTCTTAGGAAGACGTAAAAGGGAAATTCCCTTCTCACTAAAAGAAGACGAGGACCCGCCCATAACAGACCTTCACTGTGGGATGTGTCTGGGAAGAAACACAACATCTACGAAACCTAGAAGGACAACTCAACTGATTTCAGTATGTGAATTTAAATTAATTTCTATTGAAAAAAATATATACATATATATAATAAAACCAATAAAATTAAACATAAAAATGAATAAAGATACAAGATCTATAGCTAGTCTTAGAAGAAGGCTAGAGTGAGGGCAGGAAAAGCCCCACTGACAATTGTCTGTAGGCATTTATGAGAAGTGTCTACGTGGTCTGAGAACCACTGGTAATAGCACAAGGTGCATGAGGTGTACAGGAAGCGGCAAGACTATAGAGTCTATAGAGACTAAAGCATTTATAACTATACAGACTTTAGAGACTATAGAGACTGAGACACTATAGATACCATAGAGACTGTAGAGACTATAGAGACAATGGTGACTATAGAGCAGGCCTGGTTAACTTCTTAGGGAGTGGCAGCAGAGGTGATGGTTTTGGAGAGTCTGGCGTGCCCAAAGTAAAATGCCTGCCACTCAGAAAATAGGATATGTACATAATTAATACTATTGGATAGGAAACACTCTGAAGTTTCTAAAACTGTTACAATAATGTCTGTGAGTATAACAGAACTGATATAGCAGGCAAGAACCTGAGGAATTTCTGTCCAGAATCTTTTTTTTTTGTGACATTTGCTCGGGCACGAGAACGTGAGCGCGCCCCACTTTATTTTCCTTTTATACTGTTTAGGTTATCATCCGTGTAAAATATTATAGTAAATATACATAAAAGGATACCTAAGGATACATTAAAAATGATGTTTGATTTGTTTGGAGAAAGTTGATAGGTATAATTTGAACGCGTTCTCTTCACGGTTCAATGGGCGACTCGACGGTGGATTTTCTGAACATAACGCGCCAACCAAACTGAGGTTTATGGATATAATAAATGACTTTTTCTAACAAAAGAACCATTGGATGTCTTCGTTGGACACTTGGGAAGCCCTCAGCAGAAGTTCTTCGAAAGGTAACTGATTTATTTGAGCTCTTATATGGGTTTTGTGTGACCCGCGCTGGATATGAATTTATGCCAAGCATAAATATTGGAGGTGCTATCCTCAAACAATCAAATGTTGTGCTTTCGCCGTAAAGCCTTTTTGAAATCTGACAACGCTGTGATATTGCCAAGAATCAGAGCTTTTGATGACTATGCAACACTTGTATATTGATGAATGTTTAATAATTCAACTTTTGGATTTTGAATTTGGCGCCTTGCATTTCACCGGGTAGTGTCCTAGCGCGCCGCTTCTCCCAAAGTAGTTTAATTCCAGTCCTCTGGGGCCTGATTGGTGTCACACTTTCCCCCCATCCCTAGCAAACACACCTGATTTAAACTAATAGCATTTTTAACTGAAGATCATGATTAGTTGATTATTGGAGTCAAGTGAGTTAGCTGGGGCTGGGGCAGAAGTGTGACACCAATCAGGCCCCAGAGGACTGGAGTTGCCCAAGCCTGCTATAGAGGAACCGTTGAAGATACTTATGTATGCATAGGAGGTAATGACCAGAGAATCGTTGAAGATGCATAAGGAGTAATAAGGGAGATTAATGAATGTGTTTCGGAATAGTACTAAGTGAATGTGGATGTGAGTATTGTGTGATTGACTAATTAACTGAACAGGGGTTTAGCCCCGGTGTGAGAGTTGTGTGAGTGTGGGATGACGTGTTAAGCTGAACGTTTTTCTAATGATTTCAACAAGGGATTTAGCATGGGAAAGGGATATAGTAAGAGTAGGATGGTGGATCCGTGCTGGGAACCAAAAGGGCTGTGTAGTGCAATTGCAAAAACAAAATTGTTAGGGGGCGGGGTACTGAACCAAAAAGAAGACTGGACAGATGTAGATTTCCCTACTGATGGGACACTGAGCACATAAAAGTCTGTGAGAGGCCATCTTCAAGAGGAAGAAGAACAAAAGAAAAGAAGAAGCCTGGCTGGACATTCTCAGAGGGGAACCATTTCATGGGGCCCTCATTGTATCCTCAACTGCCAAATCTTCCCCCAGCAGACGGAGATGGTGGCCTCTCACCCCCTCATAACAACTTGGGGGTGGGCCTGTGCCATATGAAGGAGCCGTGGGATTAGGAGCTGTTGGAGGAGCTGCAGAAGGTGCTGAAGCTGAAGACACAAAGCAACCAACCAAGACAAGAACCAGAGCAAACGAGCAAAGAGAAAAAGAGGCAGAGGAAGAGGTAGAGGCCGAGGGGCCCCTTCTAGAGCTGATGAGAGACTGGAGCTGCAACAACTGTGGGAAGTTAGGGCATTTCTCAAGACACTGTCCTGGAGCAGGAGAAGGCCAAAGAGAGTGGCCGTCCCCACCTGTTGGCATGCAGGTGGACAACCGATTTGAAAGAGGAGGTGGACAAGGGGGCTACCAAACCAATGATGAGGGGGAAACAGAAGAACCCCCTTATTGACATTTTAGCTTGTCAAACATAGAATTCCATTTTTGGTGGACACTGGGGCCCTGGTAAAAACAAAAAGAGAACATTGAGATAACCATGAATGGGATATACAGAGGAGAAGACTACCAGCTGGAGTGTTGCTGATGCATACAAAGATGAGTCTGTATGAAATCCCTGGCTCTGTTCCCCATTGTATCTTATCAAAAGCTCCTGGAAAACAATGGAAAGATGTGGGTATTTGGATGAAGAAAGTGATGGAAGAAACTGATGGGGGAGTGGTGAGCTTCAACAGCAACTTTCTATTCCCCATACTGTGCTACTGTAATGACAATACCAAGAAAATAACCAATTCCCGTTAAAACCATACCTGTGGTATTACAAGATTTGTGTCAAAAGGAGGAATTGTCATACCCTGATCTGTTTCACCTGTCTTTGTGCTTGTCTCAACCCCCACCAGGTGTCTCCCATCTCCCCGTATTATTCCCTGTGTATTTATACTTGTGTTCTCTGTTTGTCTGTTGCCAGTTCATTTTGTCCGTTGACAGTTCTTTTGCCCGTCAAGCCTACCAGCATTTTTCCCCTTGCTCCTGTCTTTTTCTATTGTTCCTGTTTTCTAGTTGTCCCGGTTTTTACCATTCTGCCTGCCCTGAATCTGAGCCTACCTGCCGTTCTGTACCTTGTCACACCGCCTTGGATTATTGACCTCTGCCTGCCCTGACCCTGAGACTGCCTGCTGTTCTGTAGTTTTTGACTCTGATCTGGATTACTGACCTCTGCCTGCACATGACCTGTCGTTTTGTCTGCCCCTGTTCTAGTAATAAATGTTTGTTACTTCGACACTGTCTGCATCTGGGTCTTTCCTAAAACATGATAGTACGAACTGGCCATGACCGACCCAGCAGACTCAGACCAGCTCCACAATGCCGTCTCCATGCAAGGAGCCACCATTGGACGACACAAGGGGTTACTGCAATGTCTTATGGAGGGACCCCATACCCTGGCAGATTGCCATGACCAGGCGTTCGGGAATTTGCTGGAGCAATTCTGCGGATTCCCCACTGGGCAGCGGGTCACACCCGTAATCTCCCAGCTTACCCCAGTGTCCCGAGAACCCTGCTTACCTCCTCCAGAGTGCTAGGCTGGAGATTCCTGAACGTGCCAGCCTTTTCTCTCCCAGTGCTCCCTCATTTTCGAGCTGCAGCCTTCTTCGTTCCCCTTGGACCGCTCGAGGAAAGCGTACATCAAAATGCTGATGTCCGGCAGGGCACTTGCCTGGGCTACGGCGGTGTGGGAGCAACAGTCTGCCATCTGTCTCAGTCTAGAGGAGTTTTTGGCAGAAGTTTGGAAGGTGTTTGATTCTCCGTTGGCTGCTCGTAAGCTGCTCCAGCTACGTCAAGACTCCCGTAGCGTGGCTGGATGTCCGAGTGAACCCGACGTCACCCAAGTTCTCTTGCGAATCACTGAGGGTTGCCGACTCGCCTCCTTCGGAGTCCAGGCACCTGGGCAGGGCTAGATTGACTCCGGTTTAGAGTTTACGCCGACTCCACACCCTGAGCTGTCTATATTGTGGAGCTACGGGACATTTCGTAGCTACCTGCCCATTAAATAAACAGGCTCATCCAGAAGGGGCAAGTACTATGGCGGGCCTTATGGATAACTTTTCCTCTCCCCTTACTCGCACGCCTTTCCATGCCATTCTGCTGTGGGGGAACCAGTGTAAAACTCGGGTACTCATCGACTCTGGGGCCGATGAGAGTTTTTTGGACGCTACCCTGCCGTCTGAGCAGGGAACCAAAGCGAGACAATCCAATTTATGCTGATTGAGTCTCCTCAGGTTCCCATGGTATTGGACGGAGCGGCGACATATTGGAACTTAAGTCCTTTTGTTCACCTGACCTAGAATTCCTTACAATCAAATGCCGACCGCATTATCTACCAAGATAATTATCTTCGATTATATACCCCTCCCCCAAGCAGATACCTTGACGGCCGTGAAAGAACTTCACTGGACTCTATGTAAACTGGAAACCATACATCCTGAGGCTGCATTTATTGGAGCTGGGGATTTTAACAAAGCTAATCTGAGAACAAGGCTTCCTTAACTTCTTAGGGAGCAGCTCCCGAGGTGACGGTTTTGGAGAGCCTGGTGTGCCCAAAGTAAAATGCCTCCCACTCAGGCCCAAAAAATAGGATATGCACATAATTAGGACCATTGGATAGGAAACGCTCTGAAGTTTCTAAGAGTGTTAAGATATTGTCTGTGAGTATAACAGAATGGATATGGCAGGCGAAAACCCAAGGAATTTCTGTCCTGTAAAAAGTGATTTTGACACATTGCCTCATTTGGGAAAAAAATATTGGAGGTGCCACCCTCAAACAATAAAATGTAGTGCTTTCGCCGTAAAGCCTTTTTGAAATCTGACAACGCTGTGATACTGCCAAGAAGCAGAGCTTTTGATGACTATGCAACACTTTGTTATAGATTTTATGGTGATGACTAAATGTTTGTACATCTAAGAAATATTCCATTCTGAAAATGTATGCAATAGAGATTAACTTTGTGTGCAGAAGTGCAACAAGCTGGTATGACTTCATTTAGGGAGTATCTGGGAGAACAAAGAATTCTTTGATTCTACCAGACACATGTGAGAGGCCCCTGCCCTTGAAGACAGGAGGGATAGTTTGCCCAAGTTTGACTTATGTTGCAAAGATTGTGATAAGGAATGAATGGGTATTGTGGGAAGACACTATTTTCTTGGAAAAGGGTGGGGGAGGTGGTGGGAATTTTGTATCTTTGTATTTCAACATTGTACCATATAAAAGACTGTGTACACCTTTTAGAGCTCAGAGCTCTCCCGTGAATAAACAATCTACATTTGACAATTATAGATTGGGCCTCTGTTTGTCTCATTTCAACCAGTATCTTACAAATACTGGGTAACAGACAGAGTTTGTTTAATTGAAGTTCAGTTTGTGAACATTGAGAACAGAATTTCTATAACACACTTGTATATTGATGAATGTTTAATAATTCAACTTTGGGATTTTGAATTTGGCGCCTTGCATTTCACCGGGTAGTGTCGGGAGTGGGGCGCTAGCGCACCACTGCTCCTTAAGAGGTAAATTCTATCAGCATATCAAATGCGCAACAGAGGCTGGTAGCATTCTCTACCATTGCTACTCAAACCTCCGCGATGCATACAAAACCCTCCCCCGCCCTCCTTTCGGCAAATCTGACCATGACTCAATTTTGTTGCTCCCAGCCTATAGACAGAAACTAAAACAGGAAACGCCCGTGCTCAACTGAAAGTGAACCACCGCTTTGATCATGGCAAGCCGACTGGGAACATGACCGAATACAAACAGTGTAGTTATTCCCTCTGCAAGGCAATCAAACAAGCAAAGCATCAGTATAGAGACAAAGTAGAGTCGCAATTCAACAGCTCAAACAGAAGACGTATGTGGCAGGGTCTGAAGTCAATTACGGATTACAAAAAGAAAACCAGCACTGTCACGGACATCGAACGTTTTGCTCCCAGACAAACTAAACTACTTCTTTGCTCGCTTTGAGGACAATACAGTGCCAATGACACGGCCCGCTACCAAAGCCTTTGGGCTCTCCTTCACCGTGAAGGAGTGAGTAAAACACAGCCAATGTGAGTAAAACATTTAAACGTGTTAACCCTCACAAGGCTGCCGGCCCAGGCGGCATCCCTAGCCGCGTCCTCAGACCATGCGCAGACCAGCTGGCTGTGGTGTTTACGGACATATTCAATCAATCCTTATCCCAGGCTGCTGTGCCCACATGCTTCAAGATGGCTACCATTGTTCCTATTCCCAAGAAAGCTAAGGTAACTGAACTAAATGACTATTGCCCTGTAGCACTCACTTCTGTCATCATGAAGTGCTTTGAGAGACTAATCAAGGACCATATCACCTCCACCCTACCTGATACCCTAGACCCACTCTAATTTTCTTACCGCCCCAATACGTCCACAGACGAAGCAATCTCCATCACACTGCACACTGCCCTATCCCATCTGGACAAGAGGAATACCTATGTAAGAATGCTGTTCATTGACTACAGCTCAGCATTTAACACCATAGTACCCTCCAAACCCATCATTAAGCTTGAGACCCCGCCCTGTGCAACTGGGTCCTGGACTTTCAGACTGGCCGCCCCCAGGTGGTGAGGGTAGGAAACAACATCTCCACCCCGCTGATCCTCAACACGTTTGTTTGTTCCAAGATGGCGTAGCAGTCGGACGTGTATTTTGTCTTGTCCCGTCCTGTCCCGTGAAAACATTGTTTTTATAATTTTTATATATTTTCTTCACATATATTTTTATATATGCTTTCTAAAATTCAACTTCAAAACACTCGCCTGCAACCTGCCTCACCCAATGTGGTGCGGATCTGTGTTTTTTTTTGTGTTTTTTTTTCAAGTAGTATTCCACCTCGAATCCGGAGTCGCCCAACAAATGCTAGCCAGCTCACTAGCTAACGTTAGGATTTAGCTTACCATTGCTAGCGGGCATCAGCTAACCTTTAGCTCGGAAAAGCTCTCGCCGTTCGTATAACGCGACTCAAACCAGAGCTTACCGGATCTATTTTTTTCTTTCCATATCCCCGGATTCCTACCGCAAGTTGGACATTTTTCACCTGGATCTTGCTAGCTAGCTGCTACCCGAGTGACTATTGGCTAACGTCGGTCCCGGAGCAGTGCTCCAATTAGCCCGGAGCTAGCCTATGCTAAGCCCATCTTCCGACGAGCTGAAGAGTCCCTTCAGCCACTCCTGGGCTACAACACCTACCCGGACCCGTTTCTACTGCCGCTGCAGAGCCCCACCGGGCCTTCACGACTGGACTACCGATGTTATCCGCCCGAGTGGGTTATTCAACTGGCCCTCCGTTGCGACATCACCTGAACGCCCATCAGCTAAATGCGGCCTGCTAACGTTTGCTGTCTAGAGCATATCGGCTGCTAGCTAAACAGGTCCATCGGACAATTTCTTGGGCCACTACCTATTTTGCCAATTGGACTGGTCCCCTTCACCACACGGAACCCCACTAACCCATCACGACTGGTCTACCGACGGAAACGCACGAGGAGGCTATATACAGACTTCCTCCGTCTTTGTTAGCCGGCCTGCTAGCCTTTGCTAGCTTGCTGTCCCCGGCTAGCTGTCTGAATCGCCGTGTCCCCAACCAGCCTCACTGGACCTTAATGATCACTCGGCTAAGCATGCCTCTCCTCAATGTCAATATGCCTTGTCCATTGCTGTTCTGGTTAGTGTTTATTGTCTTATTTCACTGTAGAGCCTCTAGCCCTGCTCAATGTGCCTTATCCAACCCTTTAGTTCCACCTCCCACACATTTCAAACTGAATTGGTCCACCCACACAGACAGCGTGGTGAAGAAAGCGCAACAGCGCCTCTTCAACCTCAGGAGGCTGAAGAAATTCGGCTTGTCACCAAAATCACTCACAAACTTTTACAAACTTTTACAGATGCACAATCGAGAGCATCCTGTCGGGCTGTATCACTGCCTGGTACGGCAACTGCTCCGCCCACAACCGTAAGGCTCTCCAGAGGGTAGTGAGGACTGCACAGCGCATCACCGGGGGTAAACTACCTGCTCTTCAGGACACCTACACCACCCGATGTCACAGGAAGGCCAAAAAGATCATCAAGGACAACAACCACCCGAGCCACTGCCTGTTCACCCCGCTATCATCCAGAAGGCGAGGTCAGTACAGGTGCATCAAAGCTGGGACCGAGAGACTGAAAAACAGCTTCTACCTCAAGGCCATCAGACTGTTAAACAGCCATCACTAACATTGAGTGGCTGCTGCCAACATACTGACTTAAATCTCTAGCCACTTTAAACATAGGAATTGGATGTAACAATGTATCACTAGCCACTTTAAACAATTTTGTATATAATGTTTACGTATCCGACATACTCATATCAAATGTATACACAGTACTCTAAACCATCTACTGTATCTTGCCTATGCCGTCCGGCCATCGACCCAAATCTCTAGCCACTTTAATAATTATAATTGGATGAAATAATGTATCACTAGCCACTTTAAACAATGCCATTTATATAATGTTTACATATCCTACATTACTCATCTCATATGTATATATATGTGTATATACTGTACTCCGTACCATCTACTGCATCTTGCCTATGCCGGTCAGCCATCGCTCATCCATATATTTATATGTACATACTCGTATTCATTCCTTTACTCTTGTGTGTATAAGGTAGTTGTTGTGAATTTGTTTACTTGTTAGATACTAGATTACTTGTTAGATACTACTGCATGGTTGGAACTAGAAGCACAAGCATTCCGCTACACTCGCATTAACATCTGCTAACCATGTGTATGTGACAAATAAAATTTGATTTGATTTGATGTGATGACATCACCTGGTTTAAATGTTTCTAGAGACAATATCTCTTTCATCATCACTCAATGCCTAGGTTTACCTCTACTGTATTCACGTCCTACCATACCTTTGTCTGTACATTATGCCTTTAATCTATTTTATCGCCCCCTGAAACCAGTTATTTTTACTCTCTGTTCAAGACGTCCTAGATGACCAGTCATTATAGCCTTTAGCCGTACCCTTATCCTACTCCTCCTCTGTTCCTCTGGTGACATAGAGGTTAATCCAGGCACTGCAGTGCCTAGCTCCACTCCTATTCCCCAGGCGCTCTCATTTGTTGATTTCTGCAACCGTAAAAGCCTTGGTTTCATGCATATTAACATTAGAAGCCTCCTCCCTAAGTTTGTTTTATTCACTGCTTTAACACACTCTGCCAACCCGGATGTCCTAGCCGTGTCTGAATCCTGGCTTAGGAAGACCACCAAAAACGCTGAAATCTCCATCCCTAACTACAACATTTTCAGAAAGGGGGCGGTGTTGCAATCTACTGCAGAGATGGCCTGCAGAGTTCTGTCATACTATCCAGGTCTGTACCCAAACAATTTGAACTTTTACTTTTAAAAATCTGCCTTTCTAGAAACAAGTCTCTCACTGTTGCCGCTTGCTATAGACCACCCTCTGCCCCCAGCTGTGCTCTGGACACCATATGTGAACCGATTGCCCCCCATCTATCTTCAGAGTTCGTGCTGCTAGGTGACCTAAACTGGGACATGCTTAACACCCCGGCCCTCACACAAATCATCAATGAACCTATTAGGTATAATCCCAAAGTCGTAAACACGGCACCCTCATAGATGTCATCCTAACTAACTTGCCCTCCAAATACACCTCTGATGTTTTCAACCAAGATCTCAGTGATCACTGCCTCATTGCCTGCATCCGTAATGGGTTTGCGGTCAAACGACCACCCCTTGTTACTGTCAAACTTTCCCTAAAACACTTCAGCGAGCTCCCGTCTTGGTTCATCCTGACCTGTCCCGCCAGTTCGTGGTGGAGGCCGATGCTTCGGATGTTGGAGCGGGGGCGATCCTGTCCCAGGGTTCTGCCCTGGACCTCAAGTTACATCCCTGCGCCTTCTTCTCCCATCGCCTCAATGCCACAGAGAAGAACTACGATTTGGGGAATTGTGAGCTTCTCGTAGTGAAGAAGGAGTGGAAGCACTGGCTGGAGGGGGCGGAACATCCGTTCATTGTGTGGACCGACCACAAGAACCTGGAATAACTCCGCACTGCCAAGCATCTTAATTCCAGGCAAGCTAGGTGTGCCCTGCTCTTCACCCTCTCCTACCGACCAGGATCCAAGAACATCAAGACAGATGCGCTGTAATGCCGCGGCTACACCCTCGAAACCTGAGACCATCCTTCCCACCTCGTGTCTGGCGACGGCACTCAGCTGGGGTATAGGGAAGCAAGTCCATGGGGGGGTGCTGACTGGCTGTCCCATGAGGATGACTAATACACCTTTTCCACAGAACAGGTTGTCCCTGCAAGGAATGGAGGAAGACATGGTTAAGTATTTAAGTATTGTGTCACCCTTAACAGTGTTCTTAAGGCTCTTTTCCCCCGGGTGAAGGCATCTTTGCCCGAACTTGTCAGGTGGACCTGAGCACTATTTGAACCCAGGTGATTTCGTGGTGGTCCAAGTTCCAAGTTCTTCTGACCATCACCACCGCGGAAACCTGACAGAGAGTGAGATGAGTCCTGAGTCAAAGGGACCAACGCAGGCCCGGAGTAGTGTCCCAGAAGAGGGTGAGATGAATCCTGAGCCAGGATTGATCACCTGATCACAATAATCACCTAATCATGATCTTCAGTTTAGAATGCAATTTTATTAACTCTAATAATGCAACATCTTAGTAATTTGAAGAAATAAAGGTTTCAATACAAGGTCACATGACAAACAGAGGGATTGAGCCTTGGGACTGATATTTTATATTAGTGGCTGCCATCTGGTGTTTGGTTTATAGATTAGCTTCGTGGACCAATAGATAAGCCGCCAGTGAAAGTCAGTGGTACTCACTGAAAATTGGATATGGATGATTGTTTTTGACTATTTCCAATTATTATTTCTCAATTCGATATTACAGTGATTTAAATAAGAAGGCAACGTCATCTAAAACAAACATCTGTTTCCATTACGTGGAAACCTGTGCAAAATTTAAGTAGATCCAAGTAAATGTTTTTGGTACTGAATATTGAGCTGATAAGTCAGCACCAACTTTTTGAAGGCCTTAGCGGATTTGTTAAACAACAGGTTTGATATTTTGACTAGTTGATGTCCCAGGGACAGTTAGTACAGAACAGGTCAATGCAACCCAATTGTGGTAAGAGCTATGGAAACAATGGTTAAACCTTGAGAGATTTATTTACCTCTTGGTCTACAGATACCTTGTGTATACTGTATGTGTGTATTTTTGGATAGATTCACTCCCGTTGATAGAAGTATAATCTTGCCTGTAGATTTTTGCATTATTATGATGATGGTATTACCATGAATGAAATTGTGTAATGAAGCATGTGTGTAACTGTATGACTTACTAGTTAGATTGTACAACTCAATTTCGCTTACTTTAATAAAAGTATAGAACCTCCTTTGATAGTTTAAGCTATAATCTAATGATTACCTTAACATGTTACAATAATTATAACAGAGTGATAAAAGGAAGGAATGTGAGGGAACATTTTGTTGTCTGAAGAGATAACATTGAATTGTAAACAGCATCTTCTCTCACTCTATCTTGGTTCGTGCAGATGACTGTGACCTTCTCCTCAGACCAGACCAGTTGGTAGTACGCCCATTGTTCTGGGAACCAAAAGGATGATCTCAGTTTCAAGGTCATGGCTTAGAGAGAAGAATCCTCGTCGGTCACATGCAGGAACCAACATTAATAATGAATTATGAATGATGTAAATCATGCTTATATGACTTGTTTGTGTAGCAGCACATAAGGACTGAGAGGGAACACCCTTTCAGAGTTTTCATCAAGCTGGGATTGAGTTTGTGAACCATTCCGGCCATGATAATAAAGATTGATTCATTTACATTGAGTTTAGAGAGTCCTTAGTGGTGAATGACAATGTCATTGACAAAAAAATAAGTCTGTGTGATTTGAACGAGCCAGTCTTTATAATTCAGGTAGAGACAACATTATAACACACACACAAACTTTGCGATAGCATTATTACCATACTAAGCACTGTTATCACATACCCCTATGAATACTAAACATCTGTTTGTCTTCAGAAGAGGATCAGGGAGAAAATCAATATGACAAATATTTACCCAGAATGCATCGATATGAGTTGGAGAAGAACTTAGTTTGATTTAAGTGGAGTCAGTGTTTCTCTTACTCAGCCGAAAACACAGAACCGTCAAGGTAAATCAAAGATATTTTCTTGGCCATCAATACACACACACAAACACCCACACACACCCATCCTCTGTATCAGTTAAGGATGGATGACCCTAAGGTTTAAATTAGGTTTCTATAGAAACAGGATCAGTTCCTTGTCTTATCTTGGACAGGGGATGACATTGAGGCTGGCATTGGGAATGGTATTAAGGATGGTACTATGGATGATATTGGGACTTGTGTTGTGGATGGTATTGGGGATGGTATTGTGGATGGTATTGGGGATTGTATTGGGGCTGGTATTGTGGATGGTATTGTGGATGGTATTGGGGCTGGTATTGTGGATGCTATTTGAGCTGGTATTGGGGATTATGGTATTGGGGATGGTATTGTGGCTGGTATTGGGGCTGGTATTAAGGCTGGTATTGTGGATGGTATTGGGGGTGGTATTGGGGATAGTATTGGGGATGGTATTGTGGATGGTATTGGGGCTGGTAATGGGGATGGTATTGGGACTGGTATTGGGGATGGTGTTGTGACTGGTATTGTGGATGGTATTGTGGATGGTATTGGGGATGGTATTGGGGTTGGTATTGTGGATGGTATTGGGGATTGTTTTGGGACTGGTAATGGGGATTGTATTTGGACTGGTATTGGGGATGGTATTGTGGATGGTATTGTGGATGGTATTGGGGATTGTTTTGGGACTGGTAATGGGGGATTGTATTGGGACTGGTATTGGGGATGGTATTGGGGATAGTATTGTGGATGGTATTGTGGATGGTATTGGGGATGGTATTGTGGCTGGTATTGGGACTGGTATTGTAGATGGTATTGTGGATGGTATTGTGGATGGTAATGGGGCTGGTATTAAGGCTGGTATTGTGGATGGTATTGGGCGTGGTATTGGGGATAGTATTGTGGATGGTATTGTGGATGGTATTGGGGCTGGTATTGTGGATGGTAATGGGACTGGTATTGGGGGTGGTATTGTGACTGGTATTGTGGATGGTATTGGGGCTGGTATTGTGGATGGTATTGGGACTGGTATTGGGGGTGGTATTGTGACTGGTATTGTGGATGGTATTGTGGATGGTATTGGGGATGGTATTGGGGTTGGTATTGTGGATGGTATTGGGGATTGTTTTGGGACTGGTAATGGGGATTGTATTGGGACTGGTATTGTGGATGGTATTGTGTGGATGGTACTGGGGGCTGGTATTGGGGGATGGTATTGGGGATGGTATTGTGGATGGTATTGGGGATTGTTTGGGACTGGTAATGGGGATTGTATGGGACTGGTATTGGGGATGGTATTGGGGATAGTATTGTGGATGGTATTGTGGATGGTATTGGGGATTGTTTTGGGACTGGTAATGGGGATTGTATTGGGACTGGTATTGGGGATGGTATTGGGGATAGTATTGTGGATGGTATTGTGGATGGTATTGGGGATTTTATTGAGACTGGTATTGGGGATGGTATTGTGGATGGTATTGGGGCTGGTATTGTGGATGGTACTGGGGCTGGTATTGTGGATGCTATTTGAGCTTGTATTGGGGATGGTATTAGGGCTGGTATTGGGGCTGGTATAGGGGCTGGTATTGGGGCTGGCATTGGGGCTGGTATTGTGGATGGTACTGGGGCTGGTATTGTGGATGCTATTTGAGCTGGTATTGGGGATGGTATTAGGGCTGGTATTGGGGCTGGTATAGGGGCTGGTATTGGGGCTGGTATTGGGGATGGTATTAGGGCTGGTATTGGGGCTGGTAATGGGGCTGGTATTGGGGGCTGGTATTGTGTGGATGGTGTTGTGGATGGGTATTGGGGCTGGTATTGTGGATGCTATTTGAGCTGGTATTGGGGATGGTATTAGGGCTGGTAATGGGGCTGGTTTAGGGGCTGGTATTGGGGCTGGTATTGTGGATGGTATTGTGGATGGTATTGGGGCTGGTATTGTGGATGCTATTTGAGCTGGTATTGGGGATGGTATTAGGGCTGGTATTGGGGCTGGTATAGGTGCTGGTATTGGGGCTGGCATTGGGGATGGTATTGGGGATGGTATTGTGGATGGTATTGTGGATGGTATTGGGGGTGGTATTGTGGATGGTATTGGGGGTGGTATTGTGGATGGTATTGGGGGTGGTATTGGGGATAGTATTGTGGATGGTATTGGGGATTGTATTGAGACTGGTATTGTGGATGGTATTAGGGATGGTATTGTGGATGGTATTGTGGATGGTATTGGGGCTGGTATTGTGGATGCTATTTGAGCTGGTATTGCGGATGGTATTGGGGATGGTATTGTGGCTGGTATTGGGGCTGGTATTGTAGATGGTATTGTGGATGGTATTGTAGATGGTAATGGGGCTGGTATTAAGGCTGGTATTGTGGATGGTATTGGGGGTGGTATTGGGGATAGTATTGTGGATGGTGTTGTGGATGGTATTGGGGCTGGTATTGTGGATGGTATTGGGACTGGTATTGGGGGTGGTATTGTGACTGGTATTGTGGATGGTATTGGGGATGGTATTGGGGTTGGTATTGTGGATGGTATTGGGGATGGTATTGGGGTTGGTATTGTGGATGGTATTGGGGATTGTTTTGGGACTGGTAATGGGGATTGTATTGGGACTGGTATTGTGGATGGTATTGTGGATGGTATTGGGGCTGGTATTGGGGCTGGCATTGGGGGTAGTATTGGGGATGGTATTGTGGATGGTATTGGGGATGGTATTGGGGATTGTATTGGGACTGGTATTGGGGATGGTATTGGGGATAGTATTGTGGATGGTATTTGGGATTTTATTGAGACTGGTATTGGGGATGGTATTGGGGATGGTATTGTGGATGGTATTGTGGATGATATTGTGGATGGAATTGGGACTGGTACTGTGGATGGTATTGTGGTTGGGATTGGGGCTGGTATTGTGGATGGTACTGGGGCTGGTATTGGGGCTGGTATTGTGGATGGTATTGGGGCTGGTATTGTGGACGCTATTTGAGCTGGTATTGGGGCTGGTATTGGGGCTGGTATAGGGGCTGGTATTGGGGCTGGCATTGGGGATGGTATTGGGGATGGTATGTGGATGGTATTGGGGCTGGTATTGTGGATGGTATTAGGGCTGGTATTGGGGCTGGTAATGGGGCTGGTATTGGGGCTGGTATTGTGGATGGTATTGTGGATGGAATTGGGGCTGGTATTGTGGATGCTATTTGAGCTGGTATTGGGGATGGTATTAGGGCTGGTATTGGGGCTGGTATAGGGGCTGGTATTGGGGCTGGCATTGGGGATGGTATTGGGGATGGTATTGGGGATGGTATTGGGGCTGGTATTGTAGATGGTATTGTGGATGGTATTGGGGGTTGTATTGTGGATGGTATTGGGGGTGGTATTGGGGATAGTATTGTGGATGGTTTTGGGGATTGTATTGAGACTGGTATTGTGGATGGTATTGGGGATGGTATTGTGGATGGTATTGGGGATTGTTTTGAGACTGGTATTGGGGATGGTATTGTGGATGGTATTGGGGCTGGTATTGTGGATGGTATTGTGGATGGTATTGTGGATGGTATTGGGGCTGGTATTGTGGATGCTATTTGAGCTGGTATTGGGGATGGTATTGGGGATGGTATTGTGGCTGGTATTGGGGCTGGTATTGTAGATGGTATTGTGGATGGTATTGTGGATGGTAATGGGGCTGGTATTAAGGCTGGTATTGTGGATGGTATTGGGGGTGGTATTTGGGATAGTATTGGGGATGGTATTGTGGATGGTATTGGGGATTGTTTTGAGACTGGTATTGGGGATGGTATTGTGGATGGTATTGGGGCTGGTATTGTGGATGGTATTGTGGATGGTATTGTGGATGGTATTGGGGCTGGTATTGTGGATGCTATTTGAGCTGGTATTGGGGATGGTATTGGGGATGGTATTGTGGCTGGTATTGGGGCTGGTATTGTAGATGGTATTGTGGATGGTATTGTGGATGGTAATGGGGCTGGTATTAAGGCTGGTATTGTGGATGGTATTGGGGGTGGTATTTGGGATAGTATTGTGGATGGTATTGTGGATGGTATTGGTGCTGGTATTGTGGATGGTATTGGGACTGGTATTGGGGGTGGTATTGTGACTGGTATTGTGGATGGTATTGGGGATGGTATTGGGGATTGTTTTGGGACTGGTAATGGGGATTGTATTGGGACTGGTATTGTGGATGGTATTGTGGATGGTATTGGGGCTGGTATTGGGGCTGGCATTGGGGGTAGTATTGTGGATGGTATTGTGGATGGTATTGGGGATTGTTTTGGGACTGGTAATGGGGATTGTATTGGGACTGGTATTGGGGATGGTATTGGGGATAGTATTGTGGATGGTATTGGGGACTTTATTGAGACTGGTATTGGGGATGGTATTGTGGATGGTATTGGGGCTGGTATTGTGGATGGTACTGGGGCTGGTATTGTGGATGCTATTTGAGCTGGTATTGGGGATGGTATTAGGGCTGGTATTGGGGCTGGTATAGGGGCTGGTATTGGGGCTGGCATTGGGGATGGTATTGTGGATGGTACTGGGGCTGGTATTGTGGATGCTATTTGAGCTGGTATTGGGGATGGTATTAGGGCTGGTATTGGGGCTGGTATAGGGGCTGGTATTGGGGCTGGTATTGGGGATGGTATTGGGGATGGTATTGTGGATGGTATTGGGGCTGGTATTGTGGATGGTATTGTGGATGGTATTGGGGCTGGTATTGTGGATGGTATTGTGGATGGTATTGGGGCTGGTATTGTGGATGGTAATGGGGGTGGTATTGGGGATGCTATTTGAGCTGGTATTGGGGATGGTATTAGGGCTGGTATTGGGGCTGGTATAGGGGCTGGTATTGGGGCTGGCATTGGGGATGGTATTGTGGATGGTACTGGGGCTGGTATTGTGGATGCTATTTGAGCTGGTATTGGGGATGGTATTAGGGCTGGTATTGGGGCTGGTATAGGGGCTGGTATTGGGGCTGGTATTGGGGATGGTATTGGGGATGGTATTGTGGATGGGTATTGGGGCTGGTATTGTGGATGGTATTGTGGATGGTATTGGGGCTGGTATTGTGGATGGTATTGTGGATGGTATTGGGGCTGGTATTGTGGATGGTAATGGGGGTGGTATTGGGGATAGTATTGTGGATGGTATTGGGGATAGTATTGTGGATGGTATTGGAGATAGTATTGAGACTGGTATTGGGGCTGGTATTGGGGGTGGTATTGTGACTGGTATTGTGGATGGTATTGGGGCTGGTATTGGGGTTGGTATTGTGGATGGTATTGGGGCTGGTATTGGGGATGGTATTGGGGTTGGTATTGTGGATGGTATTGTGGATGGTATTGGGGATTGTTTTGGGACTGGTAATGGGGATTGTATTGGGACTGGTATTGGGGATGGTATTGTGGATGGTATTGTGGATGGTATTGTGGATGGTTTTGGGAATGGTATTGTGGATGGTATTGTGGATTGTATTGGGACTGGTATTGTGGATGGTATTGTGGATGGTATTGGGGCTGGTATTGGGGCTGGCATTGGGGGTAGTTTTGGGGATGGTATTGTGGATGGTATTGTGGATGGTTTTGGGAATGGTATTGTGGATGGTATTGTGGATTGTATTGGGACTGGTATTGTGGATGGTATTGTGGATGGTATTGGGGCTGGTATTGGGGCTGGCATTGGGGGTAGTTTTGGGGATGGTATTGTGGATGGTATTGTGGATGGTAATGGGGATTGTTTTGGGACTGGTAATGGGGATTGTATTTTGACTGGTATTGGGGATGGTATTGTGGATGGTATTGTGGCTGGTATTGTGGATGGTATTGTGGAGGGTTTTGGGAATGGTTTTGTGGATGGTATTGTGGATGGTATTGTGGATTGTATTGGGACTGGTATTGTGGATGGTATTGTGGATGGTATTGGGGCTGGTATTGGAGCTGGCATTGGGGGTAGTATTGGGGATGGTATTGTGGATGGTATTGTGCATGTTATTGGGGATGGTGTTTTGGATTGTATTGTGGATGGTGTTGTGGATAATATTGTGGATGGTATTGGGGATGGTATTGGGGATGGTATTGTGGGTGGTATTGGGACTGGTATTGTTGATGGTATTGTGGATGGTATTGTGGATGGTATTGGGGATGGTATTGGGGATGGTTTGGGACTGGTATTGTTGATGGTATTGTGGATGGTATTGTGGATGGTATTGGGGATGGTATTGGGGCTGGTATTGTGGATGGTATTGTGGATGATATTGTGGATGGTATTGGGGATGGTATTGTTTTTTAATCATGGCCAATTGTCTCTTAACATGGGCCTAGTCAACATATTGATCCTCTTCTCTTGGCAATGAAACAATGGACAAACACACATTTCCTATTGGGCCCCTGTTCCTGGCAGTGGCCCTGCTGTCCTTATTTGTCTCATCAAGGGGAAGTTATTGCCAAAGACATCCTTTCTAATTGAGGCAGTGTGTTCGATAATGATGATTTACACCACAGAGGAAGAGAGGGAGATTGTGTGTGTGTCTGTGTGTGTGTTTGAGCGTGTGTGAGTGTGTGCATGTGTGGGTGTGTGTGTATATGTGCCCTTTGGACTTTCCCTTATTAGCTAGGTAACAAGCTCTGATTAGTATTCTGCTCTTATCACGACCTTGCTGAACCCATAAATACAGCAGCCCCTTTATAACAACTAGCTCTCACAGTCTCACGTCAGAATTAGACATTCGTGTTTCTCAAACGTCTAATTTCTAAGTTGTTGCAAATGTCAGATTTCTAAGTGTTTAAGGTTCAGTTTAGACATTAACTCAGAATTGTGAAGGTTAGAGTTAAGTTTAGGCAGTAACTCAGAATTGTGAAGGTTAGAGTTAAGTTTAGACATTAACTCAGAATTGTGAAGGTTAGAGTTAAGTTTAAGTATTAACTCCGAAATGTTAAGTTTAGGCATTAACTCTGAATGGTTAAGGTTTGGGATACTAGGCTTTGTAATCAGAGGCTGGTATTGAAGTTAAATGTGCTCACTGTTGCCCCTAGTGTCCTGTTTCCACTTCCTCTCCTGACGTCCTCAGACATGGATGGACGTCGAATACTGACTTCTATCACGGGTGACCTGCTGCTCTATACAGCATTGGATAAGTAACCTATCTGATCTACACGCACACACAAACATTTACACACAGACAAAGACACGCATATTCTCTGTCTATACAGCCTATGACAAGTAATCTCTCTGCTTTACACTGCAACCAACCTCTCATTATATTCAGCACCTATCTATAATAATAGGATCTCTATGTTCAGCACTATATATCATACCCGTTATGCCATGTGATTTCAAGGTGATAGTCGTGAACAGGATATTACAGCATTGAAAACACTGAACTTTTGGCCAGGTTGTAAAACTGGTAAGGCAAGGACTTATATTCATCTCTCTGTCTCTCTCTTTCTCTCTAGGGGATTCTCAATGAAACACGCGCACGCACACAAACTGGTTTAATTCAGCTCCCCATCCATGTTCTGTTCATAGTAAGATCCTGTCCCCTGGTCTGTCCATAGTAAGATCTTGTCCCCTGGTCTGTCCATAGTAAGATCCTGTCCCCTGGTCTGTCCATAGTAAGATCCTGTCCCCTGGTCTGTCCATAGTAAGATCCTGTCCCCTGGTCTGTCCATAGTAAGATCCTGTCCCCTGGTCTGTCCATAGTAAGATCCTGTCCCCTGGTCTGTCCATAGTACGGTCATGTCCCCTGGTCTGTCCATAGTACGATCCTGTCCTCTGGTCT
Source organism: Brachymystax lenok tsinlingensis (assembly GCA_030435695.1). Classification (NCBI taxonomy): domain Eukaryota; kingdom Metazoa; phylum Chordata; class Actinopteri; order Salmoniformes; family Salmonidae; genus Brachymystax; species Brachymystax lenok. The sequence continues at coordinate 27,664,898 of CM059784.1, read as the reverse complement.
GTCCATAGTACGATCCTGTCCTCTGGTCTGTCCATAGTAAGGTCCTGTCCCTTGGTCTGTCCATAGTACAGTCCTGTCCCATGTTCAGTAGAGCTGACATGTTACAGGGGATTACTTCCCACTAGCCAACTGTAGAAATGTATTATTTTGATCACAGACTTACAAATTAAAATTGGAATTCACACAATGAAAAATTAATAACTACTTTCCGGGGTTTCAAAGAGAATGTGGTAAGGGTTTCTTATACAGGGTTGAATAACTACTTTCCAGGGTTTCAAAGAGAATGTGGTAAGGGTTTCTTATACAGGGTTGAATAACTACTTTCCAGGGTTTCAAAGAGAATGGTGGTAAGGGTTTCTTATACAGGGTTGGCCTTAGACCAGGTTCAGCAGAGCTGCCCTCTACTTCCCTGTTCTTTCAGAGGAACAAGTTTTGCTCCTCAGTTTGAGTGTAGAGTGTTAGTAATGACCTTCATGTTGGAAAGACAAACTCGTTTAGGAAGGAGGTGTGTATCAAATCAAAATCAAATGAAACTTTATTTGCCACATGCGCCGAATACAGTGTAGACTTGTGTAGACTTTACAGTGAAATGCTTACTTACAAGCCCTTAACTAACAGTGCAGCTCAAGATTAACAAAATATTTACCAAGTAAGCTAAAATAAAAAGTAATAATAAGAAGTAACACAATAAGAATAACAACAACGTGGCTATATACAGGGGTCACCGCTACCGAGTCAGTGTGAGTGAGTGAGTGAGTAGTGAGTGAGTGAGTGAGTGAGTGAGTGAGTGAGTGAGTGAGTGAGTGAGTGAGTGAGTGAGTGAGTGAGTGAGTGAGTGACCACAGGAAAGATAACAGTAAAGATAGCTACTGGCTGGTGAATTGATATGATGGGATAGATAACAGTAAAGTTAACTACTGGCTGGTGATTTGATATGACTATGGGATAGATAACAGTAAAGTTAGCTACTGGCTGGTGAATTGATAGGATTACAGGATAGATAACAGTAGAGTTAGCTACTGGCTAGTGAATTGATATGACTAGGATAGATAACAGTAAAGTTAGCTACTGGCTAGTGAATTGATATGACTATGGGATAGATAACAGTAAAGTTAGCTACTGGCTGGTGAATTGATATGACTATGGGATAGATAACAGTAAAGTTAGCTACTGGCTGGTGAATTGATATGACTATGGGATAGATAACAGTAAAGTTAGCTACTGGCTGGTGAATTGATAGGATTACAGGATAGATAACAGTAAAGTTAGCTACTGGCTGGTGAATTGATATGACTATGGGATAGATAACAGTAAAGTTAGCTACTGGCTAGTGAATTGATATGACTATGGGATAGATAACAGTAGAGTTAGCTACTGGCTGGTGAATTGATATGACTATGGGATAGATAACAGTAAAGTTAGCTACTGGCTGGTGAATTGATAGGATTACAGGATAGATAACAGTAAAGTTAGCTACTGGCTGGTGAATTGATATGACTATGGGATAGATAATAGTAAAATTAGCTACTAGCTAGTGAATTGATAGGATTACAGGATAGATAACAGTAAAGTTAGCTACTGGCTGGTGAATTGATATGACTATGGGATAGATAACAGTAAAGTTAGCTACTGGCTGGTGAATTGATAGGATTACAGGATAGATAACAGTAAAGTTAGCTACTGGCTGGTGAATTGATATGACTATGGGATAGATAATAGTAAAATTAGCTACTAGCTAGTGAATTGATAGGATTACAGGATAGATAACAGTAAAGTTAGCTACTAGCTAGTTAATTGATATGACTATGGGATAGATAACAGTAAAGTTAGCTACTGGCTAGTGAATTGATATGACTATGGTATAGATAATAGTAAAATTAGCTACTGGCTGGTGAATTGATAGGATTACAGGATAGATAACAGTAAATCTACCTACTGGCTGGTGAATTTATATGACTACGGGACAGATAACAGCTGGCAGTGGGAGGAGTGTTACAGAGTCACAGTTTGAGTGTCAGTGGAGATAAAGTCTGAAAGTTTACACACGCACACACACGTTTCTCATCATAATTACACTGCTGAGCATCTCTCTCTCTCTCTCTCTCTTTTTCACTTTCTCACCTGCTCTCTCTCTGGCAGTGGATCTCTCTTCTTTCCTCTCATCCCTTCTCCTCTCCTCTTAGCCTTGGTCCATTTCCAGAGATGGATTCACTTTCTCTCTCACTCTTACTTCCTTCTTCCATTCCCACTCTCTCTCTTTTGGTCTCTCCCTCTCTCTCTCTCTTACTCTCTCAGTCTCTCTCTCTCTCTCTCTTACTCTCTCAGTCTCTCTCTCTCTCTCTCTCTCTCTCTCTCTCTCTCTCTCTCTCTCTCTCTCTCTCTCTCTCTCTCTCTCTCTCTCTCTCTCTGCATGCTGGGAGTGTTGGTGCATGCTGGGAATTGTGTGAGTGAGTGCGTGGCAGTGTTGTGAAGAGTTAGATATCCTGGGTTTTCTTTCGATTTTCCTTTTCTTCTGTGCATGATTAAGGTTATTATTTTTATTTACTTGTTGTGGTAGAATTAATTATATTGTTTTTTTCGTGTCGAAACTACCCTGACATTGGCGGGGATGGCTACCCGAATGGGGACGCCGTCCTGTCACTTCGGCACGGCTTTAGGTGTGTTACTGAAGCTACTGTCACGGTGGAGGAGTTTCTGGTCGCCGTAGGAGAGAAGGTAGGATATGAGAATATTGCTTATGCGTCACGGATGAATAAAGCGGTGGTGGTTTTCTTAAAGAAGAGCGTCTTGTTGATCGTATGGTTGAGCATGGCGTACTTCTTAAAGGAATGTTTATTCAAATCACGCCGCTTTTTTTCTCCGTCAACAAGGGTAACGATTTCAAATGTACCGCCGTTTATTCCCAATGAGCTATTGGAGCGCGAGTTATTGCGGGTTTGGGAAGTTTGCAAGCTCAATTAAGATTGTCCTGTTGGGTTGCAAACACCTGGCGTTGAAACAGGTTATGTCGTTTCGGCGACAGGTGTTTATGTTTTTGGATTCTCCGGAGCAGACTTTGGAGTTATCGTTTAAAGTTAAGTATGACAACAGACTGTATATGGTTTATGCTAGTACGGGTAGTCAACGGTGTTTTGAGTGTGGGGATGTTGGCCATAAGCGACATGCTTGCCCGAAAAGGGAGAAGGCGGAGGGAGGGGGCGCAGGTGGTCCTCTTAACGCCTGAGCCCACTGATGTAGGGAGAGGTGGGCTGACAGCGGTAGAGCAGCCACAAGCACCTGTTGCTGAGGAACAAGTTGTCCGTGTTGAGGGAACTGTTTTCCAGCGTGTACCAGAGGGAAATGTTATGCATCAGGAAAATATAGCTATAGAAACTACGGATGGATCTGAAGAGACTCTTTCCTCAAACCGGTGAGGAGTTGGCCAGTATGAGTGCTGGGCACAGGAGGGGGTCTCATGTGGAGCTAGGCTCCCAGGTAGTGGAGGAGATGCCCACTATGAGTAATGGTGTACAGGAGGGGGGTTCCATGTGGAGCTAGGCTCCCAGGTAGTGGAGGAGATGCCCACTATGAGTAATGGTGTACAGGAGGGGGGTTCATGTGGAGCTAGGCTCCCAGGTAGTGGAGGAGATGCCCACTACGAGCAATGGGGCACAGGAGGGGCTCATGTGAGCCAGGCTCCCAGGTAGTGGAGGAGATGCCTGGTACGAGTGATGGGGTGCAAGTAGGGAGTGTTGAGGGGGATGTGGTAGAGGGACTCAGGGGTCTGTGGCCTCAGCTGAGGAGGATCAGGAGAAGGATATGGATATCTCTGTTGATACGGAAGCAGCTGGTGAGGACTCAATTTATAATCTAGAGGAGATAAATGGGTTCCTGGATCAGACTTTTGGGAAATCTGTCAAATTGGCAGATTTTTTGACGTTGATAAGTTTGTGAGGTCAGCTGTGATGTTACAGAAGACGGTGGGGTTAGACCAGTTGAGTGAGAAGAAGCGCCGCTTGAGGAAATTTGTTACTGCTGTCACAGCAGCAAAAGGCACTGGGAAACGTGGATTGGTTAAGAGAAAATTTAAATAATGATGATGATCATGCCTCATAGGGTGTTTTTCTTCTCTTTGGTTTCTCTGTGGTTTCTTCTGCTTTTCCTTTCTCTTCTATATGGAGGTACTAAGGGTAGGTTCTCTCAATATTAATGGGGGAAGGGACAGGAATAAGAGGGCTTGGGTATTAGAAGTACAAAACAGAAAAGGCTTCAAGTGTAGTTTTTCTGCAGGAGACACATAGTGATGAGGCTAATGAGGTTGATCAGTATGTGGTGGAGGCAGCATATACTCAGTCATGGTACTAATTTCAGTGCTGGGGTGGCAATCTTGTTTTCCTCAGGCTTAGGGGTGACTGTGGTATCTACAACAGAGATTGTCAAGGGCCGGGTTTTATTGGTCAAGGTGGATATAATGGGTTTCTTGTTTGTTTTTTTGAATGTATATGCTCCTAATGAGGGCACAGAGCGTATTGGTTATATATTTAATCAAATAAAGGAAACCTTAAGACAGTGTGACCAAGAGGGGTGTCTGGTTTTAGGGGGACTGGAACTGTACAGTGGATTTTACTGTTGATCGCACTGCTGAAGAAACCTCACCTGCGGTCAGCAACTTGTCTGTCTGGTCTATTAACTGAGTTTGAGCTTTCGGATGTGTGGAGAGTAAGGAATGCCAAAGTTAGGCAGTACACCTGGCTCCAAAGTTAATGAAGGTCATGTCAGTGCAGCAAGGCTAGACAGGTTATATGTATCTGAGCAATATTGTAGTAGGTTGGAAGGTGTGACATTACTCCTGTGGGGTTCTCTGATCACCATATTGCTACTGTTGATATTCACTTGTCCTGTCCACGAAGGTCATCACCTTACTGGTATTTTAATGTTAAATTGCTACATGATGTCATGTTTTGTGAAAGGTTTTGTTGTTTTGGGAAAATGGAGGGTTACAAAAGGAAATTTTGATTCCTTGAGACAATGGTGGAGGTTGGGAAGGCCCAAATACGAGTCTTTGTCAACAGTATACTGCTCTCTGTCACGTATTGAAGTTCAAGAGACCATCAGGGCCCTTGAACAGGACATCAAGTCTATTGAATTGAAGTTGCTCACCAGAATGACCCTGGACTAGCTATGAACTTACAGGACAGGAGACATGAACTGAAGTCGCTTCTACACTAAAGAGTGAAGGGTGCCTTGATTAGGTCTCTGCTTTGCTACCCTCAAGGATATGGATGCCCCTAGCACTTTTTTTTTTAACCTAGGACAGTCAACATTGCAACGTAAACAGATGGTCTGCCTTCGCCTCCCTGATGGGAAGGTGACCACGGATGACAGCGAAATGCGCCAACATGCTGTGGATTTCTACCTGCCCTCTATAAGGCGGAGGATTGTGATCTCTCTGTGTACTGAACAGTTGCTACACGGTCTTCCTCAGCTGGGCCCTGAGCAGAGAGTTGCTTTAGACTCTGACATTACTTTGCAGGAGCTGTCCACAGCAGTTAAGCAGCTCTCAACAGGCCGAGCTCCTGGCATCGATGGTTTACCATCTGAGTTCTACAAGCACTTTTGGCTGTCTATTGGGGAGGATTTTTATGAAGTGGTGTGTGAATCCTTTCATGAGGGTTCTCTTCCTGTATCCTGTCAACGCAGTGGTGCTTTCATTGTTGCCAAAAAGGGGATTTGGCTCTCATAAAAAATTGAGACCTGTTGCTTTGCTGTGCGCAGAATATGTAAAATTGTATCTAAATGTCTCTCAAACAGGTTGAAAGAGTATCTGGGATTGTTGGTCCACAAGGACCAGTCTTACTGTGTACCTGATCGCCTATTGTTGACAATTTGTTTCTAATAAGAGATGTTTTAGATATTTGTAAACTGTCTGATGTAAAATGTGGGTTTACTTTCTTTGATCAGGAGAAGGCTTTTGATCGTGGTGGACCACCAGTACTTGTTCACAACAATGAAAGCCTTTGGGTTTGGGGATGTTTTTTTGTCTTGGATGAGTTTACTGTATGCTGGGGCCTCATGTATGGTGAAGGTGGGGTTGAGTTGCCCCATCCCTGTCCAAAGGGGCATCAGGCAGGGATGCCCAATTTCAGGGCAGCTTATAGCCTGGCAATTGAGCCAATGCTTTGTTTTTAAGAGCGAGGCTTACTGGTTTCTCTGTGCCAGGTGTAATGAAGGGTCCCACAATAGCACTGTTCGCGTATGCAGATGACGTGACAGTTTTTATTACAGGGATGAGGATGTTAAGATTCTCTCAAACGCTTTTAAAGGTGTATGAGGGGGCCTCCTCAGCTAGAGTCAATTGGGAAAAGAGTGAAGCGCTGTGGGCAGGTCAGCTTCAGACGGGGTCCGCTCCACAGTTACCTGGGGGCTTCAGTGGGGCAGAGAAGGGATGAAGACTTTGGGGGCTTTTTTTCTAGGCTCTGATGTCTTTCAGAAAAAGAACTGGGAGGGTGTAGTGGAGAAAGTGTGTGCCAGACTGTCAAGGTGGAAATGGGTGCTACTCTCAGCTGTCTTATAGGGGAAGGGTGCTGGTAGTCAACAATCTTGTTGCTCTACCTCTGTGGCACAGACTAATAATACTGCAGGCCACCGGGGGTCTGATACAAGAGCCAGAGGACCCTTGTCAATTTCTTCTGGTCTGGACAACATTGATCAAAGCTGCAGCCCTGTACCTGCCACTGCATGAGGTGGGCAAGGCCTGGTGGACATTTCTTCCAGGATCATGGCTTTCGCCTGGGCAGCCCAGAGACTGTTGTACTGTGACGGTTCTAGCTGGGTGGATACAGCCCACACATTGATGAGGAGAGCGGGCTGTTTGGACTTAGACAAGCACCTTTTCCTCTTAAAGCTAGAGGGGGTGAGTTGTCTGGCCTGACTCATTCTATGAGTCTGTTATGCAGGCTTGGAGAGTTCTTGTAAGTCCTCGTAAGTCGCACGCCACCAGGGATGTGGCTTTTTGAAGAGCCTCTGTTTTACAACACTGCCATCCAGTCCTGTTCTGGGTTCAGCCAGCCCACGCTCATGCCTGTTAGGGGTGTACCAAGCTGGGTCATCTGATGCGGAGTAGGAGTAGATCGCTGGAGGAGCTGGGAGAAAGAGCGGGATCCGATCATCTCGCCACCGAGGAAGGTCGCCGCTGAGGTTCAGGATTCCCTGCCAGTACTTCATCTGCAGTATGTGACTGACACTTCCAATTCTGATCGGTGAAGGAGGGTCTGGACTATGTGTTCCTGCACTGATTGTTAGAGCTGCAAGGGGGCATTCGAGGAAGACGTGGGATGCTGCTTTCCTTCCATACCCGGAGCTGGGGAGTTCAAGGAGGTGGGAAAGAAGGCCTTGTACAGAATATGTGTGAAAGTGTCCCATGCCTCTTCCCTGAAGGTAAAATCGACGAGGTGGGCGGGTGTGTTTGGTCCAGGTGCATCCTCAAAAGGCTGTTGGAGGACTTTATACAAACTGCCTATTGAAAAGAGGACAGCTGACCTCCAATGGAGGATAATATACATGGAGCAATAGCCACTAATATGCATCTGGTACACCTGGACCCGACAGTTGGGGAAGGGTGTCCATTCTGTGCTGAGTCAGAGTCTCTGACACATCTGTTTTTACAGTGTCCCAGGTTGGTCGGGATGATTGACCTGATCAATAGCTGGTTCTCAGCCTCTGGGAGAGGTTTTCTTCTCAAGTGTTTATATTTGGGCCAAAGTACAGGTTTAGTCGAAGGGGTGTGTGTATGTTGCTTAATTTTGTGTTGGGGGCAGCTAAATTAGCGATATGGAAGACCCAAAGAACAGTATTCGGGGACAGGGGTCTGTGGATGTGGTGGGAATGCTGAGGGAATGTTGGCAGCAGACTGAGGGTTGAGTTTGCCTATTATAAACTTGTTAACAACATTGATCTGTTTATGAGTATATGGGGTATTCAGAGGCTGTTTTGTTTAGTTACATTGGAGGAGGATCTGGAGTTGTGTTTTTAAAGTGATGTGCAAATATGGTTTTGTATGAGTGTTTACTGTGTTGTGGGTTCCCAGACCCAATAAAGATTATTTAAAACTCAAACTCTCTCTCTCTCTCTAATGTGTCTTCAATATGGGTTGTTGCTGACAGGCCTGCTAATTCACTCTCCGTGATTGCAGAACCATTCCCATTAAATCACAGGAGGGAAGTGCTGATGAGAACAGAAGCCAGAACTGCATAGGTCTGGGGTAAGGGAGAGGAGAGCAGGGGAGAGCAGAGGAGAGGAGAGCAGAGGAGACAGAGGAGAGGAGAGACGAGGCGAGGAGAAGACAAAAAGAAATGAGAGATTTTCTCTTAATGTTGCTCATTCAAAAAACAAAGGCAAACTCCTTTCTTTTTGTAGCCTATACATTTTGAAAATAAAGAGTAGGACAGGACCATTACGTGTAGGTTTTGAATATGTGTGTGTATTGATGCTTCCACTCACTGTTCTGTTGTTCACAGTCTCGGTTCAAAAGCACTGAGCACTGAAAGAGCCATTGCAGTTACAGAAATGCACCATCCATAACCATTAATTTACCATTCATTACTCAAACAAAATAAAATAACTTCCCACAACTACTCTCTTATTGTTCCTCAGTAATTAATGATGTTTTTCATCGCTGTTTAATTTAGATGACAAATTACATTTCTCTCTCTATTGCTTTGAATTTAATTTCTTTGTCGATTTCAATAAGCAATATTTAGGAACTTAATAATGTATCTTTCTACCACACAATTGATTCATTAAAACAGGGCGGCTTGTGTTATCGTCCCCCCAGAAGGTTCAAACCCATAATTTCCTGTTCTATTTCAAGAATATAAATAGTTCATCTGAGGCGAACCCCAATCAGGACAAATTTAATGATAATGGTGGACTGTCACTTCAGCTATTCAAAGTTAGTTGACCTTGCAAAATGGAATTAAAAGGAAATTCGTTTTCATTGAAATTAACAATAGGCCGCAACAATCAACAGTCATTTTGCAGAGGTTCACTGTTAGACATTATGAAGTAATTCACCATGTTGCCTAGTCTCTTGCCATATAAATGTACGAAATGTTGTCAATCTTGAATGAATAATGAAACTCCATGGCCTGTTAAGTATTCTTACTGTATGTAATATGCAATAGGTGATCATGGCGCTGGATGGAATAGAGGACGTTTTATGGGCTCCTGAACAATTGTGCTATTTTGTGTTTTTTGCTCTGATCTTAACTTTCTTTGTATATAATGTTTACGATATTGTTTCTTATGACCGAAAAGAGCTTCCGGACATTAGAACATTTGGACGAGGACTTCTACTTCAATAAGTCGGCGGCGAAAAACATATTGATTATCCCGGACCAGGCTTGAATCCTCAAGACTCAAATAAGGAGGAGACAGCGCTGTAGAGGCCAGAGTATGGGATACCTGATACTACATTCAGAGAGTGGAGAAACCACCACTACCCTCCATTCTATTGGCCAACGTGCAATCACTGAAGAATAAACTGGATGAGCTCCGTTTGAGATTATCCTATCAACGTGATCTAAAGAACTGTAATATCCTATGTTTCTCAGAGTCATGGCTGAACAAGGACATGGTCGATGTAAATCAATATTGTTTTTCTATACATCAGCAGGACAGACAGAACAGAATTCTTACTCGCCTGATTGAGAATTCCTCATGATAGTCAGGCAAGCTAGTGGTTAACTATTGAACTACCTGCATTAAACCTTTTTGCACTAACTCTTTTGAATCATCACATGCTGCTACTGTTTATTATCTATCCTGTTGCCTCGTCACTTTATCCCCACCTATACCCCTGCACATCGACTCTGTACTGGTACCCCGTGTATATAGCCAAGTTATATCATTGTGGATAAATTCCTTGTGTTATTCATTTTCTATTATTTCTCTTTTTTATCTCTGCATTGTTGGGAAGGGTCCGTAAGTAAGCATTTAAATGTTAGTCTACACCTGTTGTTTACAAAGCATGTGACAAATGAAAATTCATTTGATTTGATGTAAGTCTCTCTGGATGAAATCATCTGCGTTCGTGTCAGGAATGTCAACGTACAACATGTAAGAAGACTGAACATTGAAGCACAAGCCAACTAGGAGATTATAGGCCACCAAGTGATAACCCAATGGCCAACTGGGAAACAAACTTTCACTCATATAAAATACAGCTCTGCACTTCTATAAGAGAGAGAGAGAAGGACAGAAAGAGAGAAAGAGAATGACAGGAGAGAGAAAGACAGAGAATAAGAAATAAATGGATAAGCAGAGAGAGAGAGAGCTCCTTGCTCCTTGTCTCTCTCCAGAGACTTTTAGTGGACAATAAGTATTGATTGGTTCCGTCACATCAGAATCCTGTGCACACAGATCCATGCATCTGTTCCTCTGTCTTCAGCCAAGCTGTGGTGAGCCAAGGCAGACAGCAGGTCAATACACTAAAGCCTACTCAATTCTTTTTTTTTTTTTTTTTTAAATACATCAACGTTATAGGCTTCTTCCGAGACGACCAGGGCAGACTACGGCAGACTGGGGGAGAACAGGATTTCTGTTAAAGATCACTACTGCCACCTATTGGTGCTTGGATCGTTGGCCTGACAATATGAATGGGTTTGGGCTTGGGCCTAGATGCTGTTTGGAATGGGGAGGCAGGGGTTGTTTTAGCCAACTCCTGTGGTAAAAGAGACAGTGACTGAGTTGTTTATCGCGAAACACACATGAGCATATGGTAACGTCGACTACCTGAAAGATAAAAGGGCCCATCAATTAATAACTAATTCCATGTATAATTGTTATAGAATTTTTTTAAAGACAGTGGTTAAGAATGGGATGGTTACCTATAAGTCTGTAAGACATTAAACTACCCACTCGGCACACCATGTCATTTCAACATGGATAATTGGTTAATATTTGGTTGAGAAGTTGATCAATGAGATTACAACCTACACTGAGTATACAAAACATCTTTCCATGACATAGACTGACAGGTGAATCCAGGTGAAAGTCAATTGTTAAATCCACTTCAATCAGCATAGATGATGGGGAGGAGACAGGTTAAAGAATAATTTTTAAGCCTTGAGACAAGGATTATGTATGTGTGCCATTTCCCATGTGTATCAAGAATGGTACACCACCCAAAGATCATCCAGCCAATTTAACACAACTGTGAGAAGCATGAGAGTCAACATGAGCCAGCATCCCTGTGGAATGGAATGCTTTCGACACCTTGTAGAGTCCATGCCCCAATGAATTGAGGCTGTTCTGACGGCCAAAGTGTGGGGGGTGCAACTAAATATTGAGATGACATTAAAAGTACAGTACATGATGCAATTGATCAATGCCGTTTAACATTCAGCGCAGATTATTACAGCAACGGTGAAGATCTCCACAGACCTGCTACGACCTATGCACGCTATCTTGAACATGCAAGCTTTATATGATTACAGAAGAAGTTAAAGTAACTTCAAAATGTGGCCATGGATGTGTTACTAATTTTAAGGTTGAATGTTACATTAGTTTGTAAGAAAGTCTAGTGCAGTCAAAAACGTGATTTTCCTGTGTTTTATATTTCCACACTATGAGGTTGGAATAATATTGTGAAAATTATAATGCCCTTTTAGTGTAAGAGCTGTTTGAAAAGTTTGCCTGAAATGTTTTGGTGGGATGGTGTTCTGGCCTACCTTGTGACATCACCAGGCGGTAAATCTGTTAGTAGACCAATAAGAATAACATCTAGTTTTCAGTTTTCCCCTCTCCACTCAGACCACTCCCAGACATTCCTAGCAAAATTATTGCGTGAGAAATGTGGGATGCTGGGTTATCGCTTCGTGGCCTTCTTTGCTAAGAAGCATTTTTTTTTTTTTTTTAGACCATTTTAATTGAAAACAATCACAGTAAGGTACATACTTGTTACCCAGAAATGATTTGACATTGAGATAAAAACAGCTGCATTGGACCTTTAACTTTAGGCTATTTACAGTATTACAAAAGTCATTTTGAATTGTGTTTGGTTGACAACTCAACCAAATATGAACATTTAAAGTAGAAGTATCTTCTGCTTGGGTAGTTCCATCTGAGCCCCTGGCTTAATCCCATTCTTTAACTTGTATTTTTGGTTGAGATGGAGATGTGAATCCAACATATAATTTGTCAACACGTTAATAGGCTATTTATTATATTTCAAAAGTGATACTGAATTGTGTTTGTTGTCAACGCAACCAAATATCAATATTTTAAGGAGCTTCATCTTGTGCTTGCATAGTTCCATCTCAACCAAAAATCTAAGTAGGACTAAATCAAATCAAACTTTAAATAAAGTTGGATTTGATCTAGTCCTATTGTTCAGCTTTGAGTTTTGGTTGAGATGGAGACATGAATCCAACATGTCAATTATTAATTTGAAAACAAACTGGAATTAAAGCCAGACTAAGTCAGCGGGCACAAATGGAACTATCCAAACAGAAGATGAAGTTCCTTCAAATGTTGATATTTGGTTGCGTTAAAAACCAAACACAATTCAATATCACTAAATATCATTACATTTAAAATCAACCCGAGCTTAAAACCCTAGGCCTATATATTATTTATTTTTAGTTGAATCTTGGGATGAATTGAAACTATAGCTGTTAATGACTTTGTTAATGCTATTTAGTCCTAGATAGCCTCATTGATAATGTATGAATGACCACATGTGCTCTGTTGAACCTACCCTTTGGACTGACTTCGATAGCAACAGTGAATCTATTTCTTTGTTAAGTGGAGATCTCTCAACAATCATTCTCACGATAGCGCATTGGTAGTAGCTAGTGACATCATCGCTAAGCAGGGCTGGGCTTGATTAAAGCCCTGAATTCTCCAGTAGGAGGTGCTGCTGAGCTTATTGTTATTTTTGTTCTGATAGTGGATATAACGTTGAAGGTTTGACGTTCTTTTAAAGGTACAAATGTAACATATTTTATAAAAGGTTTGTTTACAGTATGTTGAAATTTGGTTAATGTTTTTTCCACGTAGATTCCACGTCACAATACGCTGACAAATTACCTTAAAACAACGTTGGTTCGACCAGTTGGTGCCCAGTGTGTAGTGTATATGTACTAGGCGATCCAGCACTCACAGTATGTAATGTATTCAATCAATTCAGCTCTTCCCCTAAAAATAAATGCTCTCCACATTCATATAACCACATTCTTCCAGAACCTCACCCCATCAACCAAAACCTCACCTCAACAACCAAAATCTCACCTCAACAACCAAAACCTCACCCCAACAACCAAAACCTCACCTCAACAACCAAAACCTCACCTCAACAACCAAAACCTCACCCCAACAACCAAAACCTCACCTCAACAACCAAAATCTCACCCCAACAACCAAAACCTCACCCCAACAACCAAAACCTCACCTCAACAACCAAAACCTCACCTCAACAACCAAAATCTCACCCCAACAACCAAAACCTCACCCCAACAACCAAAACCTCACTCCAACAACCAAAACCTCACCTCAACAACCAAAACCTCACCCCAACAACCAAAACCTTACTCCAACAACCAAAACCTCACCTCAACAACCAAAATCTCACCCCAACAACCAAAACCTCACCCCAACAACCAAAACCTCACCCCAACACCCAAAACCTCACTCCAACAAACAAAACCTCAGCCCAACAACCAAAACCTCACCTCAACAACCAAAACCTCACCCCAACAACCAAAACCTCACCCCAACAACCAAAACCTCACCTCAACAACCAAAACCTCACCTCAACAACCAAAACCTCACCCCAACAACCAAAACCTCACCCCAACAACCAAAACCTCACTCCAACAACCAAAACCTCACCCCAACAACCAAAACCTCACCCCAACAACCAAAACTTCACCTCAACAACCAAAACCTTACTCCAACAACCAACAGCCAAAGCCAATTCATTGTTACTGACTCTGCTCAATATTCTCTTGATCAACTCCATGAGTTTGATAGAAATCCCGATACAAAGAGCATCCAAAGGAGTACATCAGAGGATATCACACATTAAAAACCTCTTTAGATGTGGAATGTCAATGCAGTTCCTCCCTGCTCTTCTTCACAGGATAGCTCTGGCTAATCATGCAGTTAAACTTCATTCATCTTAATGGAACATTTAAATGGGCTCCCGAGTGGTGCAGCGGTCTAAGACAGTGCATTTCAATGCGATTCCAGACAGCCGTGATTGGGAGTCCCATAGGGCGGCGCACAACTGGCCCAGCGTCGTCCAGGTTAGGGTTTGGCCGGGGTAGGTCGTCCTTGTAAATAAGAATTTGTTCTTAATTAACTAACTTGCCTCGTTAAATAGATGTTATGGACGCCTAAAATCTGAAGTATCATGAAGAAATTCTTAGGATCTACAGTACCAGTCAAAGGTTTGGACACGCCTACTCCTTCAAGGGATTTTAATTATTTATATTTTCTACATTGTAGAATAATAGTGAAGACATCAAAACTATGAAATTACACATATGGAATCATGTAGTAACGAAAAAAGTGTTAAACAAATTAAACAAATATTTTAGATTTTAGATTCTTCAAAGTAGCCACCCTTTGCCTTGATGACAGCTTTGCACACTCTTGGCATTCTATCAACCAGCTTCATGAGGTAGTCACCTGGAATGCATTTCAATTAACAGGTGTGCCTTGTTAAAAGTTAATTTGTGGAATATATTTCCTTCTTAATGCGTTTGAGCCAATCAGTTGTGTTGTGACAAGGTAAGGTTTGTATACAGAAGACCAAGTCCATATTATTGCAAAAACAGCTCAAATAAGCAAAGAGAAACAACATTCCGTCATTGTTTTGAGACATGAAGGTCAGTCAATATGGAACATTTCAAGAACTTGAAAGTTTCTTCAATTGCAGTCGCACATCCCATCAAGCGCTATGATGAAACTGGCTCTCATGAGCACCGCCACAGGAAAGGAAGACCCAGAGTTACCTCTACTGCAGAGGATACGTTCATAAGAGTTACCAGCCTCAGAAATTGCAGCCCAAATAAATGCTTCACAGAGTTCAAGTAACAGACACATCTTAACATCAACTGTTCAGAGGAGACTGCGTGAATCAGGCCTTCATGGTCGAATTGCTTCAAAGAAACCACTACTAAAGGACACCAATAAAAATAAGAGAATTGCTTGGGCCAAGAAAAATTAGCAATGGACATTAGACCAGTGGAAATCTTTCCTTTGCTTTGATGAGTCCAAATCTGCCGTGTCTTTGTGAGATGCAGAGTAGGTGAACGGATGATCTCCGCATGTGTGGTTCCCACCGTGAAGCATGGAGGAGGAGGTGTGATGGTGTGGGGGTGCTTTTCTGGTGACACTGTCATTGATTTACTTAGAATTCAAGACACACTTAACCAGCATGGTTACCACAGCATTCTGCAGCGATACGCCATCCCATCTGGTTTGTGCTTAGTGGGACTATTTTTCATTTATTTATTTCACCTTTATTTAACCAGGTAGGCTAGTTGTGATCAAGTTCTCATTTACAACTGCGACCTGGCCAAGATAAGCAAAGCAATGCGACACAAACAAAAACAGAGTTACACATGGAATAAACAAACATACAGTCAATAATACAATAGAAAAGGTCTATATAAAGTGTGTGCAAATGAGGTAGGATAAGGGAGGTAAGGCAATACTGTCATTTGTTTTTCAACAGGACAATGACCCAACACACCTCCAGGCTGTGTAAGGGCTATTTGACCAAGAAGGAGAGTGATGGAGTGCTGCATCAAATGACCTGGCCTCCACAATCACCCGACCTCAACCCAATTGAGATGGTTTGGGATGAGTTGGACTGCAGAGTGAAGGAAAAGCAGCCAACATGTGCTCAGAATATGTGGGAACTCCTTTAAGACTGTTGGAAAAGCTTTCCAGGTGAAGCTGGTTGAGAGAATGCCAAGAGTGTGCAAAGCTGTCATCAAGGCTAAGGATGGCTACTTTGAAGAATCTAAAATCTAAAATATATTTTGATTTGTTTAATATTTTTATGGTTACTACATGATTCCAAGTGTTATTTCATAGTTTTGATGTCTTCACTATTATTCTACAATGAAAATAGTAAAAATACATAAAATCCCTTGAATGAGTAGGTGTGTCCAAACTTTTGACTGGTACTGTATATTTTATATTTGTTATGTGTATTGATTTGGCAACACTGGTCTTATCCTTCTATGAAAATAAAGCTTACTTTACATTTGAATTGGATTGGAGCGAGAGAGAGAGAGAGAGAGAGAGAGAGAGAGAGAGAGAGAGAGAGAGAGAGAGAGAGAGAGAGAGAGAGAGAGAGAGAGAGAGAAGGACTGTGTGGATAGAGGGCTGGAGCTGATGATTGGAGACTGGGCCACCTAGACGTTATTTTAGTAGGAGGTTTAAGGGAGGTAATGAATCAGACACCAGAATGGGAGACAGTGTTTACCGGCGGGGGTCTCGGTTGATGTGATGGATGGAGTTGGAGATAGAGGGAGGAGTAAAGGAGTGTTAACCACACTTAACAGAATGTGACAGGCGCAAAATGACAGGGTTCGTAGCGGAGTCAGGGCGATGTGTGGTACACACACAAACACACACACACATTAGCAGCAAGGGACTCAGGGTCTGAGTGAGGGAGGGGGAGGGTGGTGAGTGGATTGGAGGGCAGGAGACGGCAGTAAGGGGGCAATTTAATCTGATCCACGGCTGCCTCCCAAATGGCTGCCTCCCAAATAGCACCCTTTTACCTATACTATGCACCCAATGGGCCCAGGTCAAAAGTAGGGCACTATTTGGAGGATAGGGTATCATTCAGGACGCAGAGAGTGCCTCTGCTCCATCTCTCCATTCGCAAGCCTGCCACATTGCCAATCAGAAAGGAGACAACACTCTCTCAGACAGGGAGACGAGATGAAGTCATCCCAGTGTCACCGTGGTTCACCTTAGCGGCTTCTAGTGGAGGAGGAAATAGATGGCTATTACAGGAATGAACCTGGCGGTGGTGTGTGGAAGTCCCCTACTCTTCTCCTTTATATTGCTCTCTCTTTTGTTCTCCTCTCTCTACCTCTGTCCTCTCCTCCTTTCTCTCTCCCTGTCCTTCCTCTACCATCCCTCCCTCCTCCTCAGATTCATTCTGAATCGTTATACCTTTGCTAGGCCTTATACCTGCCTCTGGTGTAGTTACCTGTGTCACAGTGGAAATAATGGGAATAATGAGAATAATGGGAATAATAAGAATAATGGTAATATTGAGAATAATGGGAATAATGGGAATAATAATAATAATGATAATAACGGGAATAATAAGAATAACAATAATAATGGGAATAATGAGAATAATGAGAATAATGAGAATAATGGGAATAATGGGAATAATGGGAATAATGAGAATAATGGGGTAATGGGAATAATGGGAATAATAATGGGGAAATGGGAATAATGAGAATATTGGGAATAATGAGAATAATGGGAATAATGAGAATAATGGGAATATTGAGAACAATGGGAATAATGGGAATAATAATAATGATAATAACGGGAATAATGGGAATAATAATAATGAGAATAATGGGAATAATGGGAATAATGGGAATAATGAGAAAATTGGGAATAATGAGAATAATGGGAATAATGAGAATATTGGGAATTATGAAAATAATGGAAATAATGGGAATATTGAGAATAATGGGAATAATGGGAATAATAATAATGATAATAACGAGAACAATGGGAATAATAATAATAGGAATAATGAGAATAATGAGAATAATGGGAATAATGAGAATAATGGGAATAATAATGGGAATAATAATGGGAATAATGAGAAAATTGGGAATAATGAGAATAACAATGTATTTTCCTTCACATATACAGTACCAGTCAAAAGGTTGGACACACCTACTCATTCCAGAGTTTTCATTTATTTGTACTATGTTCTACATTGTAGAATAACAGTGAAGACATAAAAACTATGAATAATACATATGGAATCATGTAGCAACCAAAAAAGTGTGAAACAAAATATATTTTAGATTTTAGATTCTTCAAAGTAGCCACCCTTTGCCTTGATGACAGCTTTGCACACTCTTGGCATTCTCTCAACCAGCTTCACCTGGAATGCTTTTCCAACAGTCTTGAAGGAGTTCCCACATATGCTGAGCACTTGTTGGCTGCTTTTCCTTCACTCTGCAGTCCAACTCATCCCAAACCATCTCAATTGGGTTGAGGTCGGGTTATTGTGTAGGCCAGGTCATCTGATGCCGCATTCCATCACTCTCTTTATCGGTTAAATAGCCCTTACACAGCCTGGAGGTGTGTTTGGTCCTTGTCCTGTTGAAAAACAAATGATAGTCCTACTGTCACCAGCAAAGCACCCCCTCCTCCATTCTTTACGGTGGGAACCACACATGCAGAGATCATCCGTTCACCTACACCGCGTCTCACAAAGACACGGCTGATGGAGCCAGAAATCACAAATTTGGACTCCAGACCAAAGGACAAATTTTCACCGGTCTAATGTCCATTGCTCGTGTTTCTCGGCCCAAGCAAGTCTCTTCCTCTTATTGGTGTCCTGTAGTAGTGTTTCTTTGCAGCAATTTGACCATGAAGGCCTGATTCACGCAGTCTCCTCTGAATAGTTGTTGTTGAGATGTGTCTGTTACTTGAACTCTGTGAAGCATTTATTTGGGCTGCAGTTTCTGAGGCTGGTAACTCTAATGAACGTATCCTCTGCAGCAGAGGTAACTCTGGGTCTTCCTTTCCTGTGGCGGTCCTCATGAGAGCTAGTTTCATCATAGCACTTGAAAGGGTTTTGCGACTGCACTTGAAAAAACTTTCAAAGTTCTTGAAATTTTCGTTTCTCTTTGCTTATTTGAACTGTTGTTGCCATAATATGGACTTGGTCTTTTACCAAATAGGGCTATCTTCTTCATTCCAACCCTACCTTGTCACAACACAACTGATTGGCTCACACGCATTAAGAAGGAAAGAAATTCCACAAATGAACTTTTAACAATGCACACCTGATAATTGAAATGCATTCCAGGTGACTAAATTATGAAGCTGGTTGAGAGAATGCCAAGGGTGTGCAAAAGCTGTCATCAAGGCAAAGGGGGGCTACTTTGAAGAATCTAAAATCTAAAATATATTTTGTTTTGTTTAACACCTTTTTGGTTACTACATTATTCCATGTGTGTTATTTCATAGTTTTGATGTCTTCACTATTATTCTACAATGTAGAAAATATTAAAAATAAAGATTAACCCTGGAATGAGTAGGTGTGTCCAAACGTTTGACTGTTACAGTGCATGTACAATCACATCCACATATATACAGTGGGGCAAAAAAGTATTTAGTCAGCCACCAATTGTGCAAGTTCTCCAACTTAAAAAGATGAGAGAGGTCTGTAATTTTCATCATAGGTACACTTCAACTATGACAGATGAAATGAGAAAAAGAAATCCAGAAAATCACATTGTAGGATTTTTAATTTATTTATTTGCAAATTATGGTGGAAAATAAGTATTTGGTCAATAACAAAAGATTATCTCAATACTTTGTTATATACCCTTTGTTGGCAATGACACTGTTGCTGGTATTTTGGCCCATTCCTCCATGCAGATCTCCTCTAGAGCAGTGATGTTTTGGGGCTGTCGCTGGGCAACACGGACATTCAACTCCCTCCAAAGATTTTCTATGGGGTTGAGATCTGGAGACTGGCTAGGCCACTCCAGGACCTTGAAATGCTTCTTACGAAGCCACTCCTTCAAGGTTCGGGCGGTGTGTTTGGGATCATTGTCATGCTGAAAGACCCAGCCACGTTTCATCTTCAATGCCCTTGCTGATGGAAGGAGGTTTTCACTCAAAATCTCACGATACATGGCCCCATTCATTCTTTCCTTTACACGGATCAGTCGTCCTGGTCCCTTTGCAGAAAAACAGCCCCAAAGCATGATGTTTCCACCCCCATGCTTCACAGTAGGTATGGTGTTCTTTGGATGCAACTCAGCATTCTTTGTCCTCCAAACACGACGAGTTGAGTTTTTACCAAAAATTCTATTTTGGTTTCATCTGACCATATGACATTTTCTCAATCCTCATCTGGATCATCCAAATGCTCTCTAGCAAACTTCAGACGGGCCTGAACATGTACTGGCTTAAGCAGGGGGACACGTCTGGCACTGCAGGATTTGAGTCCCTGGCGGCGTAGTGTGTTACTGATGGTAGGCTTTGTTACTTTGGTCCCAGCTCTCTGCAGGTCATTCACTAGGTCCCCCCGTGTGGTTCTGGGATTTTTGCTCACCGTTCTTGTGATCATTTTGACCCCACAGGGTGAGATCTTGCGTGGAGCCCCAGATCGAGGAAGATTATCAGTGGTCTTGTATGTCTTCCATTTCCTAATAATTGCTCCCACAGTTGATTTCTTCAAACCAAGCTGCTTACCTATTGCAGATTCAGTCTTCCCAACCTGGTGCAGGTCTACAATTTTGTTTCTGGTGTCCTTTGACAGCTCTTTGGTCTTGGCCATAGTGGAGTTTGGAGTGTGACTGTTTGAGGTTGTGGACAGGTGTCTTTATACTGATAACAAGTTCAAACAGGTGCCATTAATACAGGTAACGAGTGGAGGACAGAGGAGCCTCTTAAAGAAGAAGTTACAGGTCTGTGAGAGCCAGAAATCTTGCTTGTTTGTATGTGACCAAATACTTATTTTCCACCATAATTTGCAAATAAATTCATAAAAAATCCTACAATGTGATTTTCTGGATTTTTCTTCCTCATTTTGTCTGTCATAGTTGAAGTGTACCTATGATGAAAATTACAGGCCTCTCTCATCTTTTTAAGTGAGAGAACTTGCACAATTGGTGGCTGACTAAATACTTTTTTGCCCCACTGTATGTACAGGTCCTCAATCTTAGATACGATGAGCTCTAGAAGTATTGGGACAGTGACATGTTGTTTGTTTGTTTTGGCTCTGTACTTCAGTGCTTTGGATTTGAAATGATACAATGACTATGGTTAAAGTGCAGACTGTCAGCTTTCATTTGAGGGTATTTTTATCCATATCGGGTGAACCATTTAGAAATTACAGCACTTGTTGTACATAGTCCCCCCCATTTGAGGGCACCAAAAATATAGTGACAAATTCAGTTATATGTGTATTAAAGTAGTCAAAAGTTGAGTGTTTGGTCCCACATTCATAGCACGTAATGACTACATCAAATGTGTGACTTTACAAATTTGTTGGATGCATTTGCTGTTTGTTTTGGTTGTGTTTCAGATTATTTTGTGCCCGATAGAAAATAATGTTAAATAATGTATTGAGAACTTTTATTGTAAATACGAATAGAATATGTTTTAAACACTTCTACAATAAATGTGGGTGCTAGCATGATTACGGATAATCCTGAATGAATCATGAATAATGATCGTCATATGATTTTGTGCATCTGTAACGTTCTCATCCCCCCCGCCCCTCATATTTATAGTTGCGTCCACTTTTCATCATGTTCTTCATTATGGATCATAAATAATGGGTGTAAATGTGCCGGGGCTCCTCCATAGTCTCCATAACATTGCCAAGCGTCATCCATCTTGTCTCCCAGTCATACAGCATTACCTGTTCTGAGTTACGGTTTATTAGCTACCATCCATATGCCCCTCCTTACCTCCACATCATGGTTTCACTAAGGAGAACACACACACCTACAAACACTCAAACACACAAGCATACAGAAGTGCATGTGCACGCACACACACACACACACACACTACAGAATTAACTTTTAAGGGCTTTATGGCATCTTCTTTACCCAAGACACACCATCAATCTGGTTAATGGCTGTCTCGACCCCTCATCCCCGTTCATAAAATAAAAAGATATGAATACAGCCCATTACAGCCTCTATTGTGGAGAGAGGGGATAAATCAGACAGGTACTTTTAGAGGGATTGGCTGGGCGAGGACAGGTTAGCCAGAGACATTCATCTAGCCTGCTTGGTTTATGGGAGGTCTCTTACCCCCAGTTTAGTGCTGAACAGTCCAAACTGAGGACACTCAAACTGACATTTATTTTTGTAAAAGTGAAGGGAGGGAGAGAAAGAAAGCGAAGGAAGCAGGGATGGGTAAAGAAACATGTTTTGTTTGAATAGCAGTTGGACCAACTTGTATCAAGTGTTGAGTAGCGTAGTCGAGGTTACATGAGTCTACTGTTTATTCGGAAGATGCATCGTAAACAACCCTCAGACTGCTGTTTTGATTTTTCGTTCCTCTGTTTCTCATCCTCTTGTTTTTCAAGGATTTAAATTTTACTCAGAAAAGTAAAGAAAATTGTCTTAAAGGAAACAGTTAGAAAATGAAATGTCACATTTACAGTTGAAGTCGGAAGTTTACATACACCTTAGCCAAATACATTTAAACTCAGTTTTTCACAATTCTTGACATTTAATCCTAGTAGAAAATCCCTGTTTTAGGTCAGTTAGGATCACCACTTTACTTTAAGAATGTGAAATGTCAGAATAATATTAGAGAGAATGATTTATTTCAGCTTTTATTTATTCAATCACACTCCCAGTGGGTCAGAAGTTTACATACACTCAATAAGTATTTGGTAGCATTGCCTTTAAATTGTTTAACTTGGGTCAAACGTTTCGTGTAGCCTTCCACAAGCTTCCCACAATAAGTTGGGTGAATTTTGGCCCATTCCTCCTGACAGAGCTGGTGTAACTGAGTCAGGTTTGTAGGCCTCCTTGCTCGCAATTTTCTATAGGATTGAGGTCAGGGCTTTGTGATGGCCACTCCAATACCTTGACTTTGTTGTCCTTGATCCATTTTGCCACAACTTTGGAAGTATGCTTGGGGTCATTTTCCATTTGGAAAACCCATTTACAACCAAGCTATAACTTCCTGACTGATGTCTTGAGATGTTGCTTCAATCTATTTTGTGAAATTCACCAGTCCTTCCTGCAGCAAAGAACCCCCACAACATGATGCTTCCACCCCCGTACTTCACGGAGGGGATGGTGTTGCAAGCCTCACCCCTTTTTCCTCCAAACATAACAATGGTCATTATGGCCAAATAGTTATATTTTTGTTCCATCAGATAAGAGGACATTTCTCCAAAAATTATGATCTTTGTCCCCATGTGCAGTTGCAAACCGTAGTCTGGCTTTTTTATGGCGGTTTTGGAGCAGTGGCTTCTTCCTTGCTGAGCGGCCTTTCAGGTTATGTCGATATAGGACTCGTTTTACTGTGGATATAGATACTTTTGTACCTGTTTCCTCCAGCATTTTCACAAGGTTTGCTGTTATTCTGGGATTGATTTGCACTTTTCGCACCAAAGTACGTTAATCTCTAGAAGACAGAACGCGTCTCCTTCCTGAGCGGTATGACGGCTGCGTGGTCCCATGGTGTTTATACTTGCGTACTATTGTTTGTACAGATTAACGTGGCACCTTCAGGCATTTGGAAATTTCTCCCAAGGATGAATCAGACTTGTGGAGGTCTACAATTATTTTTCTGAGGTCTTGGCTGATTTCTTTTGATTTTCCCATGATGACAAGCAAAGAGGCACTGAGTTTGAAGGTAGGTCTTGAAATATATCCACAGGTGCACCTCCAATTGACTCAAATGATGTCAATTAGCCTATCAGAAGCTTCTAAAGCCATTAAATAATTTTCTGGAATTTTCCAAGCTGTTTAAAGGCACAGTCAATTTAGTGTATGTGAACTTCTGACCCACTGGAATTGTGATACAGTGAATTATAAGTTAAATAATCTGTCTGTGGTTGAAAAACGAGTTTTAATGACTCCAACCTAAGTGTATGTAAACTTACGACTGTCATTCTACTTCAATCCAAATTGGTCAGTTAGTGTTCGTTGCTAATGAGTTGGTTGCAATTTGGGATGCAGACATTACCCAGACAGCGGGGAACACCAGGCTCCACATAGGACCCAGACAACATCTCTAATCCCCAATAAACAAAACAAAAAAGGGGAAAGCCTCAGTATTTGTTTCTGTTATGAGACAAAGGTTTTTCTGAAGGATAGCCATACCTCTATTCCTCTTCATAGGATATCTGAAGGATAGCCATACCTCTATTCCTCTTCATAGGATATCTGAAGGATAGCCCTACCTCTATTTCTCTTCATGGTCAGCATAAGAAATCTCAGCCAACTTTACAGCATCACTACATTGCTGTTCACTCTATTGACGGCAGCTAACATGTGTGTGTTTGTGTGTGTTCCTGCTCTAGTCCCATAGTCAGGTAAAACTCTTGGCCCTACTCCTAAGCATCAAAAGTATCAACATTGATCCAGCCTGCTCTGGTGAATTGATTGGTTCTGACCTTAGATTTGACAGCTACTGCTGCAAAAGCATTTCTCATCCTCCACAAACTAGACATGCTGAAATCCCTCCAATCTCCCTTTACCTCTCTCTCTGTATCTCTACCTCTCCCTCTATTGCTTACTCCCTCTCTCTAAATAACCCTTTATGGTAGCTGCAAATCATCTCTCTGGCTGTAGCATATACACACGCACACGCACACGCCACACACGCGCACGCGCACACACGCGCACACACACACACACACACACACACACACACACACACACACACACACACACACACACACACACACACACACACACACACACACACACACACACACACACACACACACACACACACACACACACACACACACACACACACACACACACACACACACACACACACACACACACACACACACACACGCACACATCCCACCAGCCCTTTACACCAGGAGAGCAGAGGCAGGTTTATCTCCTGCAGCATGGGAGTTGGACCTAGGGGGGTGATACAAAGATATTGATTAGCCGGCACA